>JBBBDQ010000941.1:5192500-5652500 GCA_037127315.1 Ascarosepion bandense
AACGTTTTCGCTTATAAATGCCAGGAATTTTTTATCTTCAATAAAGAAGAGCTCTAAGACAATTCTGTATAACACACTATTTAGTGTTTTAATTACTTCTGTTAAACGTGAACAGGTGAAAGTGTGAGTAAAGTTTAATAAGTTTAAGAACAAACATCAGCAGGTAATCCAAATTATGAACGGCAAAGAAAGAAGTTCCACTAATAATGGTTATCATTTAATATCTTTTGCTCAAATCTGTATCAGCCAGTTTTGATCTGTTCGCATTGTTATGGGAATGCTTGTTGCATTAAACATGTATCACATGTTGTATTAAACATGTATCACATGGTATCATTTTTCCTCTAACAATTATTGCCGACTCGAATATGAGCCCAAGAAATAAATGATTAACACAAAACAATATAAAACAAACGATAACGCATGAACAAGGTTATTACAATTACAATAAAGAAAGAAAACATTTAAAGACTAGTTTCATAAAGCATTTAATTTAGAAAATGCATGTGAGTTAAATTTGTGTCGGTTTAGGTGATATGCGTGCGTATGAAACAGCACAAAAAGTAAGACATTGAAATTAAACATGTGACTAAATCTTATAGCAAAAAAAAAAAAAACGGAAAGAGACTATCATTGCTTATTAAACAAGGAAAAAGGAAAGAGAATATCGTTGCCTATTAATAACTTTAAGGAGCGTCAACTAGTAACATTGTCATATGTTGCTGCTGACATTTGAGTTTGAACACGAACCACCTTAGGACAAACAAAGTCAACCTTGTTTTGATGTTTTGATATAATCAGAGAAATCGCACTGCTTGGATCATGTGGCATTGTAAAAATAATATATATATATATATATATATATATATATATATATATATATATATATATATAAAGTAGGTCTAATGTCTGTGTGTTGATCGATAATTTTAGTATTGTCTATAAGGATTTTACGAATGTGGGAATGCAGAAGGGCAACAGCATCTGACATAAAAAGTTGTGTAATGGCGCTAGAATCATTTACATGCATAGTTGTAATGTACGTTTTCTGCTGTAAGGCAGTTGTCGATGTTTAAAATTGTAACATCGTAAAATTTGACCCTGATGATGAACGATGACGTTCGAAAGTACTCGGTTAACATACGGACAATATTTGCATAAATATAATTCGGAAATTAAAAGCCTCATTAGAAAATATGAGAAAATACAAGAGAAACTCTGCAAGACTAAGTTGTCTCGTTTCATACAGCGTGTTTAAAAGAAAGGATGCTGCCAAAATATACGTCCTTTAAATTACATGATCCCGCAGCTTTATATGATACCAACACCAGGGATTACAAAGAATTTCTCATTAAACGACAAATTGATGTTGCCAAAAATAATACTAACCACCTAATTACTTCCTCTAAACGTATAGAAAATGACATCATACAACTTACCAGCCCGGAACAATTTCAGGAAATAACATAGTGGCTTAAACCAGCCATTAAAAATGTGGTGATACCGAGATGTTTGCACTCTCACGACCAGAAAGCAAATGACCAAAACTCGTCAGCGCGCACCCGGCTCCACGCAGATGTTCCGGTAGAAAACTAAAAATTAATTAAATATCAAATTCCAGTTCGCGAGCCTACGCGAATTTTATTTATCGGCCAATGGGAAGCCCAGAATTAAATACGAGTGTGAATTCCCAAATGATCTTCTGGGATCCACATAGACGAAATAAAAAGCCGATACACCAAAACATCTACAGACACACACACAGAGAGAGAGAGAGAGAGAGAGAGAGAGAGAGACTTGTGAAAGCACGTGTGTAATTAGTACTTCCCTTGACCAACGTCAAGCGATTTATCTATGCTCGCCTCCCTTTCCTCTCATCTTATCCTTTGCTGTCTCAAAACTACTTACCGACCAAAGGAGCGGATACATCAAAGACATTCCTTATTTACAACGCTCCCACATTCATACGCACAAATTCTCTTTTCAGCTTTTATTGCCATGAACATTTTAACGTCCGTTGGACCCATATTTAAAGGGTTACTTTAATTGTAAAAACCTTAATTGATATGGGTATATATCAAATGTTATTTCTAAACTCAATTTGCTTTTCTTGATTAATAATCTTTCAATGACTTATAGTGGGCTATCTACAACGAGGCCAAATTCCGTTAATCTGCAACAACATACAACTACTTTTCCCTAGAACGGATAATCCACTATAAAAAAGTATATAACTCCTCAGAAGATTTCTACTAATAGGAAACTCAATGATCTATACAAAGAAAACATTTTACTTCCCAATGAAGTTGACAAATTTATCAGCCTCTGCAGTTCTGAATTGACTCAGCCACAGAAGGATCTTTTAAACTCAGGCCCTAACTGCCATATCATGAAATCTTACAACAAGATTAAAAAAAAAACAGAAATTGAAATGCTATATCAACACATTTTAAAACTACAACTTAACAATGTGGTATCTACCACCCCCGAATTGCAACATTTACTAAATTCCGAAGCATTGAAGAATCGATGTCACCCTCAACATACTTCCTCATCTTTTATGACCTACAAACTAAAAATTGCAGCTAAACAATTAAAAAACCATCCCGTTATAATCATTTAAAAGCTGATAAAACTAACATATTTGTTGTAATTGACAAAATTGATTATTATATCAAATTACAAAATGTTCTCAATGACCATACTAAATTTAAAAAACTAAGAACCCCACTAACCAACTAAAAACGAAAATTAACAAACTTATAACAGCTAATAACGCTTAATGTGATATCCGAAAACTTCCTAAAATTATTAGAGACTATAAACCTTGCTACCTATATAGCACTGTTAAATTTCATAAATATAACGCCTATTTTTTCTCAGGTAACTACTCCTATTTACAAACTGACAAAAATTATCAATAAATTAATTACACTGTATCTACCTAATAAATATAACATTAACTCTTCTCATGCGTTAATACAAACCTTACGCTCTCGAAAGCCTTATAATGGAATACCAGCTTCCTTTGATGTGGAAAGTCTATTTACTAATGTCCCCATCACTGAAACCATAGATATAATTATTAATTATTTCTATAATAACCCTCTTATGCAACTTCTTAAAATGAATCCTAAAATACTAAAAAAAATCCTTTTAATCTGCACCACTCAGTTTCCCTTCTATGATCGCCTTAATAACATTTATTTACAGGTTGATGGCGTATCTATGGGATCTGTCCTTGGTCCAACAGTTAGTAACTTTTATATGTCACATCTTGAAAATAAAGTTTTTAGCATTATTGAAACATTAGCATATACCCCTGTTATGTCAATGATATCCTAATACTTGCTAAAAACTAGGACGAATTAATCTTACTGCAAAAATCCTTTAAAAATAATTCTGTCCTTAATTTCACACACGAACTATTTAAAGATAATAAGATTTCTTTTTTGGATGTTTTAATTGATACTAATTATGACACTTTTACCACTGTATACAAAAAAAAAAAAAAAACCCCAAAAAAACCTACAAGTGATAACAATTGCATCCACAATCATCTTAGCGAATGCCCCACTAAATATAAACGATCAATTATTTCCAACCTGGTTACTAGAGCTTAACTCATTTCTTCTACCAATAAAATATTTTATAAGCAACTGACAAACATGAACCAACCTATCAATAATGGTTTTCCTAGCTATCTAGTTGACAATGAAATTGACAGATACTCCTAAGACTTAACACGTGACACACCCAGAAAATTATCCTCAGTTAACCTCTTTTACAGAGGACAAATGCACAGATAATACAACATGGATGAAAAGGCCCTTAAGTCTACACCTTAATGTGATCCCTGTTGATTCTAACAAAACCTTAAAACTTATTATATACTATAAATTCAAAACCCCTAATCTGGTAATGAGCAACAACCCTTCTCCAGCTGCTGCCAGGGTTGATAGAACTAATGTTGTGTATGAATTCAAATGTCCTTTAGAAGAATGCTTTTCTAATCCATATTCATACATTGGATTTACGACTACCCGGTTCTCTAGACGATAAACTATGCATTTAAATGATTCTAGTGCCATTGCGTAACATCTTATGTCACATACTGTTTTCCTTCTGCATTCCGACATTCGTAAAATTCTTACAGACAATACTAAAATTATTGATCAACAGAGAGACATTAGATGCCTTAAGATTTTAGAGGCACTACATATCAGAAGGAATAAACCTCTTATCAATCGCACAGCTTACCAAATTTCTGGACACATTCTTCAAAATATAATTAAGGTAAATGATTCTTGCTTCTATGTAATTAGATAATTCAAATAATTACTTCGCTTGAATTTTTAAATTCCCTAATGTATTTTTATTTTTATGGTATTTAAAAATTATTTGCAACTCTAAATATTCCACATTATCAGATAATTCACGCCTCTACGTGATCACAAATTTTCACGCTTGCACGTGATTACATTATTACTTTCCTTGGAATTAAAAAAAATTTTTTTTTCTCAACGTTTATTTAGTTCTTCAAAATGTAGTTACACGTTTTCTGCTGTAAGGCAATTGTTGATGTTTAAAATTGTAAAACCGTAAAATTTGACCCTGATGATATATATATATATAACACAATTTTCGATCTATCGTAAACAAACCATATCTGCTCTGTAATGTATCGTAATGTCAAACAAATGTAAACATGTTACGGAAATTAACGAAATTTAACGAAACTTGGTTATAAGCAACCGACAATTTGTAATGAATTATTTTGGACATTATTTTTACCGATACTCGTATTTAAGTATATATTCTGTTTTTAATTAATATCGGTAAAAATAATGTTCAAAATAATTCATTACAAATTGTCGGTTGCTTATAACCAAGTTTCGTTAAATTTCGTTAATTTCCGTAACATGTTTACATTTGTTTGACATTACGATACATTACATAGCAGATATGGTTTGTTTACGATAGATCGAAAATTGTGTTAAGCATGATAAAATCCTCGTCTGATCAGGAGGCTATTCATAGTTTCATAGTCAAGTGGTTAAGACAGTACCACACACACACATATATATATATATATATATATATATATATATATATATATATATATATATATGTAGGCACATAAAAAGCAGTATTCTTTGAAGGTGTTATTTCTACTTTTTTTTTTTAGGAAAGTCAAGTTGGATAACCCAGAACATTGATTGAAAAGAAAAACTCAATCCAACCTTTTCTTTTTTTTCCAATGTAATTCAAGGGAGGAAACTCAGTAATGGATAATTATTCCCCTTGCCTGTTATTTCAGAACATATTTCAACTTCCATAAAAAAACAAAAACAACTTTCCTGTCTTGATCATTTGTTTTATAACCACCACCTCCACATTTACCAATAATCTACATCATATTGAGAAACTGGTTACCATACAATCACCAATGTTAAGTAACATTGAGCCTGGTCAGTACCTAGATGGGTGACTGCTTGGGAATACCAGATGTTATAAGCTTGCATGTGCGGGTGGTGTAATGGATAATGGCTTGGGATTGTTAACTGGAGAGTCGAGTTTCAATTCCAGTTCAGTTTGTTAAATTCACTTATGTGCAATTATCCTAGGGAAAGGTACGAATCCATTACACCTCTCCCAGCTATGGGTTAATTAGTAAAACCTGTATCCCTATATCATTATTATTTTTAAAAATAAAATAAAATGGAGTACAAAAATATTTATATTTCAGCACAACATTAAATAAGCCATAGAGGTTGATATATTGCTAAACAAATACAACCAACTAACTTACCCATAATCCTTTATTGCCACCCAGAATTTGTCACCATCACCAAAATTTAATCCCTCAACCTGTACCTTCTTAGTTTTTTTTTAGTAAATTACAGGTTACAATAATTGAATTGATAAAACTTAGGCATTCGTCTGACTTTTCTATGACACTGTCGTCTCTCCTTCTTCGGGTAGAGGGCGCTCTCTGCTTCCGAGCAGAGAGCACAAACCCAGTCGTGGTTCCGCCGAAGGGTAGAACAACGACTGGGGAAAAATAGACAGACATTTTTTGGCCCGGCTATATGGCCGGGAATACCCACTATAAAATGACCATCTGTCACATCTGGCCTTGCGTGGGATGGCTAGAAAATACAGAAAACATAAGTTCACAATGTGAATTGCTATGTGCATATAAGAACAAGGAGATCTAATCCACTCGACTGTAAATTAAAATATAGGTAATTTCAAAACATCAAACCAACTTTATTGACACCTCCATCAGAAAATGTTTGCATATGGCTTACTTCAATTCGTTTCTCATATTTCTCTCCCTTGACGACTCTCTGGAGGAAAATATGTGGAAGATGAATATCTTCAGGTGCAAAGGTGCCAATATCAACAATTTCTTCAACCTCTGCAATTGTGACTTTGCTGCCTTGCCCATGGGTGGGTTGAAGTTTCGAGCTGTTTTCCTGAAAGAGAAGACAATCATCATTTCTTATCCATTTTAATTAACACTCATTTAACTTCGTCTTAGTTATACACAATGGTAGTCCAACCAGCAGAAGCAACAGCCGAATTTTTTGCTTATTGATTTGAGTCATCTTATCTCTGATACAAACTGATTACGGATGAACAGTTCTGTTCAAAGAGCTTGGCTTTGAGTGAAAACTAGTGTAGTGCCAAAACAATGCAGTGCCAAAAGTCTGTAGTGGGAGGAATACTCTTTTGAAAATCAAACACAGGGGTCGATAGCTGAAACAAGTTTTTACTGGAAACGTTGCACATACATGATACTTTCAACTCACATGAACTGTGCAAGCTGCCTGAAATTTCGGTTCATCTTTTTTGCTGTCTCTACCTACATTTTACAGATTGCATGTTAATACAACAGATGATGATATCCCTTTTGTAGAGATAAGTCACATTGGTCATGTGATAGCCACCAGTGACGTTACTCCACGGTGACAGAAATGGCCAGTCATTTATTAGCCAAACTGAGAGGTTATTTTTTTAGCCTGGGACAAATGACCTGGGCTGAGAATAAATTTGCCCACCAAATCATCTTAAAAGCACAATTTCTCTTTGGAAATACATATTTCCCATATATAGAAAGAAAAACAGGCTCTCAGTCCTCAATTTGTGAAGACTTGCTGTCTCCTTGTGTGGAATATGTCCTCACCTGGTATATACTTGATGAATCTGGCCGGTTTGAATCTGGAGTCCTAAACATGTCTCCTCTAGAAACATGGAAGAATTTCCATATTATATGTAAGACTCTTCCTTTGCTTTTCTTCTTTCACTCTGTGTGCTGTGTAGATATATATTTTCTCTATTTGGGACATGTGCATGTATGTATAAATATTTTCGTGCATGTTTTAGTGATATAAAAGTCACTTTTAGAATAAACCATGTGTGTCAATCCTTTTCCTTTCAGCCTTTACATTATGTCCGATGTTATTCTATCATGGATATAATAATGCCCATAATGGGGGAAAGAAAAATGGGTGAATAAATCTTTCTACTATAGCTCTCTCCCCCATTATAACACAAGATGGTTATCTCCAAAGATTTTGATTGTGAGTTGCTATAATTCTTTTTTTTAAAACTCCAGATGCATGTAACACACAACTTGAAGACCTGATAGCTACCGTCACATAAGTTCAGGGCTGCTGATCCACTCATCTGATTATATGATGATGTTCTAGAAGTAGCCTGTACTAGTCTGGAAATGTTTGGTTTGACATTTTCATGTTAGTTTCATCAGCCTACTCTCTTCTGTGCTGGTTTAAGGCAAGAGATTGTCATAAACCAACATCAGACTGAAATGATTTATACCCAAGCAGGTTTAAAAAAGCTTTTCATTCTTCATAAGGCTTGCTTAGTCATACCAAGTACTAACCTGGAATTGATACCTCCTAGACTTTTATTTTAGTACATACTGGATTCAAGTTAAATGGAGTACTGATTACAGAAAGCAGTTGCTCAGTAGGCCCAATTGTATGAGTAATAAATCAAGTTTTAAGTTACATTGTCTTTACACATGCGTTGTGATGCAGTGGATATCGGCTCGGAACGAGAAATCGGGGAGCAGAGTTCAAATTCCAGTTGAATTCATTGCATTCACTTATGCACAAATACCCTTGGGAAAGGTATTAATCCATCTATTCCTTCCAGTTATGGGTTAAATAACAGGACAGATTGGGTTCTATAGCCTTGGCTGGCAACCAGTCTACCGCAGAAAGCAATGCAACCTACTGTGGGATAATCTTCTGTCTACTCAGTCATGTCTCTTTCGAGACATGATCGCCCAAGCGTGTTTCACGTATGGCACTTAACTGACTGACTATTGGTCACCAGTAGCGATCAAAATTTATGGTTCTATTGTATTCTGCTTGAGTAAATTTTCCATGTTACAGCTCTCTATACTTTTTTTATTACTTACCGTTTAATTCACGTAATGGATTCAAGTTAAATAAAGTACTGGTTACAAAAATAGTTGCTCAGTAGGTCCAATTGTATGAGTAATAAATCAAGTTTTTAAGTTACATCGTCTTTACACAAATCCATTTGAAGAAAATGGTCACCAACAGGGACCAAAATTTATGGTTTCATTGTGGAACCGAGAATACACAAGGAGATGGATGGACCGGAAATACTAAAATCCGAAGTGGAAGCTGCAATGACCAAAATGAACAGAAACAAAGCACCTGGTCAGGACGGCATAGTGATAGAGCTGCTGACAGCCTTAGAAGAATATGGCATAGAAAAGATTACCGAAATAATAAACGAAATTTATAGCAGCGGAATAATACCAGAAGACCTATGCAAGTCGATATTTATAGCGCTGCCGAAGAAACCTGGTGCAAACGAGTGCGAACTACACAGAACTATCAGCTTAATGAGTCACATTACAAAACTGATTGTCAGAATCCTGATGAATAGAGCGAGAAGCAGAATCAGGCCAGAGATCGGGCAGGAACAGTGCGGGTTCGTCAAGGACACTGGAACAAGGAACGCCATATTCATGATTAGGATGCTCTCTGAAAGAGCATTACAAATGAAGAAAGAATTGTACCTATGCTTCATTGATTACGCGAAAGCATTCGACAAAATACGACACAAAGAATTGATGGAAATGCTAGGCAACCTCGACAATTTCGGCAAAGACATAAGAATAATCAAGAATCTCTACTGGCAGCAAACGGCCTGCATACGGACAGGTAACGACCTCAGTAGATACACAAAGATAGAAAAAGGCGAAAGACAAGGATGTGTCTTTTCACCGGATTTGTTCAACCTATACAGCGAGAATATTTTGAGGACCCTAGATGACACACCAGGATTTGTTATTGGAGGCCACAACCTGAACAACATAAGATACGCGGACGATACAGTACTGATTGCGGACACGGAAAGGAAACTGCAAGATCTCATACAGAAAGTAGCAGTGGAGAGTGACAAGAAGGGACTACAAATAAACTTTAAGAAAACTGAGTGCATGGTCATCAGCAAAAGATACAACCCAAAATGCCAAATACAGGTGGGGAATAACAGAATCAAACAAGCCCAAGTATTTAAGTACCTAGGAAGTGTTCTAACAGGAGATGGAAAGTGCGACACGGAGATCCGAAGGCGAATTGGCATGGCAAAGGACGCGTTCCAGAAGATGAGCAAAATACTAACACACAGGAAAATCTCAATAGAAACGAAGAAAAGAGTTCTAGACTGCTACGTGATGTCAGTTCTTCAATACGGCTGTGAATGCTGGACAATATCATCGAAAATGAGGACAAAACTGGAAGCGGCGGAAATGTGGTTCTACAGAAGGATGCTACGGATATCGTGGACTGAGCATACAAGCAACGACGAAGTGTTAGAAAGAATGGCAACAAAAAGGAAATTGATGCTGAGCATCAGGAAGAGACAACTGAAGTTCCTGGGACATGCAATGAGGAAGGAGAGCCTGGAGAACCTGATACTGACTGGTCAGATAGAAGGAAGGAGAGACAGAGGAAGGCAGCGGATAACATATTTGCAGGGTCTGATCAGGTGGATGACGGAACGGGGGTTGCCAGGAGCAACAGGAGCAAACATACTAAGAGCCACAAGGGATAGGGAGACGTGGAGATCCATGATCGCCTACGTCCTGAAGGGACATGGCACATAGAAGAAGAAGAAGTGTTCTCTCTTACGTAAATTTACTTTAATAAAAGATAATTCTATTTTCCATGTTAGAGCTCCAGACAATAAAAAACTTTATAGAATTTAAGTTTGTTTATTTACTTGTCAACTTAAAGGTTTCAGCACTTATAGTGAGCTGCTCTTGAAAACCCTTGATAGGAAAATGCTTTCTCACTGGGTGTGTCTTGAATTTTGTTTTATATGAAATTTAGATTTGACTAATGACCAAGTATAAGAAAAACTAATGGAACAGAATGGGGAATAAAAAAGAGAAAAAATTTAAAAAAATGATTACCTGAAAATAAGATTGCCTAATTTATCAGCTTTCCAGGCTTTAATGAGAGCATAGTCCCCTGTAATCGCTTCTTCCATAATGTAGTTAACCCCATTGAAGAGACGATTCTGAAATCAAGTGATGACAAAATGCCAAAGCAAAACATTAAAACTTAATATACAAAGAGAAGATAAATTAAATTCAGAAATCTATGGACAATATGCTGAATTTTGATCTGAAATTTTCATTGTATAACATTTAATTCTTATGATTGTATTTGTCAGGGAAAGTCCTGCACTTTATTGATCTTATGATTTTCTGGACACAAAGTGGAATAATTATATTGAATCAATTGTGAAGTCTTCCACTACGAAAGCGGGTTCACTGTGTTGTCAGGCTTGACAATTTTTTTGGCCTGAATCTATCTTGCACATGTTTAAGTCTACCATTCATCCATGCATCAAATACAGATGCTTCCATTTTTTATCTAGAGATTCTTAGTTTGGTTTGGTTAATGGCATATCAATATCTTATGGGTCATTTAATGCTGAAATTTTATTCTCTTGTGAGCTTTAGTAATTTTTTCCAATAATGTATTGTAGCTAATTTTTTTATGATAATTTTCTTTTCTTTTTTTTTTTTTTTGAATCAGTGGAAAACGATAAAGTATGGTGATTATAAACAGCAAGAAAGGTGCTGTAAGTATTTTCATGACTTATTTTATTTTCCAAGTACTTTCAATCTTATCCAAGACCATCTTCAGGTGGCTGATTGTTAAGACAATGTTGTCCATTATGAATATCTTGTGGTCTAACAGTCCTGAGTCTTGAGCAATGAAACTGATATTATTTAATTTGATAAGCTTTTAATTGCTTGAATAAATAATAAAAATTAAGGACATTACAGTCTGAAGAAAAAGAAATTCGATAACTAATGAAATTTTAAAAGAATTATCATTTTTTTCATTATAATAATTCATAAAGTTTTAAAATATTTTAAAAATCATTAAAGGACTGTCATGGTTTGAATTTTTAGTTAAGAATTGATGATTATATTGCCTATCGCAAATTGAAAAGTTTAATAAAAATCGTTCTGGACCCATATTTTTAAAATAATTTAAACTGCTTTTCTTTCTGTGTCGATCCAGGATGTTTTTTTCCGCCTGAATCCATCCTGCATATATACAAGTCAACCATCCGTCCGTGCATGGAGTACTGCTGCCATTTATGGTCAGGCGTCCCTGCCGTTCTCCTCAGTGTTTCTCGACAGGCTCCAAAGGAGAGTCTGTAATGTGATAGGTACTGATCTGGCGGCTCGACTGCAGCCACTTCCCCACCATCGAAATGTGGCCTCCCTTTGTCTGTTCTATAAATACTTTCATGGCTTCTGCTCGGATGAACTTAAGTCACTGATGCCTCCTTAACAGGTGTTTACTCGTGCAACCAGACTGGCAACTGGGTCCCACCCATTCACAGTCAGGTTAGCCAAATGCAGACGACAATTCTACTCCTGAAGCTTTTTCTTTCGCACTTCCCGCCTGTGGAACTCGCTCCCATATTCTTGCTTTCCTGATGGCTACAACCTCCAGAAATTTAAATGCAATGTCATTACTCATCTATTAACCACTGGACTCTAGCTCTCTCCCCTCCCCCGTATATCCTTCCCTTTCTCTCCACCTATGTATCTGTCATCGCACCTGCATTCTCAGCTTTCTATTGCTCCTTTCTAACTAGTTTGTACTCCTCACTCTCTTCTAATTAATTTCTTACAGTTATGTAGCCCCCCCCCCCCCGCTCTTCAGTGGCATTTCCGCCTTGCTCGGGGTGAAATGATTAAAAAAAACAAAACAAAATTTGATGTTTCTTTTTTTTGGTATGGTAATTTCTATATGCAAATTAAAAGGTCAGAGCTTCCTTCCTTAACCGAAAAAAAAAAAAAATGTACAATTTTGTTACTTATAAACGCCATATATTTTATCACTAATCAAGAACCTTTCAATAAATTCTTGATTTACGACGAGGATAGGTCAAAAATTCAAATTTGTGATTAAGAAATAGATTTATTTTAAATTTCACGCAGTAAATAAGTAACTTGTGTAAATCAGATTAATTTAACACAAAATTTGTTAATTTTCCAAAAATAATGTGTTACAGATCTATATTTTATTTTTGCGAGATTTTAAAAACCGAGAATTAACTTTTGTTTACAACTGTTTCGATCGCTCAAAAATGGCGGCAAATTCAAAAAATTGAAAAAAAAAAATCTCAAACTTTTATATTCCACTCAATATAATGTCTGTTTGAAATAAACTAGAGTATTTTGCTAACTGGAAATAGTAAATTTAATCATTTAGCTTACGAAAATAATAGTTTCAAAAATACTTGCCCATTTTTTAAAATTCAGTTTAACAGTAACTATGCAGTTTTTTTTTGCGATTTACTGGAGTTACCTATAATAATAGTTACCTATAATAATAGTTACCTATAATAATAGTTACCTATAATAAACCTGCCGATGTACGGGACTTCGTCTTCAGAGTTTTAATTTCTTTAAGGCATTTATTTGTTTTTCGAGATGACGCACGCGTACGAAACAGAAAGAATTCTGCCTTTTGAAAACAATAAACTAAACACGAAAGAACTTTTTTCATTAAATCTTCTAACAAAATTAAAAATGTTCAGTTTTCTTAAAATTAAAGGCGGACCTGAAGCAGACTACCACCACGATTAATTTCGTTGTTTTTTCTTTTCTTTTTTTTTTTTTTTACTTTTTTCAGCGCAGTCCTATCGATTGTTATTTGAACTTTCTGATTATCAAAAAAAAAAAAAAAAATTGAAAAATTACAATATTTAAACAAATTTGAGCGGGGGTGGGCAGTTTCTCATATATTAAAGTAAATCAATCCTTCATTTTTAATCCACTCGCGTTGGGGTCGCTTTGTTTATGTTAATTTCGTTGTTTTTCATTTTTTAAAAACATTTTTTCTGCGCAGTTCTATCGATTATTACTTAAACTTTCCGATTATCAAAAGTTTTTTTTGAAAAATTACAATATTTAAACAAATTTCTTGGTGGGGTCAGTTTCTCATACAGCGTTCAAGTAAATCGATCCTATATTTTCAAACCTATATAAGATTGTATGAGAAACTGGTCCCCCTCGCCAAAATGTTTTTTTTAATCATTTCACTCCAAGCAAGGCATTCCACTGCTACTATTGCGCATGGGGCTACATAGGGGAAGGTAAAGAGGAGGAGTGGTTAGATGTAGGAAATGTCAGAAGGAAGGTGATAGATGGGTAAGGATACCGAGGATGAAGGATGGGCAGATGGGAAGAGTGTTTGAAAGAATGGAAGCGAGTTAGTGTGTTATGAGGTGTCTATTGACCTTACACTTAAACTCCTGGAGATTGTAGCCGTCGGGGAAGCAATCAAGTGGAAGGGAATTCCACAGTCGGGAAGTGTGAGAAAAGAAACTGTTGGAGTAGAAGTTGCGGTTGCATTTTATCGGTTTCACTGTAAAAGGGTGGGATCTAGTTGCTAATCTACTTTCTCGTGCAAATTCGTATCTAGGAGGCAGCAGTGATCTAAGTTCATTGGAGCAGAAGCCGTGAAAGTATTTATAGAAGAGACACAGGGAAGCCACAGAAAAACAACGAAATCAAACGTGATGATAGTCTGCTTTAGGTCCGCCAAATTAAATTCTGTTTAAACACAATTCTTGACACATGTTTTACACTTTACAAGTTCCTTTGTATTCACCACGTGAAATTTGTTTTTAAAATTCTTTGTCGTTTATAAAAATTTATTTAAACCCTTTTTTAACAACTTTTAAAAAAAACTGAAATTAAAACTAAGATATAGGAAAATTACTTTTTGGATTAATGTTAAAGAAAAGATGCAATGATAAAAAAATTCGTGAAGTGTTTATTTACTCATGGGAAATAATTTTATAATTATCACAAAATTTTCCATAAGTATGATTTTATTTTTATATCTTTAAGTTAGGAACCTTCACTAAATCACTGAAAAAATAGCACAGTATGAAGAAGAAAGGCCCAAACTTAATAAAAAACAAATTTTTTCTATCAAAATTTTATGTTATTTTTAAGAGGTAAAATCAAAGTATTTTTTTAATTATTTTTAAAAATTTAAAAAATTTTTCTCTAACACGTTCGAAGTTTTGGTAAAAAATCTTGTTTTTATTTTCGTTAGCGGGTAACCAAATCGTTACGAGAGTTTACAATGGAAAATGTAACATTGCGTAACTCAGTTTATTTCCGGTGAAAAAACACATTACAAAAATCAAATAATTGTCTGATTTTAATGGAATTTTTATGACTTTTTCAAATATGAATTAATTTTTTTTTAATTATTATTTTAAAAAGATCTTTAAAAATATTTGTACATCTGTTACCCACCCTCCAGGTAAATTCATGAAATTTCAAGAAATTAAATTTTGTAAGCAGATTTTGTTTTAATACTAAATGGGAAACGTACATCATCTATTATTTTTTCCAACCATTTGGCTCTTTTTCTGAAGATATGCTCCTCATAGTAAAATAAAAAAATGCAATAAAACTATAACATTATTTAATTAGAAAAGCTTTTAATTACTTGAATAAATAATACAAATTAAGTACATTATAGTATGAAGATTTTTTCCGATTAATAATGAAATTTTAAAAAAGTTCTTTCCATTTTTTCTTTTAATAATTATAATAATTTATAAAGTTTAAAAAATATTTTTTAGATATCTGAAAGATTTGTAGACGTTAGATCATTAAATTATTAAGTGAAGACTATATTTACTAATCGAAAATTGATAAAGTATAATACAAAATCATCGAACCATCGTATTTTTTAAATAATTAAAACATTTTTTTGCGTATTTTAATTTTTTATGGTAATTGCTGCGTGTACATTAAAAAGTCGCGAGTTTCATGGTTTCTTTCCCTTACAGAAAAAAAAAAACATTGAACATTTTGTAAATTCTGGTTGCCATACACTTATCGGAATCTTGCATTTGTCTGGTTGTCATTACATGTCAAATGTGATGAAAAGGTCAGAAAGATCAACACTGTGTTTAAGAAATAATTTAATTTTAAATTGCATGCTATTATGATCACGGGTATTTCCACACAGCTCATTGTACATATACACACTCGACAATCACGTGATAATCTTGCTTTCCCGCTTGTTTACGGGATATATATATATATATAGCAGACACGTGGTACACTCAGGGACAGTTGCAGCAGAAACATAGGACACAAAGGAAGGCAGTTCACAGCTGCCTCCAATAGCAGCATGCTATTGCGGGGTTAGCGTTTTTCAATATCAAGCAATTCTCTCACACACCTACACTAATTGCAAGACGCAAGTAGATACCCTTTTATTTCTTTGAATAACACTTGTACAAATTACAACAGTTGGCGCCAGAATCTTAAAACGCACAACATGTAAGACAAACCCACCTTCTCTAACTAATCATTCTTCTAAACTTTACAAAGTTGAACTTATTAACGGACTCAGAAATGTTCACCAATCTTTTAACAATATTATTTCTAACACAACTTACATATGACACTGATAAATCTTCCAGTGACAAAAATCTTTACAACTTACCTCAATGCAGAGAATGAAAGACATTTTTAATCAGACACATTCAACGTCTGTACAAAGTATGTAATTCTTGTTATTTGTTAATACACTTTTATAAATACAAATAATGCTTTGACCGTTTTATTCTATGTTCCATTTGCTGATGTCATAAATGATTTCAACCGTATAAAATAATTGTTGGAATGCAGGAATTTAGTTAGGAAGTTCTCTGGGAAAGGGCCTGGTGCCATGTAAAAATTCAGACCTAAATTTCTAAGCATACGAGGCCCCAACACTATAAATAAATATTACTTGTGTAAATCAGATCAATTTAATATTAAATTAGCTAATTTTCCAAGAATAACGTGTCACAGATGTATATTTCATTTTTGCAAGATTTTAAAAACCGAGAATTACCTTTTTGATCACTCAAAAATGGCCGAAAAATTTTACAATTTTTAAAATCTCAAAATTTTAGATTCCAATCAGTATAATTTCTATTGGAAATACACCAGAGTATTTTGCTTACATAGTAAATTCAATCATCTAGCTTTCAATTAAAACCAAAATAAGTTTCTTCTAGAAAACCTTTTTATTTATTTAAAAAAATTCAGTTTAAAAGTTAGTTATCAAAAAGGACTAGAGGTACGTACTATAAAAACGATAAAAAGAAGTGTAGAGTTTGATAGATTCACACCCCCACACACACATGGTCATTAAGCGTTCACGTGATAACCCTAGTTTTTCGCGCTCCGGCATGCCAATAAAAGTCGGGAGCGTCACGTGTTAGACCAGTTAGGCTTTCGTCCCGGGCAAGAGCAGACATATTTATTACCTAAATCACACATACACACGCGCACTAATTGCGATTAGCAATTAGTGGCGCAAATATTTATTTCTCACCAGCATGCACACACAACACTAACAAAACTTCACTTGGAAACAGACATTAACAGTATGTACATTAACTTCAATCAAACTGAACTTTAACATTTACGTTTTTCTCCAGACAAAGGAAAATAACTTTTTTTTTACTTATTTGACTTGCATGCTTTCAACTCTATGTAACCTTTGTTAATATATTGTTGTTCTGGTTACTTTCGCCTTTTCGTGTTTCTTTATTTCCTGTGTTATTTTTAATGATCAAAGTTACGCCGAGCCGACTCGTAAATATAAATTACTAATGGACACATCGTCCTCTACGGAAGCATAGTCAATTTTTACATGAAGCTAATACCTAAATACTTGTCTTTGTTCAGAGATCAAGATAGCAGTGTTTTAAATTCTGAAAAGAAAAATATAGAACAGGTGGAAGAAATAAACACCAAATTTTTAGTTGGACACCTTTTTCCCCGGCATAACATAAGCGGCAGTTTTATGCTGAAAGTCAAACAATAACGCCATGAAATGTGGAATATTTTAGAAGTATCAGTTGATTCCACTTGCCACATGTTGGCGTGCTGAAGCAGGCAAAGGAAAAGCTTTAAAAACGCATGGGTATTTATTAAATGATGAACACTGACTTCAGAAGGGAAGCTTACAAAAATTCACGCCATGACGATATGGGAAAGAACTCAGACAAAACAAGGGAGATAAGTCTAATTGTTATTTTCTTTTTAAATTTCAATATCGATAGATCGAATTGATAGATCTATCTATCTATCTATCGATGTGGTGGGTGTCTTCAAGAAGCGAAATACACGTTGTTTACTCTTTAACAATTCTTCCATACAAAAATCAAAAACTTTAATTTCAGGATCGTGGGTATGTCGATAAACTCCACCCAGCAGCAAGGCCTTTATTATTAGAAGGTTTTCTTGAGTAGCGTGGAAGTATAACGGATGTATCTTCTCTTCTTATTTGTCTAGTTGTAGTAGGATTCCGTTTGTAGTGAAGGGTAATCGTATACAGTAATAGGTTAACGGAATTTGGCCTTGTGGGAAGATAGTCCACTATAATTCATAAAATGATTATAGCATCAAGAAAGGTAATTTTGAGTATAAAATAACATTTATATATATATATATATATATATATATATATACATTTCAATTAATGTTTTACAAATAAAGTAATACTTGAAATAAAAGTTCAACGGAGGTTAGAGAGTTCATGACAAATATAATATTGAAAAGATAAAAGGCTTAGGAGTGTGGAAGCGTCTTGAAGGTAAGGAATGTTCGTTTAGAAGTTTCCGCTTCTCAGGTCAGTAGGTCAGCAAGATGGATTGAGGAATGTCTTTGAAAAGGTCAGTTAGTACTTTTGAGGAATGTCTTTGAAAAGGTCGATAAGTACTTTTGAGACAGGGAAGAAATTATGATAGGTTAAGG
This sequence comes from Ascarosepion bandense, assembly GCA_037127315.1. NCBI lineage: Eukaryota > Metazoa > Mollusca > Cephalopoda > Sepiida > Sepiidae > Ascarosepion > Ascarosepion bandense. Next base: position 5,210,898 of record JBBBDQ010000941.1, read on the forward strand.
GAGGCGAATGTTAAGTAGCCGCTCGACTTAAGTCATGGAAGAAAACTAATCAGCTCGTCCGTCACCGCCAGTCTGTCTGACGAAACTTTTGTGTCTCCGCTTTTTATATCTGCTTTTTGAATCAAAAGCTCGTTTTGAATTTCATCCTTGTATTTGATTCTGGGCTTCCCATTGGCTGGTAAATAAAATTCACGAAGGCTCGCGAAATGGTAATTTGATATTTGATTAATTTTTATTTTTCAACCGGAACATCTGCGCGAATTCACTTGCGCGGAGGTGATTTTTATTCATTAGCTTTCTGGTCGGCATAGAGCAAACATCCGGTTTGCTCGCTTTTGCTCGGTCGGCATCACCACAGAACCATCTTTTAATTGCTGTTGTTCTCAGGTCCACCCTGACCTGAGGTGGTAACATCTGTTAGGATCCCATCTGGGGGAAAATAATTACCCCCCCCCCGCTAAACTGCTGTGAAAACACTATAAAAGTATAAAAATAGATTTTTGTAGTGAAAATACCAGCAGTACATTTTTTGTAATATATATTTTTAACTCTCGACAAATATCCTCTTTTACACAATGATACCTGATCTACAAACCGATTTCTTAAAAAGAATACATATTCTATTCATACAAACCTATCCTAAATAACAAATTGAGGTTGATATACCGTAACAAAATTATCCAGCACACAGCAGTCAATAGCAGTTGCTAGTGATTCCATGTGTCGAGGATTTTTAGGTCCTTTACGATTTATATTACGATTCGTCCAACATACGATTCAAGAAAAATAAACTCCAATTTGTAACCAATAAATAAAAGTATATTCAATACAGCGTTTAACAAACAAAGCATGTAATATTAGTATAAATAGAGTAAAAGGAAAAAGTTGTTCTCCTTTGACTGTTTGTTCATCAAAGTCAATTATATGAAGAAGTTTTTTCTTGCCCTGAAAAGATTTGTTATAATTGTTAGAAAGGTTTTCATGTAAGAATGTATAACATGAAGAATACAATTATTTTGAATGTAAATGTAAGTAACACATATTTTGGTCAAGAGTTCAAAAGTTCAAAGGCGGTTCTTGGCGAAAATGTTCAGAGAGAAAACAAAGTTCTGTGTCTGTGTGAGCGTTAAGAAATGTTTGGGTAGAACGTACGTAGATTAGTTTCGCAGCCTGTTTGTCTACTGCTTAACTTGCGAAAAGTAGCTGTATTTAACGAGGAAAAGTGGCTCAGAATGAAGAACGGGAAAAACTGATTTTACATAGAAATTATGTGATTGGCTAAAAATTAACCAATCACCGCTCACATATAAAACAGCTGCTTCAGAGCCAAAAGATTCAAAGACGACTGCGATTGTTAAATTGTCCTATACAAAATCAGGAGTGATTTATTACCCAATTCCCAGTCGAGTAAATGGCATGGAGCGAATCTGGGTAAGAAAAACATAGCAACCGCTATTCGGGAAATCTAGATTTTTATGGCAAGTTTTGCTGATAATTTTATCCGTGAAAAAAAAATTCAGTTTAGTTATGTTTAAAATATTAGGTTTGTACAATATTTCATATTAATAATTATTACTTAAAAATAAATAATTGTTAATGTAAGATTAATAAAACTTAATAATTTTTGTTTAAGATGCAAACATCGTTATTTATTTTACCGTAGCTTAATTTTCTGCGCGCGCGCACACACACACACACACACACACACACACACACACACACACACACCTCTGATAGGTAATTTTTAATGTTTTTATGGTGGGGTATCTTATCTATTGTTATCCTGTTGTAGTGGAATTCCGTTCTAGTGAAGGGTAGTTGTATACTGTTGCAGGTTAACGGAATTTGGTCTAGTTGTAGACAGCCCACTATAAGTCATAAAGAAAGGTTAGAAACCAAGAAAAGCAAATTGAGTTGAAAAATAACATTTTTATATATACACATATCAATTAAGGTTTTTACAATTAAAGTAATAACTTGAAGTATAAGTCCAACGGAGGTTAAAATGTTCATGGCAAATAAAATGCTGAAAAAGAATTAATTCTTAGGAATGTGGGGAGCGTGTAAGTGAGGAATGTCTTTCATGTAGTCGCTCCTTAGGTCAGTAAGTAGTTTTGAGACATTGAAGAAGGAAGGAGAGGTGAAGGGACGAGCATAATAGCCACTTGACTTGGTCAAAGGAGATATTAATTACTCTCGCCTGTCACCGTCAGTCTGTCTGCTTGCGTCGGCCTGTCTCGGCTTTTTATATCTTCTTTTTGGATCACTGCAGCTCGTTTGGAATTTCACACTTGTATTTGATTCTAGGCTTCCCATTGGCTGATAAATAAAATTCGCGTAGGCTCGCGAAATGGAAATTTGATATTTGATTAATTTTTAATTTTCAACTGGAACATCTGCGCGAACTCGGATGCGCACCGACGAGTTTTGGTCATTTGCTTTCTGGTCGTTAAAGTGCAAACATCCGATCCCTCGTTTTTGCTCGGTCAGTATCACCACATTTTCTTTTTAGCAGTTTATAAATATCTTTTGATAATTATCTATTAGTTGTATAAAAACATTAAGTTTTCTTTCTTTCTTTTTGGCTCTACAAATGATAACAACTGATAATTGAAACCCGACCGAATTGGCGTCAGTCGGCGATTCTACCTTTGAGCTGTTGGATGTATGTTATGATGCAGTGGATAACGACTGGGAACTACAAATCGGGGAGCCGTGTTCGAATTCCAGTTGAATTCATTGACTTATGCGCTAAAGGGAAAGGTATTAATCAGTTTCTTCCCTCTAGCTATGGGTTAAACAACAGGACAGATTAGATTCTATAGCCTTGGCTGGTAACCACTCTACCGCAGAAAGTAATAGCAACCTACTGCGGTATAAGGATATGCGTTGTGGTGCAGTGGATATCGGCTCGGAACGAGAAATCGGAGAGCCGAGTTCGAATTCTAGTTGAATTCCTTGCATTCACTTACGCGCAAATACCCTTGGAAAAGGTATTAATCCGTCTATTCCTTCCAGTTATGGGTTCTATAGCCTTGGTCGGCAACCAGTCTACCTTGGTTGGGTTTTTCTCAAATGTTGGAGTCGTTTGAATCCGATTTTTGCGGGTGTGAAGTTTATTTTGCGTGTTTTAGTTGGTTGATGGATTATATAGGATTTGTATACTATACTTATCTGGTCGACATTCCTACCTGGTCTTTTTAATAGATAGATTTTATTGTCTATTTATTTGGTATAACCTAATTACTAAATAGCCGTAAATAATATTACACTAATGTTTTTTAAAATGTGTTGCTTTAATAAGCATATGAAAAAGATATATCTTCCTAAAGTGAACCAGAAATTGCAACTTCTGTTGCCGCTGTGGTTTGGCACTGTGCACTTGAGAATCAGTATCGCCACTCTTCAGTAAGCGAAGATAGTATTTCATCGTATGTGTCAGTAACGGTTAAGAATTGTTGTATGAAAGACAAAGCTTTTGTAACACACGAACAAATACATGCAGGACTCGTGAGAGGTAAGATTTCATTTGATTAGTGTATACTGCATTATTTTCCCTTCTCAGCCAACAACGATGGCTTTTTATGATGAAATTCGAACCTGCTTTTCTTAGAGAGATAATTTTATATGCGCCATCAATTTCTGCAACACTGATTTATGCAGACATATGTGCATATAAGTGTGTTTGAGTTTGAATTTTTTTTAACGGCATATCAACTTCTGTCTGTTATTTAATGCCAAAAAGGTAAGGTTTTAAGGTATTTTTTTAATGTTCGGTTATAGTGAGAAGGTTGATTTAGTCAGATTTTGATGAAAAGTTTTTTTTTATCTTTTTTAAATTTAGAAAACTGAAGATGTCTTCTAGTTTTGTATTAAAAATGTTTTGCTGGTAATAATTTTTTCCTTCAAAAAAGTATTGTTGGTAATATTTTTCCTTAAAAATGTATATTTTTCTATAAAAATCTATTTTTATACTTTAATAGTGTTTTGACCCTAGTTTGGGGGTTAACTATTTACCCATAGCTGGGGCCCAAACAAGTGCTACCACTCCGGGTCAGGGTGAGCCTGGGAACAACAGCAATTAAGAGGTGGTTCCATGCTCCTCACAACCTCCCAATAAGGGGCCTTGCTACCGGATGCAGTTTACCGTCATACCCAGGACCACATATAAGTGAATCAGATGATAGGCGAAATTATCTATTCTTATTGAGGAAAAATAACAAATAGTAAATAGAATTTTAGAGGCTAGACAGAGACGAAGTATAGATTTGAAATAGATTTTTAGAAGGAACTGGAAACCGAATCCTAAGCGGTAAAAAAGGGATAAACATCTATGTCTGTTCAAAAGACCGAAAAGGAATTTGAACCGGAAGATAGTCGACCCTATCTTCTTCTCCTTCATCATTTCCGTGTTTCTTTAGGACATAGGTGATCATGGCGCTCCACTTGCCCCTGTCCCTTGTCGCTCCTAATTTTTTTCCTCTTGGTATCTCTCCCAAGGATGTGCGTTGTGGCACAGTAGATATCGGCTCGGAACGACATATCGGTGTGCCGAGTTCAAATTCCAGTTGAATTATTTGGGAAAGGTATTAATCCGTCTTTTCCTTACAGTTATGGGTTGAATAACAAAAAAAGATTGGGTTCTGCAGCCTTGGCTGGCAACCAGTCTACCGCAGAAAGCAATGCTAACCTATTTTTTCTTTAATCATATCACCACGAGCAAGGCGGTAACGCCACTGGGGGGGGGGGGCTACATAGGAGTGGAAAGATTGGAAAAGAGAAAGCCGGAAACCACATCCTAAACAGGAAACAAGCCTCTACAACAGTTCAATAGACGTGAGTGGAGAGTGAACCGGACGATAGTTTAGTCTATCTACTCCAATTGAAAAAAAAAGTGAGAAGATTGGAAAAGAGAAAACCGGAAACCGCATCCTAAACAGGAAACAAGGGATGCGCCTCTACAACAGTTTAATAGACGTGGGAGGAGAGTGAACCGGGCGATAGTTTAGTCTATCTACTCCAATTGAAAAAAAAGTGAGAAGATTGGAAAAGAGAAAACCGGAAACCGCATCCTAAACAGGAAACGAGGGATGAGCCACTTCACCTGTTCACATGAAAATCGTTTTCACAACAATGATCTAACGTTGTGACACGACGAGGTAAAATCTAGAAATTTCCGTGTCGCAATGTAAACTATATTAATTTGAAATGAAAAAATAAATTTAATTATGTTATTGTTATGACCGAAGAGCCATAGAAAGATAACAAGGTTTCGGATATAAGGTTGAATAGTATATTCTCGGAAAACGTAGTACAAATGTAAACGTGGATTGAAGAGTACTTCCTCTCGCAACGTCCTGACTCACTCATTCACTCACACTGTGGCTACTACTCAATAACTCCTAACTCAGAGTTGGTAGCCATATTATAAAGGTGTGGAAGAGTCCATTTGTTGGTAGGTCCCCACAATACCCCCTCTCAAGTTTTTTACTCTGTAAAAGGGTTTATTATTTTCCTGAAATTTAATACCTTTTCTTTTTGGGATTGATTGTTAAAGGCTCGCTAAATTTCCTCTTTCTCCCCACCCTTTGTTGTTCAGGCGTATGTTGTACGGCGGGGGGGGAGCTCGCGGTCAAATGTGTTGTAAATGATCTCGATGGGTTCTTCTACTTCATCCTGTGTGCTGTTAGAATCCATTTCATGGCGGTTTTTAATTTGATTAATGTGTCTTTTGTGGGTATGTCTTAGTCCCTGTAGTATATACTCCATCTCGCCGATCCTTCTAGTGATTGCGTCCTCCTCTCAGTATAGCATATTCTCTTGGAAACTTTTAAAGAAGATTTTTTAACCTGTGAGAAATCGCTTTTTTGGTACTTTTTCGGTCTTACATATTTTTGACTGTTTGGGAATTAATTTTTCAAACACAGATCTCATCTTCATCACCAATGTTATGACCAAAGGGCCATAGAAAGATAACACAGACTTTGATATAAGGTTGAATAGTATATTCTTGGAAACGTAGTACAAAGGTAAACGTGGACTGGAGAGTACTTTCTCTTGCAGGCGTCCTGACTCACTCATTCACTCACTCTGTGGCTACTACTTAGTCCATCTGTAGGTAGGTCTCCACAATACCCACCTCACAAGCCTTTTGCTCTGTAAAAGGGTTTATTATTTTCCTGAAATTTAATACCTTTTCTTTTTGGGATTGATTGTTAAAGGCTCGCTAAATTTCCTCTTTCTCCCCACCCTTTGTTGTTCAGGCGTATGTTGTGCGGGGGAGGGGGAGCTCGTGGTCAAATGTGTTGTAAATGATCTCGATGGGTTCTTCTACTTCATCCTGTGTGCTGTTGGAATCCATTTCATGCCGTTTTTTAATTTGATTAATGTGTCTTTTGTGGGTATGTCTTGATCCCTGTAGTATATACTCCATCTCGCCGATCCTTCTAGTGATCGCGTCCTCCTCTCAGTATAGCATATTCTTTTGGAAACTTTTAAAGAAGATTTTTTAACCTGTGAGAAATCGCTTTTTTGGTACTTTTTCGGTCTTACGTATTTTTGACTGTTTGGGAATTAGTTTGTCAAACACGGATCTTACCTTTCTGGCAAACATGGTTTATACCGGTGAGCCAGTTGATAGTGTATTCGGGTTCTGCGTTATGCGATAAACTTGTAAAAACTGCTGTAATGCTATGTCTGTAGGAGTTCCTTGAGCTTTTTTAAATGCTCTTTTAAGCGTGTCCACGAACCTTTCTGCTTTGATTTGTTGAAGTGAGACAGAAATAGTTCTGATGCTACTATAGTTTTTATTTTTTCAAAAGCTGACTAACACGCAGTTGTCCAGTTACAAATTGTTTATTTTTCAACAATTCATTCATTGGAGCCCGTAGCTCTTGCATGTTTTTTATGAATACTTGCTAATAGCTGGAGAGTCCAAGAAAACTTTGAAGCTCGTTGACATTTTTTGGAGAAGGCATATTTTTGATAGCTTCTGCCCGCTGTGGGTCAGGCCGTCTTCCATTCGTTTAATGATATGCCCGAGATACCTTATTTCATTCATATAAAAATCGCATTTTGATTCTTTTATCTTGAACCCGAAATCATGAATTCTCTCAAAAACCAACTGGATCTGTTTGCGATGTTTCTCGGTAGATTTGCTTGCTATTACAATGTCATCCAGGTATGCACACGTGAAGTCAAGACCACCCAACATGGTATCCATGACCTGTTGGAATATTGCAGGTGCAACCTTGATCCCGAATGCCAATCTATCAAACTTGTATAAACCCCTGTGGGTGTTGATACACAGAAGTTTTACGCACACCTCCTCAACAGGGATTTGAAAGTATGCATCGCTTAAGTCCAATTAGGAGAATATTTCCCCACCATTCAGTTTATTAAATATCTCCTCCAGTGTAGGGAGAAGGTAATGGTAATCTTTTAGAGCCGCGTTGAGGCCCGTTGAGAAAGCCACAGACGCAAATTTGGTTGAACTTTTTTTACATATACAGCGGGGGCAGCCCATTTGCTGAAACTCACTTTTGACATTATACCGGCATTTTCTAGTCGGCCCAATTCTCCGTTAATTTTTTTCTACTAACGCAAATGGGATATTTCTTTTGAAAACGGGTTGAAAGTTTTCTTTCAGCTCGAATCTGGCTTTTGTCTTAGTAAATCTTCTTAGCACCGCTGATAAAACTTCGGAATTTTTTTTTAATCCGTCTTTCAGGTCTTAAGCACCCGTTGTCATATTTTCCACCTTTTGGCAAAAATTGTTGATCAGTTGGTCCTACAACCTAAATCACTCCATCCAATCAGTTCCAAATAAATTCTCATAGTTTTTATGGACGAAAACTTCTAGCTTCTTTTTGATGCCATTTAGTGTTACAGGTAGCGTTAGCTCACCTTCAAATTTGATTTTGTCTCCTGTTACTGCACGAGCTATTTTGTTTGCCTTTTTCATCGTTGTTTTTTAAATTTCCTCTAAGTGTGAAGATTAATAATTTAAAGATCCGAACCAGAATCTAGTTACAGCTTAACTGTTTTGTTTAGCATGTTGACTACGACGTATTTTCGGAGATTCTTATCTACTTTTTCATTTGATCTAGTTTGTCTAACTCTGTTTCTGTTGTTCTTTTGTTTGTTTTGTTTATGCCATAATTATTACATGCCTTGTTTCGGTAGAAGCAGTCTGTCGCCCAATGTAGTCCACCACAACGCCCGCATGGGATTGTGGGTAATTCTTGTTTCTGTAAGGGTCTTCTACTTTTAGATTGTGAATGGGCATACTCTTTGATTTTTCTACCCTTTCCAGGGGAGTAGTTTTTGGCTTGTACTTAATTCACCTAACATACAATATGCCTGATTCCTTGAGGTTTTTGGAATCGCTTTCAACATGGATTGCTCTCTGGCAATCTTCAGCCAGTTTTTGCAGTGTGAGACCTGGTTCGCTTTCTAGTATTGATAGAACTCTTTGTCTTATCTCCGAGTTTTTTGTGGAGACTAAACCTTGGGCAAATAGTAAGCATTTGAAATCGTCGGCTGATAATTCTGCCGATCGAAAATCGTCACAGTACTTATTTACAATGGACGCAAATGTAATGTAATCCTTGTCATCCCGTTTTGACAAGTTGAAACACTTCCATCTTTTGTGGAATAGTGTTGTATTAGGGCTAAATAACTCAGACAAAAATTTTATTGCTTCATCGAACCCTAATTCACTTGTTTTTTTGGAAGAATGTAATCAATGAACTTACCAACGTTCTTCTTTTCAAGTTCGACCAATCCTGACAGTCTACCGAAAAAAGATCTTCATATCTGCTACAGTAAGCTTCAAATGTTTTATCTTTGTCAGGAAGACAATTGAATGTTTCTATAGAATTCCAAATTGTGTTGTGACAAAATGCTGTGTTGTTTTCACTAAATTCTTTTTTTACTTAATGTTTTTAGAAATAATTCTTCTTGTTGTTTTTGGAATTCAAGGAAAAGCTTTTGTTGCTCTCTCTGCTGTTGTTGTTCTTTTTGCTGTAGGAACAATTTTTCTTCCCACATTAGTTGCTGCTGTAGTATAGGTTCCTCAGTCTTCTGTTGATGTTGTGCCTTTATCAGCCGAACAATGATTGCCTTAAAGTCCTGCAAAATGTCTCCAAATATGTGTTTTCAGAGAAAAAATGGAATGTAGACAATTTTTCTTCTTTAAGTGGTGTGTGTGTGTGAGGGGGAATGAAAAGTAATTCTTTACTTTATATTTCACAGCTCTGGCTGGCGATAACTTAAAAAACCTTTTTATTTTACTAATACAGTCTGGGTGCTTTTAATTTTTTTCTAAGAAAGAAAAAAATCATCAATAACCACGCTGCAAAACAGAAAATATATTTTTTCTTCCTTTTTTCTGTGTGGTCGAAGAAAGCAAAGAATAATGAAATGTTTTTGATTATAGCAACGAGCGGGAGAAAAAAAATCTTACTTACAGTTTTCACTAGTAAGTATTTTCAAGTTTTGGTTTCACAAAAAAATGGATTAGGCTATTATTTTTCTATACTTTTCCCTACTTTCTAATATATACGACGACCGGATTTGTGTATTGTTTTCGTATTTACGTTGCCTGTTTATTCGGTTGGTGTGCTCGTTTTTTTTTTTCAGTTATCCGTTGTGTTATTAACGTACTACTGTTGTAAGCGCAACTTTTTTTTCGTGAAAAGTTGGGATTTCTTTTTGTGGTTCTAATATTCTACGTCGCCAGTATTATGGCGTAACCTTTGTGTGGAATTTTTTTAGGTAGAGGTTTTCTCTTTGTGGTTTGAATATTCTTCGTCACCAGTGTTATTGCGCAACCTTTTTTGTGGTATTTTTTAGGTAGAGGTTCTCCTTTGTGGTTCGAATATTCTTCGTCGACCGAAGGGCCATAGAAAGATTACACGGACTCAGATATAAAGTTGAATAGTATATTCTCGGAAAAAGTAGTACAAAGGTAAACGTGGACTGGAGAGCACTTCCTCTCGCAGCGTCAGGAAGTTAACAGGAAGTTAACTCGAGAAGTTCTTGAGAAGTTCTCAGGAGTTCTTAGAAGTTCTTGAGAAGTTCTCAGGAGTTCTTAGAATTTCTAGAGAGTTCTTTACAGTTCTATTGGAGTTCTGTAGAACTATTAGTTAGTTTCAGTTTGGACATAGTTGGACTAAAGGTAGTTGATATTAGTCGGCAGTTAGCCGAATACTAAAGAGTCAGTTTACAGTTAATATTTTGGGTGCGTTAAGTCGATTAGCAACCGATATAGCGTGATTCTAACTTTCAATGCGAAAACTACTCCACAACAATATTATTATCTGATTTATCTAGTAAAGGCTTTTGGGCAGACTTTCTGCTCGTTTCTCAAAGACCACGTAATATTCACGTACTTAAAAATGACTAACTAGGAAGATTTTATTAATTTTTGATTTAATTTTTCCAGTATTTTTATATGTTTCCTTTTTGTTTGAGATAGGAATCTAAAAATGTTCCATAGTTATTAACTTTCTAAACGTTTTAGTGACTACATTGGCCATTCTCAAGGATGTTATGTTTCCGATATTATTATTTTTTCTCATGTTTTGACTGTAACGTAATTTATTTTATATTTTTGAAAAGAAGCACTCTTTAAAAGCTATCACATGACGCAGTCAAATGGAAATCGTGTAAGCGTCTTTCTATTTAAAAAAAACCCCCCAAAAATCTCCATTTCCACTGTTAAATAATTTAAGGTTGATGTTTGGAGAGAATTGTTTGATATATAGCGCCTATATATAGCGAGATATTTTCGATATTGTGATTTAAATAGTATTTTTGTATTTTCAACCAGAATTTTCTTTAAGGGTTCTTTTAAATTATGGGTTAATAGATGTTTTTTTTATTCCACTTTCGTTGGATAGCTGGCATGTAAGACATTTCCATCAAAGAAATGGTAGTATGTTTAATATAGATAATTGATTTATGACAAGAAACGCAATCTTGTACTGGACACTGAATTTCATACACTATATTAGTCATCGCTAGTTTAGATTTGATGCGGTTATTTTGATTAGAAACATCTAGGTTTTTAATCTTTCATTTTCTATAATATATTATAAATTTTAAATGTTTTTGAGGAATGACGGCAGAAATATGGTGTTTGATAATTTTTCGTATAGTAAATTCGTCTTGCCTATAATGTAAGTTAATATTGAAATTATTTTGGATTGCGATCGATATATGTGTCATAAGCTTTGAATAATATGAGGATTTAACTCTTTTCTTTTATATTTTGTGGTCATGTATCTCGGCTTGGGATAGAAGCAATTTTTCTGTAAAGAAGATAAGGGAAAAATCTGCAGCATACATTTATATTTTGATAAGATCCTAAATAAGTCACTTTCTTTTTTAATAAGCGCGGCATTTGGTAGGCCAAGTTGTGGTCGAATTTATTTCTATTCATGTCTAATGCTTTCGATAAATTGTTGTGTGTAAGTTTTACTTTTGTCTTTATATATATATATATATATATATATTCAGTTATGATCTGAAATTAAGGACAGGATGGTTAAATAAAAAGAAGACAAGAGGAAAACTGTATTTAACTCACCTATGCGTTTTGTCCTGTGATGGACTTTATCAAGGCAAAAAGACGAAAGGAGCTTTATTCCAAATTACGTATCTATAAACAAGCAGTGTTGGAAAGTATATAAAAAAAACGCTCACAAATAATTAAAAAAGATTAACAGAAATTTTAGTTTAGAACTTTTTATGTGTAGTGCAATGTCTCGAAATGGTAAAATGAAGGGAATTCAACCGTTTTCATTGGACTTTTTTTTATTATTATGTATGTTATTATGTATGTATAGTCTGTTTCAGTATTATTTCAATAAGAAAAGGTGAGATTGGGAAAAATCCGGGGCGCAAATTGATATTTTGGTAGTACTGGCTGGTGGCGCTCTCGAGAATTTTCTTTCTGAATAAATAGGCATTTTTTAAATCGAAATTGTGGTCGAATTTATTTCTGTGAATCACTAATGCATTCGTTAGAATATTATTAGTGATATCTCTTTTGTGTTCATATATACGTTTTTTAGATTTCTACTTGTTTCTTCGATGTACATCGAGGAACAATTTTGGCGATTTATTTTGTATATACCTGCTTTATTTTGATATCGATTTTCTTTCGATCTGACAATGTCCATAATAGGTTTTCGAGGTAGTTGTTACTTATGTGTGTGCTTTTTTAGATGGGATAAATTGTGTTGGATAGTAGCTCGTGGGTAGTATTATAGCGGGTTCTTATCTATTCTTTTCTGTTAGTGGGAGTCCGTTCTAGTGAAGGGTAGTTGTACACTGTTGCAGGTTAACGGAATTTGGCCTTGTGGTAGATAGCCCACTATAAGTCATAAAATGATTATAAAGTCAAGAAAAGCAAATTGAGTTGAAAATAACATTTATATATATACATATCAATTTAATGTTTTTTTACAATTAAAGTAATACTTGAATATAGGTCCAACGGAGGTTAAAATGTTCATGGCAAATAATAAGCTGAAAGAGATTTAAAGCCTAGGAATGTGGAGAGCGTGTAAATGAGGAATGCCTTTGATGTAGTCGCTCCTTAGGTCAGTAAGTAGTTTTGAGACAGGGGAAAAGGAAAGAGACAAGCGTAGTAGCCACTTGACTTAGGTCAAGGGGTTATTGATTACACTCTTCTCCTCAGGTCTGCCTGCTGGGATCTGTCTGTATCTGCTTTTTATTTGGACTTTTTGGATCGCAGGTGGTCATATGGGGATTCACACTTGTATTTGATTCTAGGCTGCCCGTTGGCCGATAAATAAATTTCGCGCACAGACAACTTTTGGTCATTTGCCTTTTTGTCGTAAGAGAGCAAACATCCGGTTCATCGCTTTTGCTCCGTGTCACCACATTATAATGTATCTGTTATTGTTTAGTTTATTATTACTAACAGTGTTGCTTTTGTTGTGTTTGTATATATTATGTGCCTTTCTTTTTACTTGTGAATAAAGTGATACGGATACTGTAATTTTCTGAATGTGATTTCTATGTATTTTTCTTCTTTTGTTAAATATTGGGGGACTGCAGATTCTTAGTGCTCTTAAAAAGAAACCTATAACAACATCAGATTTGATTTTGGAAGAGTGGTTAGAATAGAAATTAATCAGGTTGTTTTTGTTGGTAGCTTTTCTGTAGACGTCAAAATTAAGTTTGTTGTTATTTTTGTGTAATATGATATCTAGGAAAGGAAGACTATGATTAGATTCAGTTCCGAAGGTAAAGTCTATTGTAGGCTCAATGTTATTGAATTTATTCACAAGATCTGCTATATTAGTAGTTTCTGGATAGGTTAGAAGGGAGTCGTCTATATATCTAAAGTAGGAGGAGTTTGGTAGGAGGAATTTTATATACCAATTGACTTATTTTATTTTAATATCTCATCAATTATTACTTTCCTTAAGCGAATTATTGGGCATATGCAAGTTAATTAATATAAATTTTTTTTTTTATTTTTTTATCAAAGGTAATACCATATAGTGAGAATTCAATAAGAATGAAAATAAAAAAAGAAAATTTGACACTTTGACCGTTAAGGAGATAAAAAAGAAAAAAGAAAAGAGAGAGAAAAAAAGAAGAAAGTAAGTATGTATTTGTTAGAAACTACTGGTCAAATTTCAAAGTGAATCTTTATTCTGATCAGTTGAAAGGAACACACACATAAATTTTATATCATCCCACATACATAAAAAACAAACCGATGTTTTTTTTTGTATTTAAATGTAAATAATATTCAGAACCAACATCCAACATTACCTGAAGACGAGATTCTATCACAAAACATAGAAATTTCCGTGTCGCAGTGTACTTTTAATTCATAATTATATGATTGTATTAATTTCTACAATATTTATTGTATTGAGCACTGTTTATAAAAATATAAATGCCAGGGAACTTAAAATCGTAAAACCTTGGGCCCTCTTCATCTGGATATATATATATATATATATATATATATATATATATATATATATCCTTGTTTTCTTGAATAGGTTCTTACAAATGCTTTTATTAAAGGATAAAATGTATATCAGATATCTACTTAGGTTTAATATACCTTTTTAGATTAAATATATATATATATAGATATATATATATAACCGTTGGAATACCTACCTACCAACATATATACCTCTTTCTTTATCCCTCTTGCTCTACGTCTCTCTCTCTTTCTTTCTCTCTCTCTCTCTCTCTCTCCCTATATATATATATATATATATATATATATATCCTTGTTTTCTTGAATAGATTCTGACAAATGCTTTTATGAAAGGATAAAATGTATATAAGATATCTAGTTAGGTTTAATATTACTTTTTAGATTAAAAATTAAAATAAAGCCTAAAAGAGCAATGGTAAATAAAAGGCAAGGCGTATAGACTTATTTCCGTATGGAATTATGTATGTAATGTAGTTTGATGGAAGAGGAGACCTTTATAATTTATAAAGGCCTCAAGTGTTCCCAAAAGTTGTAGACGTTGTAAATAGCGTCAATTTATTACTATAAAACACAAAGAAGCAAAAATTTTAGTTATTTAATGTGAAAATATTTAATATCTCGCTTTTCAAACTTGCCACCAACCAACCGATTTATGGTAATATATCGTGACAGTTTATAGTAATTGAATACTTTGATAATAACTTGGTTTTAGGGTGATCAAGTTTTAACATTCAATGTTCAGCTTAAATCTTTTGATATTATTATTATTAATATATTTTATTTTTTATCATTTTACTTCAAGCAAGGCAATATAGCTACTAAGACGCAATGAATTACTTAGTACAAAATAAGAAAAAAATTAAAAGCATTATTAAAGAAAGAGAACAATAAAAGAACAAGAATTAAGAAGACACAAGGTAACAGTTGATATCGCGTTTAAATTTTTGAAGATCAAAATTTATTGTTAAGCAAGAAACTGATAGAGACTACCACAAACGAGAGAAGAAACTCTTAGCATAGAACTTACGGTTATATCTACTCATTTGAGCTATAAAATGAAAATGATGAGACAAGGTTGTCACTTTAGTCAGTCAGTTACATGCTATATGTGATATACGCTTAGGCGATCATGTCTCTTTTGATCCCTGACTGACGCGGCAGATTTTCCTGCAGTATTTTGCTATTTCTTTATGTGATAGACTGGTTACCAACCAAGGCAATCTTCCCAGCTATTCAACACAATGTTCTGCTATTCAACCCATAGCTGGAGAGAGAAGAGATTGATTAATACCTTCACCAAGGTTATTTGCTCGTAAGTGGATGCAGCGAATTCCACTGGAATTCGAACTCAGCTTTCCTATTTCATATTCCGAGCCGATATTCAGTGCACCACAACGCCAATTTAGCTCTGCGCTTAAATTCATAAAATCGAGGTACTAAAATATAAAACTCATTCATTTTCTCGTATTTTTTCATACTCAGTAATCCTTTGTGTCTCAGTGACTTTATTGCCTTCGTTGGGGAGAAATGATTAAAATGATTACCGTAGGCGTCAACCACTTATTGAAGTAATACATTATCCAATTGTTTGTCTATACTTCTGAGCTGAGCTATTGTAATTATTTACATTATTTACATTGTTCAAACTATTGCTCTCATCTGTATTGCCATATTCACGACGTGGATCAAGGACTCATTACCGAGCGGATAAATGTGTTGGTTGTATCTGAATCAAAGAATTGTGAGTTCAGTACCTGGCTGCAGTAGTGGTGATGAAAAGCTTGGATAGTTGAGTTAAAGGGAGATAACTATAACATCTGTTTGTGACATAACTCATGGAACAAGAACAATATACCCCACTAATCGAAATAAAGGGTTCGATTTGAAATTCCAGTCACCTGAAGAAGGTCGGAACGTACAACGTCGTGAATATATCAATAGAGATGAGGACAATTTATCTAATTCATACACCATACCAGGATGATAATAGTAATCTGTCTTAAGTCTTAAGTGCATCAGGTTAACTAAACCATTTTCACGTAGTCAGATCATATTCATTGGCTATCTATAACAAACTATTAGCGATGCATTTACATTAGACCTATTTTATAAATAACTCTTATGTCCTTTTCTGACAATCTCTTTCTGTATACTTTTAATTGCATTTCGATAGTAAATTCATTAGCAATATTATTATTTATATATAAACGGATGATGAAAATTAATCGATTCAACAGCATTCCCAAAACGAGTCTTACAATCACCAAAAAATGATTTTGGGGAAGTGGACCAATCTAAGAAGCTGACAGCACTTCCTCGTATATTTCTTGTTATCTTGTTATCATTTATCTGTTAGTAAAACTTGCTTAAATTGCTCACCACTCACAAGCCTTTTCTTCCTAGTTTTGAATGCATTTCTACAGTAAAATAATCAACAATGCATCCATGTTATCTACATAATTTTCTATTTTATTGTAAAAGTGAACAATAATTTCTGACCGATGACAATAGGAATTATTCAGTTTCAGAAAGCATTATTAGAAAAAAGCAATTAGCAATGATATTGTGTTATATATATATATATATATATATATATATATATATATTTGTTTGAACATTACTTTTAATCGATACTCGTATTTGAGTAGATATGTAACGTAGGGAGCTGGTTAATGTTTCTTTGATTCGGCCTTTGTGTCAGACTTAACCGAACTCCCCACAGCTTACAAGTTTTATGCAGAGTTATAATCATCAGAAGGTTTTTCATCAGAAGGTTGCTTGTCGGTAGGTTGGAATATGTGGAATTGTGTGGAATTGCGTAAGAAAAATAAAATATACATTTTGCATTTTAAAATATAAATTTATTAAAGGGAAAAGACTAACATAAGTTGTACGAGTTAATGTGCAAATAGAAACATTATTAAGAGGTTAAACGTAGAGTTCGTAAAAAATGTTCGTAGTAGTAATTGTTGAAAGAGATAAGGAGAAAGAGAAAGAGGACAATGTCCGTGTTGCTTGAAGTTTGAAGTTACATTTTAGATGTGTGTCTCTCGGTTCCCAATGACTCTCTCTGGCTGACTGACGTTGTTGAAGTCCTTTTACTGTAATCTAGATTTTTCACACTTACGCGCGAAGTCCTTTTGGTCTTGCAAGTCGATATCATTTATCAAAAATCACTTTAACACCTACTTGCGAAATCTGGTTTCGACTTTTTACTTAAGCACATGGTCAATCCTTTTTCTATTTGGGAAAAAAAGGATTTCACACATCGTTGTGAATTTTTGTAAAAGTGAAGAGAGTTGATTTTAATTAATTTCTTTTCCGCTACAGATATTCTGTTTTTAATCAAACAGTATATTTATATATTTATTTCTACGGCCTGATTATTTACCTTAAATTTTTTACGAAAATTTCATTATTGGAACCTGCGACCCCTAACAACATAGCAGAAGCCACCAATTGATCTGGTGCGCCTTAGACACACAGTTTCGGAACAAAATTTAACGTAAATAATCATATAAAGCCAACAAAATGATAAGAAATATTGGCAATAAGTTGACTGTAGGCTACAGGATCTGCGTATTGGGCGGAAATATCTTTGTGTTAACAGCTAGTTCCCTTTGTAACAGTTTGGTACCTTTGTAGAAAAAAGGATCATCACTGTGTACTCTTGTGTCCGCTCGGCATTACGCGAGTTGTGGTATGGACGACGAGACTGAAGATGTCTCATAGAGGTGAGAAGTTCTCTTATCAAACAATTTCAATTTTCTTTGAAAAAATATATATAGAATAAATGTTTTTTTGAAAATTCAAAATGGCTGACAAAATTAGACTGGTCAAAAAAGACCTTTCGGGGGTCTATAAAGAAAAAAACCACTATATAAAGATAAACCTAAATATGAAACCATCAAAGAAACGACAACGTTTAAGGAATTGTAAAAAAATATAAGGAATGAAAAAGACCAAAATTCAGACAAAAGGATTGTAATGCAATCTAAGGACAACAACAGTAACAAAAACCAAGGCAGCAATGTAAGACCGAGAATTCTTCATCTTGCTGGAAGTCCCCACCTACGTGCGCTATCTCATGAATAAGTTTCTCAAGAAATCCAAGAGCTACGTACATCTTATCAAAGAATGATGGGCTCTTGGTAAACCTTGAGGAATTACAGAAGGCTGAAAAAAATTGTCACTCTTTATGGTCGACAAGCGTTTGCACAAGATTTGTTGCTCCACAAAAGACAACGTTATAAAGTCGTTGACGTCCTTGAAGTTAGGCTCCAAAAAGCCAAAAGAGGCAACTTTCACTTCATGTGGGATGTACTGTTGCCCTTGCCTGCTGACTGCGTGAAAGCGTCGAGTCAGGAACGGATAACTAAAGAACTCATATTAAGAACCGAACACGAGGGCAGGCGAAGAATCAAAGTTCTAGTATTTGAGGTCGCGCTCAATTCTTAGGAGAGCACTTTGCTGCTTATCTGGCTCAATTTAGACAGATACTCAATGATTCCTCCGACGACCTGAACGGGGGATGGAACTTTTAATTAATATTAAACGGCAATCCATTCATCTCCCTCTCCAACTGTCTGAATGTAGAGGACCAAAAATGTTGGTCATTGTGACCGGCCGTAAATATAACCTGCTGGAAGTGGGGAAATGTTGGTCACCTCTCCTCTTTCTACTCAAAGAAGGCCTCTGGATTCACGCCCCCCGCCAACCCCAACTCCACTTTGGTCGAGTCTGTATTCCCGTCTCGTCTGCAATGGACCGGTGCAGTGAAACCCTCGGCTGGGTCCATTTTCCCGGAAAACATTTGTCCGTCACTTGACTGCTTTCGGAGAAAGAAAAAAAGGGGGATAGCAGATCGTTGGCAAGACCAAATATAATCTCCTACGAGTAAAGGCACACACAGCTCCACTCTTTCTATCAGTATCATGGCCAGCTACGCCGAAATAACTAGACAACACCTCAAATACGAGATGAGTTTTGAGAAATTTGAAAAGCTTGAGCAATTGACTGAATCTATGAAAGTGAAAAGATCATAGGAAATATTTCCTTGGCACAGTCATCCCCATCACTCAAAATGCAGATCATGGCTTCACCACCATGACTAAATCATTAACTCCCACCCCAGCCAAAACGATTGCTTTTAAAAGAGCTTTTACTACAAAATCTCTAACAGAAAAATGAATACACCTGTATCTAATTTCAATCCATCACCTTTACGTACACCCATAATCTCACCAAAGAAATGGGAAAAGCATAACATTAGCAGAGTTAAATAAGTTTGACAAATGAGAAGATACAAACCAACTCACATCACATGGGAAGACGTGTGCAGAGTGACGCTAGAGCAATTCGAAAAAGCGATAATACTATTTAGGAAGATTAAATATTTAAAATCTTGTTAAGTTTAAAAGGAATAAGTAGGAAAGATGTGGAAAACCTTAGAAACTTTCCTAAAGCAAAAAGGATATTAACATTAATGACATCGATCTAGGATCACGCAAAGTATGAACAATGCTGCAGGTAGTAAACAATGCCTTTTTCAGTTTTGGCTTCTATTGATGAAGATAATGTCAAAAAATCAAGCAATTTTGTTCAGGGAACTTTCCGATTTTTGTACACTCCTTTCTTTATAGAGCTTTAAAATTAACGTTCGCTTGGGACATTGGTGGCTCGTCTCTAGATGACACCATCAAGATGAGGATAGCCCAAGGCTCAATCGGACAATCTGTAGGTGTTTTTATTCTTTCCATATTTAATACAGATTCCCAACCCTAATCATGTCTCTCTGGTTAGCTAGTGCGAATGACCGGGGCCTGAGTTTGGAGGGAGAGGCTCTCTCTCGATTTGGGGTGAATGTATGTTGTGTACAGGAAAATCGGCTCTAAATTCGCGACCGTGAATACAAACTAAGAGGTATGTCCTATGTTCAACATGTTTTGATGGACGCTCGTGAGGTGCATTCTGGCTAATGAGCAAATCTTTGGATGCGGAGTGTACAATTGTCTTCGCAGATTCGGTGGGTAGTCTTTGCGTGCTGGATGTTAACCCATTTTAACCCAGTGTCCTCAGGTTTTATAACATTAAATTCATTTACAAATCACAAGAATGTTTCTTCAAACCGGGCAATATTTAGAAGGTAATTTTATTTATGAATCAATATGTCCTCACTACCTGTATATAATAATGGTTTTATATAATGATTTATACCCATTATTTTTTACAGTTTTTTATACTCCTTAAATGAGGACACTGGGTTAAAATGGGTTAATGTAAGCATAACACTCTTCGTTTCATTGCACCCAAAGACCATCTAGAGCGGTCTAATCTATTTCAGTGGATCGATCCATTTTTGATGATATCTCGGTGAGTACAGTATTTACATTATTCGGACTATTGTCTTCATCTTTATTGCCAGTTCGACGTTTCGGCGGTTGTACACTCCGGCCTTCTTCATCTGCTAGAAATTTCGAACCGAACCCTTTGTTATAATCACTGGGGTATATGATCATCATTCCTTGCGTAATAGTTCCTCTTTTGGTAGTCAAGGGTTATCTCCCTTTAACCCTGGAAGTTACTTGTTCACCACTGTTGTGAACTCACAACTCTTTGGGTCAAGTCACAGGAACTAACCAACATCTATATCCACTGGGCCATGTGCCCTTAAGGGACAAGAACAACTGAATTTCTGGGACTTATAAACCTAATGTTGAGTAACCCTTTTTTATCATCGTTCATATTGCAATTTTTTTGATGTTAATGGTTTTCTCTAGTACTTTTGTTTTTATGTTAATGGTTTTCTCTTGTATTTTTACCAGAGCTTATATTGCAATTTTGACACTAATGATTTTCTCTGGAACTCCGTATTACTGGTTTCCATATTGTGTTCATTTCTATACTTGGTTGGCTTAGGAGATTTTTGTAGCCTAGCATATATGCTGATTCCTTAAGTTTACGCAGTTTCCAGTGGCGTTCTCTATCTATTATTTCAACATCATCCCATAGGGATTTCTATGCCTGGTCGGCTTAGGAGATTTTTGTAGCCTAGCATATGTGCTGATTCCTTAAGTTTACGCAGTTTCCAGTGGCGTTCTCTATCTATTATTTCAATTTCATCCCATAGGTGGGCGGTGATTTCCTTTCTCCCTCCATATATGGTCAGCTACACCTGATTTTTCTATCTGCCCTCGTGTTATGGCATTGCGAGGTTCTTGTAGCCTTACCTTAAGAGGGCGGCCTATCTCTCCTTTATATTTCTTCCGCAACTATATAGAATGGCGCACACACAATCCTCAGTCATATACTCCGCCTCTGTTGGGGTTCTTACTCGGAAGAGGTACCTGGGAAGAGTAGAACAACTTCTGAAGATCGTCCTGATGTTATATGGACCACAAATCCTTTGTTCTTTCTCCGATAGCCCCTTCACATAGAATAGACAGACCGAGGCTGTTTCTGAGAGTTATTATCCTCATCCACCCTCCCTTCCATGTATCTTGAAGTTGTTGTCATGTACCTTTTCATATCTTTCATGATCTGTTCATCAGAGATTCCGGTCTGAGCACGGCTCAGTTCCACAACTACTTGGCCTCTTTTTCTTACCTCGAAACCCAACTTCATCGTCTATATATACCATTGTTATTAGCGTTTCATTTGCTCCTTAGATTCTGCATAATTTTGCCGTTAATGTTTCTGCAAACGTTAGATTGATATTTCTTATAAAAATCTAATCATGGCTCAGGGCAACTTCCTCTCATTTATAGCTCAGCAATATTTGCATTTTAATAATCCCTCTAACTCCCTGTTCTGATACCCCTTTACACAAGCATATTTGATTGGATAGTCGTTATGAACCTTTGTCTTACCTTCTTCATTGCATGTCCAAGGAACTTTAGTTGTCTCTTCCTGATGCTCAGTATGAATTTCCTTTTCGTTTCCATCTTTTTCAAAACCCCGTCATTGCTCACGCTTTCTCCTGTTACACCACGCAACCCCCGTTCCGTCATGCACCTGATCAGATCCTTCAAATATGTTATCCGCTGCTTTCCCCTTTTGTTTTCCCCTCTATCTGGACTGTTAGTATCAGTTTATCCAAGCCCTCCTTCCTCATTGCATGTCCCAGGAACTTGAGTTGTCTCTACCTGATGCTCAGTATTAATTTCCTTTTCGTTTCCATCCTTTCCAAAACCTCATCATTGTTCACATGCTCGATCCATCATTATCGCAGCATCCTTCTGTAGAACCATATTTCCACTGCTTCAAGTTTTTCCTTCATCTTCGATGATATTGTCCAATATTCACTGCAATATTGAAGAACTGACACCACAAAGCAATCTAGCACTCTCTTATTTGTTTCTCGTGAAAATTTCCTGTGTCTTACTACTTTACTCAGCTTCTAGAACGCGTCTTTCGCCATGCCAATTCGCCTTCGGATCTCTGTGTCGCACTTTCCGTCTTCTGTTAGAAAATTTCCTAGCTGCTGTCTGTCAATCATCACAGGCAACCTCTTCTGCCTCCCATAAGTATGGACTAAGCGAGTCTCCCTGAGAGCAATACACTGCGCCTCCTCGGCCTTACCCTTTCTTCCGATCTCAAGTGAAACCATGACATTGAGTCAATAGCTAAATCCCGCTCTGCCATCCACCTGCTCAGGCCCGTCAAGTATGTTACACGCTGCTTTCCCCTGTCTCTTTTTCCCTCTATCTGGCCTGTTAGTATCAGATTCTCCAAGCCCTCCTTCCTCATTGCATGTCCAAGTAACTTGAGTTGTCTCTTCCTGATGCTCAGTATTAATTTTCTTTTCGTTTCCGTTCTTTCTAAAACCTCATCATTGCTCACATGCTCGATCCATGATATCCACAGCATCCTTCTGTAGAAGCACATTTCAGTTGCTTCAAGTTTTTCTTTAATTTTTGATGATGTTGTCCAACATTCGCTGCCATATTGAAGAACTGATATCACATAGCAATCCAGTACTCTCTTCTTTGTTTCTAGTGAAAGTTTCCTGTCTCTTAATACTTTACTCAGCTTCTGGAAAGCCAATTCGCTTTCGGATCTCTGTGTCGCACTTTCAGTCTTAGAACACTTCCCAGGTATTTAAAGTTTTGTACTTGCTTGATTTTAGTATCCCCCCCTACCTGTATTTAGCATTTTGGCCTGGTCTTTTTGCTGATGACCATACATTCGGTTTATTTGTAGTTCTTTTTTGTCACTCTCCTCATCTACCTTCTTCAGGTGGTCTTGTAGTTTCATTTCTGTGTCTGCAATCAGCACTGTATCATTTGCGTTATGGATCACATTTTATATTAAAACAACTTGTCTATATCTTTCTGTGATACATTCTTGTGCAAATTAATTGAAACGACTGCCTTAGTTTCCTCTCTTTCATCATACGATCAGTTTTAGACCCACCGGAGTCACAGGGCGTAATCGATTTCTTTTTTTCCTCAGGTTAGGTCATTTGCAATGGTGTGTATTAATATGAATCTATTTTCGGTGTCTATGATGAAATTTGTTTGGCCTTGAAAAATATGGCATCATCCGTGATTGCATCGTGTATTTCCACACCCAGACACAATTGTCCAGACTGCCGATTAGTTGTCCGACGGCCATTGTATGCGATGGACGTTACTCCAAGGAAGCGTACAAAAATTGTAACGCTGCACAAACACACTGGCCAGCCTTACTGAGAGAACGCGGATATTGTTATTGTGAAACTTTAAACTGTCAGTCGTATCATCAAGGCGAAGGAACAAATTGGATCCATCAATCAAAAACTTAAAGAAATATGCAGTCGGAAGAGAAAAATCAATACCAAGAGACGACGTATACGTGACCAGGGAAAGTGTGAAAGATCCTAGAAAAACATTCGGATGTAGATTTTCTTATTCGGAGTTCGTCAGTATATGAGGAATGACCAATAACAGAGATTTACTGATTTTTATCGACCTTTTTCCTCGTTTCGTGTGAGAAAACATACTGAGTGTAGAAAAGATTTAATTAACTCTGCTTATTAGATAATTATTTATATTGAGCAAGTCTACTGGTTATAATTTGAATTATACTCGCCTATTTAAGGAAAAAATGTTCTCCATTTACGTACTGATTACTCCCATCGAGGAAAAATTAATGAGATAAGTTTATAAGAGATTTTCATTTACGTGGTATTAATAAAGCTGGTTGCAATACCACGAAAAAAAATAGCCAACCACCAAACAGTGCAGTTACTTATTTACAATGTTTCGATTGTTGTCCTCATCTGTATTGCCATATTCACGACATTTCAACCGTTGTACATTCCGACCTTCTTCATGTGATTATAATTTCGAACCGAACCCTTTATTTCGCTGACTTAAGTATATTGTTCTCGTTCTATAAGTCATGCTACTTCCGAATGTCATAATTATCTCCTTTTAACTCAACCTTCTAAGTTTTTGTTCACTACTGCTGATATTGAACTCACAATTCTTTGCTTAAAGTCATTGGATATAACCAACGGTTATATCCACTGGGCCATGTGACAATTTCCCTGATGACCAACGAAGTGAAAACACAGAAATTGATTGGGTTTATCAGAGATTCGATGGGGTTGGTTATTTTTTATATGCCAAAAATGTTGGCTAAGCGGTCTAGTGCCATGTGGGACACTCTGCTGGCAACAGAAGAGGAGACCAAACAGCTGGTTGGTAGTTTACATATAAAAAAAACTTGTCCTACTGAGGACGGGTTACATAGTCACCAGTAGGACGAGTACACGGGGTGCCGGCTTATATTACTGAGAACCGGCTCGGTGACTATTTTTCAAAATTTGAACTTATCGAGAATGTCTCCCCGATGACGTGCAATAAATGTTAAAAGATTTGAAATTGTAAATTTCTCCTATTTCACTGAAGCAAACGCTAGAAGCAACGGAAATGTGGTTCCACAGAAGGATGCTGAGGATACCATGGATGGAACATGTGAAGAACGACGAGGTTTTGGAGAGGATGGATACAAGAGGGAAACTGATACTTAACATCAGCAAAAGACAGCTGAAGTTTTTAGGATATGTAATGAGGAAAAAAGGGCTTAGAGAAGCTGATGCTCACGGGACGGATAGAAGGGAAGAGAGACAAGGGAAAGCAACGCGTGACATCCTTGATAGGCTTGAACAGATGGATTGTGGAGTGGGGATTGAGAAGGATATAATGAGAATGGGCATTAAGAGCGACAAGGGATGGGGAGATGTGGAAGACCATGATCACCTAAGTCCTGAAGGGACACGACACATAGAAAAAGAAGGCTCTAAAAGCATAAGAATGTTACAGCCTCTATTTCATCTCTGTTTTTTCGGCGTCTCTGATATATCTTTTCAAGCTTTCTTCACGATCGAAACAGGATAGTCCATTATTTATGGGATGTTGACTGGGCATTAACTATGCATCCAGTAACTTTTTTTTTTAATCGTATCACCCCGAGCAAGGCGGTAACGCCACTGATGTGCAGGGGGCTACGTAATAGTGAGAAGATTGGAAAAGAGAAAGCCGGAAACCACATCCTAAACAGGGAACAAGGGATGAGCCTCTTAACCTGTTCAATAGACGTGGGCGGAGTGTGAACCGGGCGATAGATAGATCTATCTACTACAATTGAAAAAAAAAACAAAGTGAGAAGATTAGAAAAGAGAAAGCCGGAAACCACATCCTAAACAGGGAACAAGGGATGAGCCTCTTAACCTGTTCAATAGACGTGGGCGGAGTGTGAACCGGGCGATAGATAGATCTATCTACTCCAATTGAAAAAAAAAACAAAGTGAGAAGATTAGAAAAGAGAAAGCCGGAAACCACATCCTAAACAGGGAACAAGGGATGAGCCTCTTAACCTGTTCAATAGACGTGGGTGGAGTGTGAACCGGGCGATAGATAGATCTATCTACTCCAATTGAAAAAAAAAACAAAGTGAGAAGATTAGAAAAGAGAAAGCCGGAAACCACATCCTAAACAGAGAACAAGGGATGAGCCTCTTAACCTGTTCAATAGACGTGGGTGGAGTGTGAACCGGGCGATAGAGAGATCTATCTACTCCAATTCAAAAATAGAATTATGATTTTCTTTTGCTATAAAATTTCATGCTTTGTTTTCTTCTTCTTCTATGTGCCTTGTCCCTTCAGGGTGTAGGCGATCATGGCTTTCTACGTCTCTCTATTCCTGGTGGCTGTGAGCACACTTTCTCCTGTAATACCACGCAATCCCCGTTCTGTCTTCCACCTGTTCAGGTCCTTCAAATATGTTATCTGCTGCTTTCCTCTGTCTCTTTTTCCCTCTATCTGGCATGTTAGTATCAGGTTCTCCAAGCCCTCCTTCCTTATTGCATGTCTCAGAAACTTTAGTTGCTCAATATTAATTTCCTTTTTGTTTTTATCCTTTCCAAAACCTCATCATTGCTCACATGCTCGGTCCGTGATATCCGCAGCATCCTTCTGTAGAACCACATTTTAGCTGTTTCCAGTTTTTTCTATGTGATATACCTTTATCTTTGATGATATTGTCCAGCATTCACGGGCATATTGAAGAACTGATATCACATAGCAATCTGGTTTTCTCTTCTTTGTTTCTAGTGAAAGTTTCCTGTCTCTTAATACTTTACTTAGCTTCTGGAACGCGTCCCCTGCCATGCCAATCTGCTTTCGAATCCCTGTGTCGCACTTTCCGTTAATATTCTGAAATATCAACCTCCTCATCACTAGGGGGAATACCCGAATCGGATGTGGCACAAAGCCAATTAAAGTGGCAAATCTAAGCCATTAAGCTCGGGCAAAAATTCTTATCTACTTTTCCTTAGACGAGACTCTACCCTTCGGTGGAGCCTCGTCTGGGTTTCTCATGGCCCGAAGACAGAGAGTTCGACAAAGTCAGAACAACCGATGAGATGGGTTGAGATATCAACCACCTACATGGGCAGATGCGTCACAAAGCAAATTAAAATGGGAAACCAAGTTCTTAAACTTCTGAGATGACGAGTTGTCTGTTAAATTATTTTTTTTCATTATTTCACATTCAGCAAGGCAATAAAGTCACTAACACCCAAGGGTTACTGAGTATGAAAGAATATGAGAAAAGTAAAACATTATTAAGACGAAATAATAAAAGAACAACAATAGGGAAGACAGACGATAACGACTGACAATGAATTTAATATTATTTAATATTACTTATAAGTGAAATTTTTTCCTCATTTTACTGTTTTTAATTCAAACATTTCATGTTGTTATTGATCCTGGTTTTCATTAGAAAACACTGTGCTCATTTACCGTGCAATAGCAACTAGTCTACAAGAATGTCGGTTGATTTTGTTTTGTAGCAAACCAAACACTATGGATTATTTTATATTGGAATCGAAATATTTTGAATACAATTTTATGGCTTCAACTAAACATATTTTGAATAGAATTGTATACCTTCAATTAGGGATAAAATTTATTATTGATCATTTTGCTATAAGTTGTTTTGTTGGACATTTTATCGTTTCCTGTCGACACTCCCACATTTTTCAAAAACACGTGGAAAAGTTTCAACAGTGTTGTTGTAAGACTGATTCAGTTTATATATATATATAATCATTTCACCCCGAGCAAGGCGGAAATGCCACTGATGTGCGGGGGGCTACATAACTGTTAAAAGATTAATTAGGAGAGAGTGAGGAGTACAGACCAGTTAGAAAAGAGCAATAGAAAGATGAGAATGCAGGTGTGAAGACAGTTACATAGGTGGAGGGAAAGGGAAGGATGTATGAGGTGAGCAGAGAGCTAGAATCCAGTGTTTAATAGATGAGTATTGACATTGCATTTAAATTCTTGGAGGTTGTAGCCGTCAGGAAAGCAAGAATACGTGAATGGGTGGGACCCAGTTGCCAGTCTGGTTGCACGAGTAAACACCCGTTGTGGAGGCACCAGTGACTTAAGTTCGTCCGAGCAGAATCCATGAAAATATTTATAGAACAGACAAAGGGAGGCCACATTTCGTCGGTGGGGAAGTGGCTGCAGTCGAGCCGCCAAGTCAGTACCTATCACATTACAGACTCTCCTTTGGAGCCTGTCGAGAACACTGAGGTGGACGGCAGGGGCGCCTGACCATAAATAGCAGCAGTACTCCATGCACGGACGGATGGTTGACTTGTATATATGCAGGATGGATTCAGACGGATAAAACATCCTGGATCGGCATAATGACCCAACTTTCTTAGCAGTGGATTTAGCAATGGAATTCGATATAGTGGTTCCATTTGACGTCTGAAGAGAGGGTAAGGCCGAGGAGGCGCAGTGTATTGCTCTCAGGGAGAATTGCTTGGTCCATGCTTATGGGAGGCAGGAGAGGTTGCCTGTGATGGTTGACAGACAACAGCTTGGTCTTAGACGCATTGAAGTTGACTTCTTGCCCCAATTCACCACAGAGTGTAGATCCTGTTCAAGGTCAGTAGCGAGATTATGTCTATCCGCCACGACAGGTTTCTTACTGGTGCGGGAGTATATTGTGGTGTCATCTGCGTAGATGCCGACATGGCCCTTGATCTCATCTGGGAGGTCGTTGATGAAAATAAGGAAGAGCGTCGGGCCCAGGATAGAGCTCCCTGTGGGACACCAGCATTCGTGCTGTAGGATGAAGAGGCATGCCCATTCAAAACGACCTTCATTTTGCGGTTATTTAAAAAAGATTGGATTAGGTCAAGCAGGCGACCGGTAATACCGTAACCCCGTAGCTTGCATAGAAGGCCAGAGTCCCAAACCCTGTCAAAAGCCTTGGAGATGTCCAGAGCAACCGCGCGAGCCTCGTCAGACTCATCAAGAGTCTGGAGCATGTACTTCCGTTACGGTTGTTAGCAAGTCGGCCGTGGACCTGGCAAAGCGGAAGCCATATTGCCTGTCAGAGAAGAGTTTGTGGGCAGTAAGATGTTGAACTATTTCAGCATTGAACACTTTCCCGAATATCGGTAGAAGACTGATAGGGCGATAGTTGGATGGGTCCGAGGGTTCACCACAATTCTTAAATACAGGAACGACTGAAGAGAACTTCCAGCATTCAGGAAAGCAGGAAGCAGAAAGGCAGTAGTTAAACAGTTTAGAGAGGACAGGGGAGAGTTCAGGAGCACACCTCTTAAGGACTATCACCGGGATTCCATCGTCACCGCTCGCCTTATGGGGGTCAAGTTTTAAGATTACGCGGGATACTATTGTCGGGGTAATATATACATCGTCCAGTTTGGCCTCATTTCTAATAGGGAAGTCGGGAGGGTAAACTCCAGATGAGTCAAATGTGGAGTTGGATGAGAATCTGTGGGCAAAGCACTCAGCTTTGTCAGCAGATGACGTGAGAACCTCAAACTCATGGATTAAAGGAGGTATTGAGGATTTGCTGTTGTTCACCACTCGTTTGCAAATCCTCCAATAGTCCTTGGAGCCGAACTTGCGGTCAGCTATTCGCTGTCGCATTCTCTCAGCAAACAACGGTTTGGCATCATTTAGTGTTCTCTTGCATTCATTGCAAGCAGACGTGAATAGGCGCCTATTTTGGTCAGATGACGGTCTCCGGAATAGACGGAAGTAATGGTTCCTGTGGGCAATGGCGGCCGAGCAGGCAGGAGAGAACCAGGGAAAGAGGAATGAGGTTTTAGGCAATATTTCCTGGTGGGTATGAAGGCATCAATGACGGCTTTCACCCATGATGAGACCTCGGAAGCTCAGTCATCAATTGGCAGATCGAACACTTTTCTCCAGAGGACGTCGCAGAGGAAATCGCGAAAGGCACCCCAATCAGCTTTTTGGTTGAGGTAGGAGGTCCTATATGTAGGGGGCTCCTGGGGGGGGGGGGTAAGAGTGGAAAGAAATACTGAGAGAGATAACAGCATGGTCGGAGTTGCCGAGAGGGCAAAGCTGCGAGACTTGACAGGCGTCAGGTGCAGAGGTGAAACATATATCTAGTAGTGAGAAATGACCAGAGGGAGTGCTTGGGAAGCGAGTGTGGATGTCCACCACTTGCGTAAGGGATTGGGAAATAGCGAAGTTCATGGCGTGGATGCCTGCTGGATCAGTAACAGAGTTTTCAAGCCACTCAGAGTAATGGGCGTTGAGGTCTCCGAATACAAATATGTGGTCGAATAGATGGAAGGAAATAGCTTTATTTATGTTGTCAGCAATGCTATCTAGTAGGGAGCAGTCAGGAGAGGAGGGAGAACGGTAAAGAAAGAATAGGTAACTAACCGAACTGAGGAGAGACAGACGGAGGTGGTCAGTAGATTCGAGTGAATCACCCTAGCTATGGGGAGGTGTTCGCTGACGTAGACCCCCAGCCCATGCATGTGGACTGTGGAATCCTTCCTTAAGAGGGGAAGATAACCAGGGATGGAGAAGTCAGAGGAGGGAGTAGATGAGTTGAGGTTAGTTTCACAGAGTGCAAGGCTGTCCGGGGACTTTTCATGCAGGAACGCTTCTACACTAGGAAAGTTAGTACGAATGCCACAGATATTAGTGAAGGCCTCCCAAGATAGTGACCGTTACTGGATAGCTGACCGACCCCACCCTCCCCCAACCCTGTGAAATCTCTAAGTTTCGTAGATGGTCTGTTCTTCAAATTCAAATTCGTTCGTTTGCTTTGTACACGGACAGGCAGCTTAGCCAGATCTTAATTTTCGGGAAGAGACAAGAGTTGAAGATATAACTTTCTTAATTCAAATTTCCTGGGTTAATCCTGTGTGGTATGTGTAATCGTTTCTTATTTATGTAGTTTTTTACTAATCTTTTTCGGCGTTTATGCTCCATTTGGGGGGAAAAATAGCTTTACTGTTCTGAGGTTCTCTTTATTTATTTATTTATTTATTTATTTTATTTATTTATTATTCCTCCCAAGATAGTAACCGTTACTGGACAGTTGACCGACCCCACCCCCAACCCTGTGAAATCTCTAAGTTTCATAGATGGTTTGATATATATATATATATATATATATATAAACAAAAAAAGCAGGCGTTGCGTGCCACAGAACATTTAAGATAAGCTTAGTACCCAAGGGTGCTGGGTAAATACCTAAAGGGTTCTGCGCCACAGAACGTGCAAGACAATGCATAGTGTCCGATACCACGTATACGATGACTGGGTAAATTTTCACCTTTAACCTGAGTGTACGCGTTCGGGTTCCCACAATTGATCTTGTGTCGCATCAATCCACAATGAGGCAAATACCCATGTGTTCCGCGGCCCTACTGGCGGAATGAATATCATCTCAGAGGCACAGCTGAGGAAAATAAATACAGCAAGTTGCCCGGTCCCGATGAACAACTTCCAAGGCTGCAGCCGCTACCTCATCGCACTAGAGAGCGGGGTTAGTAGTACCTAACCCGTCCGCACCGGTTTGGGTTCCTCACAATAGACCCAAACTTGTGGTACATTCCGTCTCAGTGGGGAGACAAGTGTATATACACAGCTGTTCCATGATGAGGATTAAACTATTGTATCTGTTCCAGCAGCCAATATCTCGACCAGTTCCGTCAAATTGTTTACAGATCGTGGATTATATTTACAAAAGATTTCCGTTGAGTTTATCTTCATTTTTATTTGATTTTTTGCCCTATCCTTTTTAGTTTTATTAATGTTTTAAATTTTATTTCTATTAATTTGTTTGAGATTTTATTCTTATGCAACTCTCGTTCATATTTCTATCTTTTTTTGTTTTTAAGTCGGCCATCTTTATTTAAACAAAACTTTATATTTTCTTTACATTCTCTCCTAGCCAATTTTTATTTTCTTTAGCATTGTTTATTTTTTCTGTTTTATTTAGTCCACCCGTATTTAAGCAAAAACTTTATTTTTATACCATTTCCAGCCAATTTTCTTAGTAGTTATTTTTCTCTGTTTTACGTCGGCCATCTTTATTTAAGCGAAACTTTACTTTTAAACATTTCCCCATCTGCAAATCAATTTTTATTTTCTATTGGGTTATTTATTTCTGTTTTACTTCGGTCTTTTTATTTTTTAAGCAAAAACCTTTTAATATTATTTTTTCTTTTGTCCTTCGCCCAACTGTAAGCCTCATTTTTATTTGATTTTCTTTGCATTACCTTTACGTTGGCCATCTTTAAGCACAGCTTTTATTTTACTGGCCACTTTCTTCTTAAATTTTGTTTGTATTTCATTTAATTATTTTATAGTAAATTTTATTTTTGTCGGCAAAAAATTTGTTTTTTGTTTTAAGTTTCTTTAACTTTTTTTAATCGTTGAACATTTTTTATGCAAGTATCTTCCTCAGTAATGTGACCGGTTCACACGAGTATATGTTGTTTGCCGCAATGAAACCTCGATCAACATGACTGAAAATTATCCTCGGTCACTGGAGGAACATGGGGAACACAAGCTCCATCTCACAAATCACCTTGGACCGCGAATAGGCCCCAAAAAGAGACAAAATATTATTCCTAACAACGTCCAAAATGCGAACATGTGAACGGGAATGTTTTTTTTGAAACACATGGCTTTAGATTCTATAACAACCAGGACAATTCCCTGATGACCACCGAAGTGAAAACACGGAAATTGATTGGGGTTATCAGAGATTCGATGGGGTAGGCTATTTTTTATAGTGGCAAAAATGCTGGCTAGGCGATCTAATGCCATGTGGGACACTCTGCTGGCAACAGAAGAGGAGACCAAACAGCTGGTTGGTAGTTTATTGATATCAAAACTTGTCCGACTTCAGACGGGATACATGGTCACCAGTAAGACGGCAGTGACTGTACACGTGGTGCCGGCTTATATTACTGAGGACCGGCTGGGCGCCTATTTTTCAAAATTTGGACTTGTTGAGAATGTCTCCCCGATGATGTGTAAGGTGGGCACCAGGGATTTTTTTGCAGGTGACAATGAACCGAAAATATATCTTGGACATCACCGACACACTGGGAGGGGGGGATCGAGAGCAAAAGATGTTGGTAATTGTAGAAGGCCAGCGACAGTAAGTCACTTATCTAAGGCGTATCCCGGAAAGAATCCAGCGTCGCAATCTAAACCAGTTCCTAGCAACAACCGAAGCAGGGATGTCAGAGAGAGCGGGCAAGGCGATCGATGGCCTTGGTGTCTAGAAGGAGGTAGTAAGGAGGGGGCCAAAGTCTATTACTCCTCCTTCCTAGCTGGATGTCATCAAGAAGAAGCAGCAGGAGCAGCGACCTCAGCTACAAAAGCAGCTTGAGAAGAGACCTGAACAGCAACAAGAAGAGAAAAAAAAAGCAGGAGCAGCGGCATCAACGACAACAAAATCAACGAAAGCAGATGAAACAACAAAAGCAGCTAAAAACAGCAACGACAACAACAGCCGCAGGTAGACTTTGATATGAGCCTGGTGGAAATACCTCTACATCGGTTCTTTTCGCTGAAAAGGTGGAGGAAAGATAATGATGATGAAGAGTTGCAAAAAAGAAGGAGTCAGCCGGAGCAGGGCGAAACGAGCCATAGAACATGCAAAGTCTCAGTCCAACCCTGGCTCGCTAGCCAAAAACGAAGAAGTCAGCAGAGGTAAGGTTAGGAGCCTCTCCTAATTCCGCAGTTAGGGCCCCGAGAGCTTCCTTTTCATCCTCTTTCCTCAAGTAATTTCCCAGCCAACCACTAAAATAAAAAAGTACGTTCCTTTCTTCAAATAGCTGTCATTTGTGTGATCAACAAGTAGGCTCATGAGAGGGACTTTTTCACTTAGGGGAAAGTCATGTTGAGGCCCCTATACAAAGTTTACAACTTTGACGGAAAGTTGATAGAAGACCCCAGAAACTTCCTGAAAGCTCCGACATTAATTTCTTTAATTCGAAACCTTGGCTGCAAACTGAAGGTTTTTGACCTCCTGGACGCTGCAAAGGACTTCTTCCGAAACATCAGGATAGTCCAGGTAGTGTCAAAAGAACTAAAAAAACGCTCGAACAACAGTGTGAAGGGAAGACTCTGGTTTTGCTCTGCCCCTTCTTATATAGGGAAATTAAACTAACTTTCCCCATAGACAACTGCGGAATGGTGATGGACGGACGGATTACGTTTGACGTAGACTCTGGGAGCATAGGATAGGGCGTCGGTGTCTTGTCGCCCGCAGATTTGGGCCAGCGTGTTTGAAAAAATATCTCTAAAAATGTCTATTAAGCTGGCATGCTTAAATGTGATGGGTTTGAAAAGTAAGGCGGTCCTTCTGCTATGTGATCTCTTGTCTTTCGGCCTTGATCGAGGCGACGTACTTTGTTTGCAATGTCAATGCATATGTGTTGTCCAGCAACTTTGTTGTCTATTCAGCATACGGGACCGGTTGGCCAGACGTGTTATCTTGCTGGTGAAGAGTACCCCTATCCCTCTTGTGGGATCAAAGATCTGCAGAGAAGTCTGTGTTCAGCGTCTGTTTCATGGGTTAGGTGTGGTGTCTGGAAATGTCATACTTTGAGTGTCATCTGCACGCTGAGAGGTTGATTTTCCTGTGTCACGCGTCGATGGGAGATGCGCTCTCAGTGTGGAGTGTTATCACTAGCCTTACTATCTTTTCTCCCATTTTCGAGGTTGAATGCTGACGTAGGCCCCGGAAACAGTTCAAATTCTTGCATGAATGTCCATCGGCCTTGCGGGCTACTCTCCGGTCTAGTGACCTTTCACGGCCTAGGAGGACATTATATCGGGAACTAGTGAAGGGGGGGGGGGGCACGTTGCTTTAAATATATATATTGTTGATTATTTTGCTGTAATTAAGTATAGCTAGAAATTTTAATAATAATAAAAATATATTTTTTTTGAGGGTTCACTATTTTCCATTGTTTGGATTTTTAAAGGTGCTACACACGGGTCAGCAATTAAGAGATGGTTTAACAACAACAGCAATTAAAAGGTGGTTCCATGTTTTTCAAAAACCCTCTTGCTGCCGGATGCTGTTTATCGTCATACCCAGGGTTAGTCTAGGAGAAGGAAAAATCTGAATTCAAAACCAGCCGGAAGAAGGACGTTTTCCGTTAAGCTGTCTTATCAAATACATATCATTGATGCTATAGCTTCAGTGCGGATGTCCTTGCTGTTGTAATAGGTTACAGGGACGCGTAACATGACGCACGAAAGGCCAAAGACTGGTATGCGGAGCGCAAGTCACCGAGTGGACATATTTGCCTCAGGTATTGGGATATATTTAGCACTTTCGATGACAGAAGCCAGCATGATGCAAATTAGTTGATTGCGAAAGCTCTTCAAATGTTATATTTTCTAGTGTTAACACAACGGGCATTAAGCTTCACTCGTATCGTTTGGAACAATGGAGATTAGAAAGAAAGAAATGTATTCTGACGGCTACCGAGGGTAAAGTCGATATAAAGAGTGAGGCAAAAGTCACGCTCCATAGGGATAATTTTTTAAAAGTATAATTACAAATGAAAAACTAAATTTATCAGTTATTTGTTATATGACAAATAACGTAAATTTAGATTTAGTGCTGTTGAAAATTTCTTTTTTTTTAAAAAAAAAAAAATTCAGTTCTGTGACCACATGATTCGGACAGTTTCTTCCGTTATTTTACCGCATTCGTATTTAATTTTTTCTTCAATATTTCTTGGGCGTGTTGCGGCGCCAACGTAGGGGTATTGACCCCTCAAATCGTTTGTAAGTGTGAAAACAGCAAAGACTGAGTTGTAAATTTTATCAACGTCATTTTTTAGCCAAGGAGATTAAAGAAGCTGGTCGTATGTTTTTTTCCTGTTCAATTTTTCAAAACCAATCACTTTTTAACGTTCGAGTAAATATCTGTTTATTGGGTTTGCTTTGGAGATAGATAGATAGATAGATAGATAGATAGATAGATAGATAGATAATGAAAAGAATAAGATAGATAGATAGATAGATAGATAGATAGATAGATAGATAATGAAAAGAATAAGATAGATAGATAGATAGATAATGAAAAGAATAAGATAGATAGATAGATAGATAATGAAAAGAATAAGATAGATAGATAGATAGATAGATAATGAAAAGAATAAGATAGATAGATAGATAGATAATGAAAAGAATAAGATAGATAGATAGATAGATAATGAAAAGAATAAGATAGATAGATAGATAGATAATGAAAAGAATAAGATAGATAGATAGATAGATAATGAAAAGAATAAGATAGATAGATAGATAATGAAAAGAATAAGATAGATAGATAGATAATGAAAAGAATAAGATAGATAGATAGATAGATAATGAAAAGAATAAGATAGATAGATAGATAGATAATGAAAAGAATAAGATAGATAGATAGATAGATAGATAGATAATGAAAAGAATAAGATAGATAGATAGATAGATAGATAATGAAGAGAATAAGATAGATAGATAGATAGATAGATAGATAGATAGATAATGAAAAGAATAAGATAGATAGATAGATAGATAGATAATGAAAAAAATAAGATAGATAGATAGATAGATAATGAAAAAAATAAGATAGATAGATAGATAGATAATGAAAAAGAATAAGATAGATAGATAGAAAATGAAAAGAATAAGATAGATAGATAGATAATGAAAAGAATAACATAGATAGATAGATAGATAATGAAAAGAATAACATAGATAGATAGATAGATAGATAATGAAAAGAATAACATAGATAGATAATGAAAAGAATAACATAGATAGATAATGAAAAGAATAACATAGATAGATAATGAAAAGAATAACATAGATAGATAGATAGATAGATAATGAAAAGAATAACATAGATAGATAGATAGATAGATAGATAATGAAAAGAATAACATAGATAGATAGGTTGGTGGTCATATATATACATAGGTTAAGTGGTCATATATATGCATAGGTTGGTGGTCATATATATGCATAGGTTGGCGGTCATATATATACATAGGTTGGCGGTCATATATATATACATAGGTTGGCGGTCATATATATGCATAGGTTGGCGGTAATATATATACATAGGTGCTGGCGGTCATATATATGTGCATAGGTTGCTGTCATATATATACATATGTTGGCGGTCATATATATGCATATGTTGGCGGTCATATATATATGCATATGTTGGCGGTCATATATATGCATACATATATATGTATATATGCATAGGTTGGCGGTCATATATATGCATAGGTTGGCGGTAATATATATACATATGTTGGCGGTCATATATATGCATATGTTGGCGGTCATATATATGCATATGTTGGCGGTCATATATATGCATATGTTGGTATATCATATATATGCATATGTTGGCGGTCATATATATACATATGTTGGCGGTCATATATATGCATATGTTGGCGGTCATATATATGTATATGTTGGCGGTCATATATATGCATATGTTGGCGGTCATATATATACATAGTTGGCGGTCAGTATATATACATAGGTTGGCGGTAATATATATACATATATGGTCATATATATGCATAGGTTGGCGGTCATATATATGCATAGTTGGCGGTCATATATATGTAGAAGAAGGCGGTCATATATACATAGGTTAAGTATTTCTATATATGTATATGTTGGCGGTCATATATATGTATATGTTGGCGGTCATATATATACATATGTTTGTGCGGTCATATATATGCAATAGGTTGCGGTAATATATATATAGGTTGGTGCGTCATATATATGCATAGGTTATGGTCAGTATATATGCATAGGTTATGGTCATATATATGCATACAGTGGTCATATATATACACAGGTTGGCGGTCATATATATGCATATGTTGGCGGTCATATATATGCATATGTTGGCGGTCATATATATACATAGGTTGGCGGTCATATATATACATAGGTTGGCGGTAATATATATACATATATATAGTCATATATATGCATAGGTTGGCGGTCATATATATGCATAGGTTATGGGTTTATATACATAGGTTGGCGGTCATATATATACATAGGTTGGCGTAAATAAGTATATATGCATATATATATTTATATATATGTATATATATATTGTATATATACATAGTTATATGTATGTATGTATATATATATACATACATAAATAAGAGAGAGAGAGACATACATACATATATATGAATAGTAATATATATATATATATAAATATACACACACACACACACAGAGAGAGAGAATATGTAATACATACATATATGTTATATTTATATATGCATAGGTTGGCGGTCATATATATGTGTATAGTTGGTGTCTATAGAGAGAAAGAAAGGAGAAGACAGAGAGAGACAGAGAGAGAGAGAGAGACAGAAAGAGAGAGAGAGAGAGAAAGAAAATACATACATACATAGGTTGAGAGAGAGAGACAGAGAAGAAAATACATACATACATAGTTATGTATGTATATATATGTATATACACACAGAGAGAGAAAAAATAGTTATGTATTTATATATACATAGGTTGGTGTCATATATATATATGTTACACACACACATACATAGTTATGGGTCATATATATGCATAGGTTGGTACTATATATATACATAGGTTATGTAATACATATATGCATAGGTTATGGCTGTATATATACATAGGTTAAGTGTAATATATATACATAGGTTGGCGGTCATATATATGCATAGGTTGAAAAATATATATATGCTATGTTGGCGGTCATATATATATATGTATATATTTATATATATATATATATATTGTATATATGTATAAAGGAAAATACATATATATATGTAGGTTATGTCATGTATATATATATGTTGGCGGTCATATATATACATAGGTTGGCGGTCATATATATGCATAGGTTGGCGGTAATATATATACATAGGTTATGGGTTTATATATGCATAGGTTAAGTGGTCATATATACATAGGTTAAGTGTATATTGTATATATGTATATAGTTATAATACATATATGTATATATATATTATGTATATGTATAGTTATATATTGTATACATATGCATAGGTTATGGTCATATATATACATGTGTGTGGTTTATATATATATAGTTATAAATACATATATGCATAGGTTGAGTAATACATATATGCATAGGTTATGGTAATATATATGCATAGGTTGGCGGTCATATATATGTATATATGGTCATATATACATAGGTTGGTGGTCATATATATACATAGGTTGGCGGTCATATATATGCATAGGTTGGCGGTCATATATATGCATAGGTTGGCGGTAATATATATGCATAGGTTGGCGGTCATATATATGCATAGGTTGGCGGTCATATATATGCATAGGTTGGTGGTCATATATATACATAGGTTGGCGGTCATATATATGCATAGGTTGGCGGTCATATATATGCATAGGTTGGCGGTAATATATATGCATAGGTTGGCGGTCATATATATGCATTGGTTGGCGGTCATATATATGCATAGGTTGGTGGTCATATATATACATAGGTTGGTGGTCATATATGCATAGGTTGGTGTATCACATATACGCATAGGTTGGCGGTCATATATATGCATATGTTGGCGGTCATATATATACACATAGGTTGGCGGTCATATATACGCATAGGTTGGCGGTCATATATATGCATAGGTTGGCGGTCATATATATGCATAGGTTGGCGGTCATATATATACATAGGTTGGCGGTCATATATATACATAGGTTGGCGGTAATATATATACATAGGTTGGCGGTCATATATATACATAGGTTGGCGGTCATATATATACATAGGTTGGCGGTCATATATGCATATGTTGGCGGTCATATATATGCATAGGTTGGCGGTCATATATATGCATAGGTTGAGGGTCATATATATATATGTTGGCGGTCATATATATGCATAGGTTATACGTATATATACATAGGTTGGCGGTCATATATATACATAGGTTGGCGGTCATATATATACATAGGTTGGCGGTCATATATATGCATAGGTTGGCGGTCATATATATGCATAGGTTGGCGGTCATATATGCATAGGTTGGCGGTCATATATATACATAGGTTGGCGGTCATATATATACATAGGTTGGCGGTAATATATATACATAGGTTGGCGGTCATATATATACATAGGTTGGCGGTCATATATATACATAGGTTGGCGGTAATATATATACATAGGTTGGCGGTAATATATATACATAGGTTGGCGGTCATATATATGCATAGGTTGGCGGTCATATATATGCATATGTTGGCGGTCATATATATACATAGGTTGGCGGTAATATATATGCATATGTTGGCGGTCATATATATGCATAGGTTGGCGGTAATATATATACATAGGTTGGCGGTCATATATATGTATAGGTTGGCGGTAATATATATACATAGGTTGGCGGTCATATATATGCATAGGTTGGCGGTCATATATATGCATAGGTTGGCGGTAATATATATACATAGGTTGGCGGTCATATATATGCATAGGTTGGCTGTCATATATATACATAGGTTGAAGTAGTAATATATATGCATATGTTGGCGGTCATATATATGCATAGGTTGGCGGTAATATATATACATAGGTTGGCGGTCATATATGCATAGGTTGGCGGTAATATATATACATAGGTTGGCGGTCATATATATGCATAGGTTGGCGGTAATATATATACATAGGTTGGCGGTCATATATATGCATAGGTTGGCGGTAATAT
The DNA here is from genome assembly GCA_037127315.1 of Ascarosepion bandense. NCBI lineage: Eukaryota > Metazoa > Mollusca > Cephalopoda > Sepiida > Sepiidae > Ascarosepion > Ascarosepion bandense. The sequence continues at coordinate 5,251,540 of JBBBDQ010000941.1, forward strand.
ATATACATAGGTTGGCGGTCATATATATGCATAGGTTGGCGGTCATATATATACATAGGTTGGCGGTCATATATATACATAGGTTGGCGGTAATATATATGCATATGTTGGCGGTCATATATATGCATAGGTTGGCGGTAATATATATACATAGGTTGGCGGTCATATATATGCATAGGTTGGCGGTAATATATATACATAGGTTGGCGGTCATATATATGCATAGGTTGGCGGTAATATATATACATAGGTTGGCGGTCATATATATGCATAGGTTGGCGGTCATATATATACATAGGTTGGCGGTAATATATATGCATATGTTGGCGGTCATATATATGCATAGGTTGGCGGTAATATATATACATAGGTTGGCGGTCATATATATGCATAGGTTGGCGGTAATATATATACATAGGTTGGCGGTCATATATATGCATAGGTTGGCGGTCATATATATGCATAGGTTGGCGGTAATATATATACATAGGTTGGCGGTCATATATATGCATATGTTGGCGGTCATATATATACATAGGTTGGAGGAAAGAATATATATGCATATATAGTCATATATATGCATAGGTTGGCGGTATATATACATAGGTTGGCGGTCATATATATGCATAGGTTGGCGGTAATATATATACATAGGTTGGCGGTCATATATATGCATAGGTTGGCGGTCATATATATGCATAGGTTGGCGGTAATATATATACATAGGTTGGCGGTCATATATATGCATAGGTTGGCGGTCATATATATACATAGGTTGGCGGTCATATATATGCATAGGTTGGCGGTCATATATATGCATAGGTTGGCGGTCATATATATGCATAGGTTGGCGGTCATATATATACATAGGTTGGCGGTCATATATATACATATGTTGGCGGTCATATATATACATAGGTTGGCGGTCATATATATGCATAGGTTGGCGGTCATATATATGCATAGGTTGGCGGTCATATATATGCATAGGTTGGCGGTCATATATATACATAGGTTGGCGGTCATATATATGCATAGGTTGGCGGTCATATATATACATAGGTTGGCGGTCATATATATACACAGGTTGGCGGTCATATATATACATAGGTTGGTGGTCATATATATACTCAGGGTTACACAAAAGTCGCGCTTCATAGGAATAATTTATTAAAAGTATAATTACCGATGAAAATCTAAATTTACCTGTAATTTGTTATATGTGCTGTTCAAAATGTTCTTCTTTTTCAAAACACATTTAAATTCTGTGACTACATGATTCAGAGATTTTTCTGTAATTTCCTCAATTTAAAATGATTTAAAATGACCCCACAAAAATATCCAAAGTGGTTGAGGTCTGGTGACCTAATATTTCTGCAAAATAAGAAAATATAAAAAGCTAATTATACATTGAAAATATATTTAATTAGCGTTTATGGTGCGCAACTTTTGCCTCATACATATTATATATATATATATATATATATATATATATATATATATATATATATATATATACAGTAATGTGTAAAAGTATTAGGACAAGAACTATTTTATATTTTATGAGGCATACTGACAGAAAATAAACAATTCAATTAAAGTAATTTTATTTGATTTACTCAACAAATGCTTTAACATGAAAAAATACTTGTTACAAAATAAATTTAATATTTAGTATTATAGCCTTTTGCTTTGATCGCAGCCTTCATTCTGTCAGGCATTGACATCACAAGCTTCTTTAATGTATCTAATGTTATCTCCTGCCAAGCAGCTTGTATTTGTTCCCAAAGTGTGTCTTGCGAAGTAACATTAGATTTATCAATTTTTTTATCCAAAATATCCCATAGATGTTCAGTAGTATTGAGATCAGTGCTTTGTTGGGGGTTATTCAAATTTTGAAGCCTTCCTTCCTCTGCCTTTTTAGTTAAATAATTCTTACAAAGGTTTGGCTTTTTACCCTGTATTTGAATTTCAGTGGGTTTTTTAGGAAAATCATCCCTGTCCTAATAATATTACACACTACCGGTAGTGTGGAAAAGTGTTAGGACAGGGGGTATTTTAAACTTTATTTTGATGCCTCATAAAATAGTTCTTGCCCTAATACTTTTGCGCATTGATGTATTGATGTATATATATATATATATATATATATATATATATATGATATGGGTAATATATATATATATATATATATATATATATATATCAACAAATATGACAAAAATGACTGACAAGGTGGTGTTTTTTATAATTTTTCATGTGGTCTCATATTTTTTTCTCTTGAATACACAACCTATATAAAAAGTGTCAGAATTTCTTTTCTAAACATGGTCAACACATTGTTGCCATGTTCATAATTAATATTATCGAAATCCATTCGGTGAATGGCATCAACTTGTTCATCATTGGTTGAGGTTTTTGGACGAGCTGTCCGAGTTACCTTTTGCGCCGTCTCTGTGCCACATGAATTCCTTAGTCTACATGTTCAAAGTTGCATAGGTTTTAAAGTATTTCTACAAATACTTTCACGGCTTCTGCTCCGATGAACTTAGCTCACTTGTGCCCACAATATATGAATTTACTCGAACCACAAGATTAGCAACTAGGTCCCACTCTTTTAGTGTGAAACCAATAAAATGTAAACATAACTTCTGCTCCAACAGCTTCTTTTCTCGCACTTCCCACCTGTGGAATTCCCTTCCATTTACTTGCTTCCCCGACAGCTACAATCTCCATAGATTTAAATTCAATAATGATCTCTTATCCCACTAACCTGCGTTCTCTTTCTCATGCTCCTTTCTCTGTCCACTCTGCTCTCATCAGTATTCTCATCCTTCTCTTACTCACTTCCTGACATCCCCAATAACCTGTCACTCTTTCTCATAACTTTCCTCCTATGTAACCCACTGCAAAACAGTGGCAGTAAAATGCCTTGCTTGGGGCGATATGATTATATATATATATATATATATATATATATATATTCTAAACATATGCTATTAAATATAAGAGACAATGAATGTCTATTATGTTTAATCATGAGCCGTTCTAAACGTCGTATGTTTGCTTTAATTTCAGTTGAAAATAAAGACAAAAATTCTCCAACATTTGGATAATTATTTATTGGTTTTCTTCTAAGCTTTCGGCTCACATAAACCATCTTCAGAGAGGTTGTTTAAACTGAAATATTATAAAATCCACCATCACCGACGATTTTATTTTGTGTTGACATAAAACTCCACTTGGCAACGGCAATAGTTACCAAAAATAATAAACGCAGTTCTTAAATTTGCGATGCGGTTTTATGACGTCACACCGCGGGATAGCGCGAAATGACAACAAAACCATGTAGTCAAATGCAATGTAATATGTTATTTCCTGTTTTAAAGTTGATTTTATTGAGTGTTGGTTGTTTTTTTTAATGTACATGGCCTCCAATATCTGCAGGTTCCTCTTACTGTGTGTATGAGTAAGGACCACCGTATTGTTGACCAAAATCTGTCTGATATTACCTACATGTTTATGTTTTTCAAAGAAATGTTGTTTAATAGTACTTTATATATATATAAAGGTTGGGGGGTCCTCAGCAAGTGTCTGTACGTCATCGTAAATTTCCTTGGGTGCCATGCTGCTTGGGTCTCTGTTTCGTCCATTTTTAAAATTTGGCGGCCAAATCTCACAATTGTATGGGTCTTAGCTGCACAAAAATGAAAATAGAACTTTTAACTGGTTTGTCTAGTTTTTCGACGATTTGGCTTGTGTAGTCTCGTGTTAGACCCAGTGTTTCCAATACTTTTTCCGCTATCGATCACTTTCACACTGAAAAATTTTCCGCCAACCATCTGTATAGTTTTTATAAAGTTATTTTTTTGTAACGTTTTGTCTGAATGGAACTTTTGGTAACTCTCTATTAGTGAGTTATAATACTTCGGGATATTCGCGTAAAGTCAACGTACTAAACGGATCCTTCGAATAATACACAGTAATACTCCCGAAATAATTCATTCGAGTAATTCATTCCGAAACAATCTCTTCAATGACGCACAACCGTATTTATCTTCTCCACTGAGGCGATATGTGACGCAAGGCCTTTTTATAGTAAAGAATCCGAGCCCTAAAGCCCGGAAAAAAACATTTCCCATAGACCCTGCACTTGGCAGAGTCGGGTACTTAGTTCAATTTTTCCAAGACTAGACTCTGCCCTTTGACCGAGTTCGAGTTAAAGGACAACACCGAATACAGTCTGAGTGCTTTATATACTAAATATTTATGATCACGTATCCCAGTAGCAAAATTCATTCAACGGTCACGTTTGTACTTGAGATCTATGTTTGACACACGTATCGGTGTCGACACTTTCTTCCTATTTAAAACCTCCTCTGTTGAGCTGACTCTCTCTGGAGTCTGTATATTCTTTTAGTGTTGGTTCCACACTTCAAAATTCCGCCGTAGTTCTTTTTCTTTGCCGTCCCGCTACGGTTCAATAATTAATAGAGGCGTAGGTATATCAAATGTATCGTATAATACTTCCATGGAAACATCCTATCTGGGATTTTCGAATTAGTGTGTCTACATATTAATTGTTTCAGGTGACGTTTATACTCCTATCGTGGTTCCTGCGCTATATAAGCCATTCGACCGTTTTTTTTTACCACACTATCCTCCCAAAATTCTTTTTCAATTTGGTACATCTTAAAAATACCTTTTTTTCAGGGTGAAAATAATTATTTACAGGGATATTTCTGGAGGTTTTTGCCTTCCGTTCTGGTAGTATATTGTTGAACACAGACTTAATTTTTCTGGCGAACATCAATTTCACTAGCGACATTCCAGATCCAGTGTTAGGATTTGACGTAATTCTGAAAACGCTAAGAAATTGATGAAGCATTTTCTCATCCGACTCCTCCCCCTCTTATTTTTAAGAGACTTTCTGAACGTGTCAACAAAGTGATCTGCTTGCCCGTTCGATCTTGGATGATACGAGGGCGTTGAAATAAAGAAATTAATTGCTACTGCGACTAAACTTACAGTATTTGTTATTGAGGTGGGATGGTAGCAACCCGGAAGGACGAAAACAAGACCTACAGATACGCAGATGATACAATGCTGATAACAAATACAGAAAAGAAACTACAAAACCTTTTACAGGAAGTAGATAAAAACGTAAAGGAAAGGACTACAAATAAACTACAAAGAAACGGAATGCATGGTAATCAGTAAAAAGAGGAGCCCTAAATGCCATCTAAAAAGTTGGTGATACGAAAATCAAACAGAAATTTAAATGCCTGGGAAGTGTTCTAACACAGAACGGAAAGTGCGATACGGATATCCGAAGGCGTATTGGCATGGCCAAGAATGCATTCCAGAAAATGAGTAGAGTATTAAGAGACAGGGAAATTTTGCTGGAAACGAAGAAGTGAGTACTGGATTGTTATGTGATAGCTGTTATTCAATATGACAGCGAATGCTGGACAATTTTATCAAAGATGAAAGAAAGACTTGAAGCAACCAAAATGTGGTTCTACAGAAGAATGCTAAGGATACCATGAACGGAGCACACGAGCATTGACGAGGTTTTGGAGAGGATGACACAAAAAAGGTAACTGATACTTAACATCAGGAAAAGACACTTGAAGTTTTTTGGACATTTAACGAGGAAGGATGGCTTGGAAAATCTAATTCTCACGGGACGGATAGAGGGGAAAGAGTGACAAGGGAAAACAGTGCACGACATACCTGATGCACTTGAGTAGATGGATGGCGGAGCGAGAATTGAGTAGAATAACAGGAGAAGGGGTATTAAGTGCGACAAAGGATAGGGGGAAGTGGCGGGCCATGATCGCCTACATCTTGAAGGAACACGGCACAGAGAAGTTCCCCAGCGTTGCATTCTATTTGTTGTAAGTGTGAGAACACTTTTCTTTGAATAATATATAGACTCTAACGGACGATGGTCGGTTTGTAAGAGAAAATCTTATCCATGTAGGAATTTATGAATTTTTTCATGGCAAAAACTATAACCAGATCTTCCTCGTTGATCTAACTGTAGCTTTTCTCAGCAGCTATTAACTACCTCGAAGCATGCGCTATTGGCTTAGTTGTTCCTTTGTCACATTTATGTAATATTACTGCTCCAATTCACGAATCACTTGCATCTGATGCAACGACAATGTTTAATTTGGGATTAAAATGCTTTAGAGACAAGTCAGATGTTAGGATATTTTTTATTTTTTGAAACACATCTCTCTTCTCTGAATCGATTTAACGTCTTTCTTTAACAAGGCATTTAAAGAGGCTGTTCATGCATATTTAGTATGTACACATGGTAGTAGTTTGAAAACACTAAAAATGCTTGCAATTTCGCCAAATGGTTCGAAGCAGGTATGTCTTTAATTGCGCTTGATTAGGCAGGATCTCCTCATCGACCCTTTTTGTCAATAATTTGTCCCAGATATTGTATTCTAAACATGAACAGTTCACATTTTGTTTCATTAATTTTGAAGCTGTATTCTTTGAGTCTTTCGAATACTATTTTTAGGTCTTCCGCATGTTGATGTCGAGTTTTGTTTTAATCAGTATGTCATCCAGATATACTTGCGCGCAGTCTAACCCAGCGAGCATTGAATCCATAATTTGTTGAAAATGCTCAGAGGTACATTTATTCGGAAAAGATTCAGTTGAATTTATATATAGTGATAGTAATTTGAATATTCTACTAGTATTTGTAGATAGGCGTCCGACAAGTTTGACAAATCCAACTTAAAAAAAATCCCCCATTTAGTTTGGCGAAAATTGTTGGACTTTTTTTGGTACATGGATATACTGTGCAGACCCCCATGGGTCAACCCATTTTATAATTCACCAATGGAAGGCTTAACCAATCAGGAAGCTCAAAATATTCAATGCGACGTATTCGAGATCAAATCCGATTTAAGACAGTGTCTGATTCGGGAGTGTTAATCTTTGACGGTGTTTCATTGAACAGATTACGTGCTGCGAGGATACTCTATAACCATCAATTATGGCGGACATGATCAACAAAAAGTTTTTCGGAATTTCGTAACGGGTAATTATAATTTTATAATCTTTCATTAATTCCCGTTGGGAAATCAGCACATACGCTGATTTTATCCTTCTTTTTCTTTACGTCAACAGTTAGCGATGCCCATTCAGAGTAATCAACTTTGAAAATGACCCTTATTGATTAGATTTAACGCCGCAAAAGTTACATTCCTTTTCGGTCTGAATATTGGTGTTGTATTTTCTTTAACTTCAAAATTCGTCTTTGCTTTTTTGAACGTGCCAAGACTTTCTGAGAAAACTTCTGGGAACATTCTTTTTAATTCAGATTTGAAATCTTCTGTTGCCGTAATAATACTTGTGGTGACAATATTTACTTGGTTGCAGAAAAATTGGCTGGCAGGTCACAAAGATCAAATAAGGCAATGTCATCTAGTCCCTAAAAATGTGTTGTATTTTTTAACACGAACACCAATGCTTTTTTTGGTTTTTCCAACAAACAAATATTATAGGTGTTCTCACCTAAAAATGTAATTTCTTCCCTGAAAAACTTCTCGAAGTCAATAAACTAGGTCTATCCAGTTTTCGCCAAGCCCTTTCATTAATTAGAGTAATACCGGACCCAGCATTTAATTCTAACTTTATTTTTATATTGTTAATCGTGACAAGAACACATTTTTTCTTTAGTGATGTTTCGTTCAAAATCTTGTTAATTTTTTCTTTCCGCTTTTCGACTTTACCCAATGAATTTTGTTGACATACATTTTGTTTTTCTTCCATTTTAGGATTTGCAACAAGTACACTTATGTTCTAATCTTCCAAATTGGAAGCATTTCTGTTTCTAAAGAAACGATCACTTTTCAAATGCTTACCACCACAACCGTGGCAAGTATTAGACATTGAGGGTGTGTTTATTGTATTTTTTAACTATTTCGTTAGGAGTTGAAAAATGTCTATTTTTTCCTTAGATGGTCGGATGGTATGTATTTTTAAAATAACTCTCTCCTCAATCCTTGCGGTATTAAGTTATAATTTTTATATACGATGACACTTCAGCTATTTTTGGAGAGTTAATTTTGAAATTATTTCTAGTTTAGTCAGAAACCTCGATTTGAATTCCGCGTCCATATTTGAAGTTAAGCCTTGAACGAATATCAGACATTTATATGAGTCGGAAGTTAACACATCTAACTTAAACTTTTCCATTCTCGATTGACAACTTCTGCACAGGTGTAAAAATCGTAATCGTCACACTTTACTAGGTTTAGACAATTCTACAGTGCATTAAATAATGAAGTTCTATCTCTACAGTTTTCTGAAAATTTATCTCACCTGATTGTTTAGCCAAAATAAAATTTCAGGTTTAGCAGGGGAAAATTTTCTCAATAATAGTCGGATTTTATTATTCATTCAAATGAGAAAAACCCCTTTTGAAAATCACTTCTTATCTTCTGGAATACGTTTGAAAAGTTATTCTTTCGCCCGGATTGTATACAAACTCATTAATGGAGTTCGCAGTAGCGTCTGGAGCAAATGAGTTAGACGTTTTTCCCCAGCCGTTTCCTTAAACAACAATTCGAAAACAAATTATTGTTGTTTTCGTAACTGAAATTGCCGTTCATGTGGGTCTTTTTGTTGTTGAAACTGTAGTTCTTGCTGTTGCTTTTGCAGCGCTAATATTTGCAGCATAATTGATTTCATTTCGTCCGTTGTCCTTGTCTTCCGCTGAATACTTCAATTACTACGTGTAGAATACATATTTTTACTCTGTAGTCCTGGTTAAAATTCAAAACGAGATTTTCGTTTCCACTTTTATTACGTAAAGTTATTCTGAAGGGAATCTTTGGTAATTTGTTATTAGCAAGATATAATAGTTTGATATCTTCACGTAAATATTTGAAGCATAATTGATTTCATTTCGTCCGTTGTCCTTGTCTTCCGCTGAATACTTCAATTACTACGTGTAGAATACATATTTTTACTCTGTAGTCCTGGTTAAAATTCAAAACGAGATTTTCGTTTCCACTTTTATTACGTAAAGTTATTCTGAAGGGAATCTTTGGTAATTTGTTATTAGCAAGATATAATAGTTTGATATCTTCACGTAAATATTTGAAGCATAATTGATTTCATTTCGTCCGTTGTCCTTGTCTTCCGCTGAACACTTCAATTACTACGTGTAGAATACATATTTTTACTCTGTAGTCCTGGTTAAAATTCAGAACGAGATTTTCGTTTCCACTTTTATTACGTAAAGTTATTCTGAAGGGAATCTTTGGTAATTTGTTATTAGCAAAATATAATAGTTTGATATCTTCACGTAAATATTTGAAGCATAATTGATTTCATTTCGTCCATTGTCCTTGTCTTCCGCTGAATACTTCAATTACTACGTGTAGAATACATATTTTTACTCTGTAGTCCTGGTTAAAATTCAGAACGAGATTTTCGTTTCCACTTTTATTACGTAAAGTTATTCTGAAGGGAATCTTTGGTAATTTGTTATTAGCAAGATATAATAGTTTGATATCTTCACGTAAATATTTGAAGCATAATTGATTTCATTTCGTCCGTTGTCCTTGTCTTCCGCTGAACACTTCAATTACTACGTGTAGAATACATATTTTTACTATGTAGTCCTGGTTAAAATTCAGAACGAGATTTTCGTTTCCACTTTTATTACGTAAAGTTATTCTGAAGGGAATCTTTGGTAATTTGTTATTAGCAAGATATAATAGTTTGATATCTTCACGTAAATATTTGAAGCATAATTGATTTCATTTCGTCCATTGTCCTTGTCTTCCGCTGAACACTTCAATTACTACGTGTAGAATACATATTTTTACTATGTAGTTCTGGTTAAAATTCAGAACGAGATTTTCGTTTCCACTTTTATTACGTAAAGTTATTCTGAAGGGAATCTTTGGTAATTTGTTATTAGCAAGATATAATAGTTTGATATCTTCACGTAAAGTCAACGTACTAAATGAATCCTCCGAATAATACACAATAATGATCTCGGAATAATTCTCTCGAGTAATTCACTCAGAAACAATCTCTTCAATGACGCACAACACCGGAATGATGCACAACACAGAATACACTTAGACTTCTGTCTAATACATTAAATATCTATGGTCACGTGAACCAAGTAGCACAATTCATTCAACGGTAACGTTTGTTGCCTTGAGATCAGTGTTCGACCTCATGTGTCGGTATCCACGCTTCCTTCCTACATAACAATAGTAAATATTCAAAATCAGATGGGTAAATTATGTTATGACGGGCGATTATCTTGCCTGAAATAAATGTGAGATGGCTAATGTAATAAAATTAAAAACAATTTTATATAAGTTCCTGAATTAAATCGCTAAAAAAAAAACCCAGTATAGTATGAAGTAAAAAGGCCCCCAACTTCATAAACACTAACATTTTTATCAAAAATGTTTATGGTATTATTAAGAGGAAAGATCAGAGGCAAAATTAGTTTTATTAGTTAAACAAAGGACTCATTGCGGTATGTAAATCTTCTATTTCTTTTAACCATTTGTCCCTTTTTCTGAAAATATGCTCCCAGTAGTAAAATAAAACATGTAATAAAACTATGGCATTTTTTTTAACTAGATAAGCTTTTAATTGGTTTAATCTATGTATATATAAGACAATCTGTGAGTCTGTGTGTGACTGTTTCCTATACACGCCTACATTTTAAGCTACGCCATTCAAACTTTCTAGGGTCACATATCTACAGGGAAGCCAGGTCGGCACTTACTTTTTGAGTTTAAGTTCAGCAATTTTCCCTTTCGCACTTTTTGGTCAATGGAGCTTATTGTTTACATTTGCTCCGTAAAACATCTAAGATCTAAGATAGTTGCTAGATTACGTCACAGAAATCAAATCACACGTGTCAAATGCGACAAAAAAATGAGCTTTTATATTTAATTTTTATTCCGACGTTTTAAAAATTCAGTTGGTCAATAAAAAAATGTGAATATTTCCCCCGTAATTTTGAAACGAAAGAAATCTATTTTTTAAAATAAGTGCTTTTTCAAACAAAAATAAAATATGTAAAAAAAAGTGCCAATGGGTAATGTAATTATTTAAGTCTTTTTTTCAGATTTAATATTTCATACTTCAGAAAATAAAATTTAAAAAAAAATAAAGCTTTTTTGTCGTTAAATATTTCATGAAGGAAATCAAGTGTCTGTAATTCGTGTGGCATTAATGTAGTTTTTTCCTCTAAAGTTAAATGGCTACATTTTTAAATATTCTTTGAAAATTTCTGAAATTCATTTAGTCAACAAAAAATGTAAATATTTTACACCGTAATTTTGAAATAATGTAATTATTTAAGTCTTTGTTTTTTCAGATTTAATATGTCATACTTCAGAAAATAAAATTAAAAAAAATAAAGCTTTTTTTTTCGTTAAATATTTCATACAGGAAATCAAGTGTCTGTAATTCGTGTGGCCTTAATGTAACATTTCCTCTAAAATTAAATGTCTACGTTTTTAAATATTCTTCGAAAATTTATGAATTTCTTTTAATCAACAAAAAAATGTAAATATTTTACCCCGTAATTTTGAAACAAAAACAAACGCAATGTTGTTTACAATGTCACGCAAAACATTAACTTACGTTAACGCAAAGCAAAAGAAAATAGATTTTTTTTAATTTAAAAAATTCAATTCAAAAGTTAGTCATCGAAAATGAGTGGAGGTACCTTATTTTGTATTAAAAAAAGATTATTCTGATATCAATTTTACTGGCATTGTTTTTCTTGGTCTTCCCTTGTCTGATTTTTATCCGAAAAAATATCGTATGAAGAACTATTTGAATATTATTGATCTTTCTCAAACTATAGAAAAATACCAAAATATTAATTGTTTACTGTGATATTAATATCTTGGAATACGACCCAGTTATTCTCATTAAGTTTCTTTTCTACTTTTTTTAATAAAGGTTCTTTACATATCTTGTTTGAATATTTTTTTCGAGCTGCATATGTTGAAATGAAGTTTTAATACTCAAACTCCTATATTATCCGCCAAAACTACCATTGTTTGTCTAGTTACTCATCGATCACTTAACCAATTGAAATGACTCACCAGTGTGCGATATCGCCTAGGTTAGGAAACCCTGTATTACACTCAATGAAGCTTGATAAATATTAAAAAAAATCATTGTCCAATGAAAAAAATAAATGGAAAAGCGAAACGAAATTAATAGAAAGAACAATGCCGGCCTGCAGACAGAAACTTTTTTTGGATTTCATCAAAGACCATGGATATCTAAAAATATAGAGTGGAATATTTCCCAAACTTTTCTTTCTTTGGGAAAATTCCCTGAAAAAGTTTTGAAGATTGATGGTGTACAATCATGGACTCCATGCCGAAGTAAGTCTTTCATTTTAGTAGTTAATCACAGCGGTTTTGGTCGCTGACTCTGAAATTAAACGGTGAGATATTAGAGATGGACGGAAATTACTGACTAACAGACGATTTGCTGATGGGGGTTTGAAAGTGAATCAGAGAGATGGAGAAAAGTAAGAAGTCAATAATGAATTAAAGGAAGAAAGAGAAAGAAGGAAATACGATAGAAAGAAAACAGGTAACAATGTTGAAAAGAAAAATTGGCAATGGAAGAAATGTAGAGAAAATTGAAGAGGATTTGATTAACAAAAGAGACGACAGGAATATAGTGAACGAGAAAGAATATATATATATATATTAAAATGTGTGTATTTAAGCAACAAATTTCTTTTTAGAAATAGATTGCAAAGATTCTGTCTGCTTATTTAAAAAAATCCCTTCATACTCACAGATAATCTTTTGCGTATTATAATTGGAAGATGTCAGAAATGAGCTGTAACGTTGGCAGATGCTATTATCATTCATTTCTCAATGTACCCAAGTACTTTCAATCTCCTTTCGAAAGCAGAAAAAATGTTTGCAATTTATTTAATCTGATATATATATATATATATATATATATATATATATATATACATTCAGGCTGTGCCATGAGTTTGCATACATAGGAAAAATAAACTTTTTTTTATATGAAAAAAAAAACTCTTTTTATTTATACAATATGCTCTCCGTGAAACCATTCTATTGAAACCACTTTTCAATGCATGACTAACACTGCTAAAGAAAACGTTCAAGCACAGCTGAACTTATGCTCGTAATGGCGTTGGAAATATGTTACATGAGATGATTTATATTTTGTATCTTATCCTAATACGCCATTGCCTTCAAATGCTCCCAAACGTAAAAATCAAGTTGTCTGTGGATCTGGGAGGCCACTCCACAGGACGACGCCGATCAATCCAAACCCTGGGAACTGCTGATCTGACCACTGACGTACGTGAATACCGAAATGAGATGTTACTTTATCTTGCTGAAAGTAAACTGGGAAGTTACCATCCTCATTTAGCAGGGATGGAAAAAAATCTCTTCTTGTAACATGTTAAGATTTCCATCAACGAAAAATGGTCCAATAATTCTGTCACCACATATTCCGGCACACAGTGTATCTGAAATTTATAATAGATTTAATGCTAAAACTTATGGGACACCCTGTAAATATAATTATTTTCCACCCGTCTAACCTCTCTCTCACAGCTTCGCGCTGAACTATTACAACAACCATGCACAGACGAACTTACCTTCCTTTGTTACGCAAGGTCTAACCTTCATAGCTAGGACCTGCTATGTCACTTATATTGTAGCAATCCATCTTCTTCCCTCTGTATTCCATCGATTAGAAGTCAATTCCACTTGAGAAGCTTTTTCTCGCAAACCACTTCAATATGGAAACGTCTCCCACGAGGAAGTTTCCCTGATCACTACAATCTTAACTTGTTTATGTCTGGGGTCAAACATTATCTCCCCTCCTGTGCTTACAAACTGTCTCTTAACGTAACCCTCTACCTCGAGTGCCCACCGTGCCTTGTACAGAGTGAACCTGACTATATATATATTTATGTCTATCTGTGTGTGTGTGTGTGTGTAATTGTGAAGTGTGTGTGTGTGTGCGCAAAAATCTAAACATATTTATAAATGGAACTTTGTGTGTGTGTCTCTGTGTGTATATCCGTTACCTATAGACTCCCAAACAGCTGAACCGATTTTCTTGAAAATTTACACAGTTGTACGATAAGAATCTGCGAGTGTTCTTAGATAGGTTTTGTGTCGAGGTACCCCCGATAAATATCAAAAATCGATAATCGAAAAAATCGGGTTGTAGGAGTGGTCTGATTTCAATCAAATTTGATACACTCATAAACAATGACATAAGAAACGATATTCAGAAGTTTCAAGGTTGCGGTTCTTACACTAGTGCAGAAAATTGATAATATATATATATATATATATATATAAAAGGCAAGATGTTTGTGTGTGTGTCTGTTTATCTGTGTGTATGTCCTTCATACAATTCCACAATTTTTATCCGATTTTCACTAGACTTCACAAATATTCTTTAAGCTGAGTCTGAGCTCAGGACCATGAATCAGTTTTAAAGCTTTCATTACACCCGAGCAACACCGGGCTATACTGCTAGTTTAGATATAAAGAAAATTAAAAAATGCAAAACAATTTAGTTCCAAACAAGGACGCAAAGAAGCTACTGGGGATGAAAGAGAATGAAAGCATGTTAGAATGAATCAGAAACCCAATCAAAACCTGTTTAAACAACCAGGGAGGAGTGTGAACCGAATTTCGCACTCTGATGGATGGATTTGCATCCATCAGAGGACGAAACGCGTTGATAAAACTTAATTTTTTCTTTTGCCTGTCTTAATCATCCAAATCGAGCATTTTCGAAATTGTTTTATAAATTTAAAATTCTGTCTGATTCTCATCCAAATGTATTTACACACACACACACACACACACACACACACACACACACACACACACACACACACACACACACATTTATTTGTTTATTTGTAGATTCAGATTACATTTAGGGGGATAGCTATTTCAACATGTTAGTTCGAGACATGCATTGTCAACTCCAGTTAATCAAAGAATGGAGAAAAAAGAAGTGTTAGTTAAAGAAGGGGTTAGGAGTGTTGTTTACGATACAGTCAAACAGGAGAATCGTAGTAGTAATTCTAATCTCTATAATAGGCAGAACGGAAGCAAGATAACTAGTGAAATTTAAATTTATTACAGGGATGACACACGCTAATGAATTCGTTACGTTTATTAAGAAGTTAATTCTGATATTGGAATTTTAAAATTCAAATTATTTCTGCTAAACATAGATGATATTTATTACTATCAGCTTCCACTTTATCTGTGGGTTTAGTACTTTTTCAATTCCCTGTATTTTCAGGAGAGAGTTGTCTGATGGCTTAATCATAGAGTTAGTAAAAGAGTGCTTATGCGTATAAAAACTTTGTTTCCTAATTCCCGCAGAAATTCCGATATACACGTATGTTTCATTATTCTTTTTAGGGGGGATGGTTGCTTGGTAAATCACAGTTTTCTCTGGATCTGTAATTGTAGGAGGGTATAATCCCGTGTTTTGTATTCAATTCATTGAAATTATTGAAAACTTGGTTATTATGGGAGCTGGTAATGTTGTACATATTACTAGAACAGAAATAGCTAATCTTCATTGTTTTCCTATGAAATATTTTACTTAGGGTGTTATCGTTATAAAAATGCTTACTTATTAATTTAAGAAAGTAGTTCCCAATGTTAACGGTTGATAGCATACAGAATAAGGGGGTTGAACCATATAATCATCCTTTTTCTAATTTTACCTCTAGCTTTCTGCGATTCAAATATACTAGTGGATGTTAAATAATTTATCTTTATACCCTCTATTCTGGGGGGGGGGGTATTCATATAGTTTTTTCTTATCGCTAAAGATCTTAAGATTAGAACATAATCGGTTAATTCTAGAATTAATCATCTTCGGTACTTGTTTTATAATGACGTTAGAGTGGTTAGAATTAATATTGATGTAGCTAGGGGTTTCATTTTCCTTATGGTACAGTTTAAAGGAATTATTATCGAGTTTGAGGGTAATGTCTAGAATACGCAAGAATACCTAAATACCTAATATATATAAGATATTCTCACGGTCTTTTAATATTCTGTTTCTCTCATGTCTTTAGACTAACTAATCTCTTGCGTCTTAGTGGCTTTATTGCTTTGTTTTCAATAAAATGGTTAAAAAAATGAAAGAAAAAGAGTATGCTACATAAGAGTTTTTGAAGATGTACTCACATCTTTGGGACCGTTAGCATTTCTTCAACTCAAGATCACATCAAATACACTATCGGCCATAATTATTAGGCTACCCCAGTTTTTTCTTTAGAGAAAATGACGTATTTCATACTATTTTTAGTATTTATTGCCAAGTGGATAATTCTAAATGAAAATAGAATGTTTTTTTTGTTATTATTTCTTTGCAAAATTTTACAAGGCAAGGAATCAAAGATGAACTCGTCCTAATCACCCTAAATTTTCTTCATTCTTTCATTGATAAAACTGCAATATAGGTAATTATTAAATATTTATAAATTCATTTGATGCACATGTTATTAACAAAAAAAACAAAACATTCTATTTTCATTTACAATTTTTCACTTGGCAATAAATACTAAAAATTGTGTGAAATACATCATTTTTTAAAAACCACTGGGGATACCTAATAATTATGGCCGGTAGTGTATATTATTAGAAGCCGCGTTAAATTGTAAGAACTGGGAGCGTTTTGACGAATAAAAGTACCAATTTCTTTATTTATTGATAAGTGTGCTTGCTCCAGGCAAATGAAATACGTATCCTTGCTTCAGGCCAAAGACAAACCAACTATTTCAGGATGGTCTGTTACTCTATCCATGATTTAAATGAGATTACTACTAATTAGATAGCAGGAAGGTGTTCAGGTCGTTCTCAGTAAGATGGACAACAGTTCTCTTTCTTTTCTATTGCCTTTTCTCTCACTCCCCTTTTTGAACTCATTTTTTGTTTTGCATGTTTGCTTATCTCAATTTGTTCATGCCTATATATTTTTTTATATATAGCATTATACCCTTTATATATAGCGTAAAGTTTATCGTTGGGTGTGCGTTGTGGTGGAGTGAATAACGGCTCGGAACGAGAAATCTGAGAGCCGAGTTCGAATTCCAGCTGAATTTGTTGCATTCACTTACGTGCAGGTAATGAAGGCATGAATCCATCGATTCTCTCATATGGTATTCAGTGTTACAGTTAAAGAGCAGGACAGATTGGATTATAACGTTGGTTTGTAACCAGAATAACGCAGAAAATAATTGTAACCTACTGCAGGAAAATCTTCTGCCAAGTTGTTCATGTCTCTTTTGAGACATGATCGCCCAAGCGTGTATCATGTATAGCAGCTAACTGACTGACTGAATCTCTTACAAATTTAGACCATTCCAATAATTGATTTCACAGCCGTTTCCTTCACATTTTTATGACTAACTACAGTTTCTTTCTTTTTAAGTCGCTGTCGTCAATCCAGTCTTCAAAAGGAAATTTAAATTTCGTATCATGATGTCTTTAATTAACGAATCAGACTGTAATATTATGGTATATAATTTAATGTTTATCAGAGTGAAAATGGCATTTGCAAACTGAGTTCGATTTACTTTAGCCGTTGTATTTTCCGCCTTCATTATATTTGATAAACGTCTTCATTCAGTTCACTTTATACTCATCCTCACAGTCAATGTAACAACGCTTCTGTTCATTCCACTGAACTAAGATATAGATAGATAAATTCACCTATCGCCTGGTTCACACGCCTCTCAGGTCGTTTGAATAGGAGTAGATGTATATCCCTTTGTTTACTTTTTAGGATTAAAGTTCCGGCTCATTCTAAAGATGTTTTAAAATTCTCTTTCACGCTTAGTAGCACCTTGAGTCTTAGTGACATTATCGCATGGCTTGGCTTAAATTAATTGAAAAATATTAACTCTTGAGCTCGGAGTTAAGGTCAACTACATGCGGGCACTTAATAAACGCTTATATTATTGTGGCTCTTATCACGGAGTGTGATTTAGTGGTGTTTTTTGAGTATTGAACCCAATATCTACTCTTTTCTTATCAAAGGCTCTCATATGGTGTTCAGTGTTACGGTTATATGTGCAGAAATTTGCGTCAACGAACCGCGTTTTGCAGCAGGCACTATATAAGATTTACCTTATTTTCCTCACTGACATGATCGTACCTCTTGTAGTTATCATTTTTCAGATCATTGCAACATTTTAGAGGGAAAATAATCTATTAATTATAAAGAGGTTAAAATTGATATTGATCGAAAACTAAACAATATTTTCATCCGAGGTTTCAACAGTTGAGCAAATGAAAGGGATTATGTTATCGATAATAAAGGAAATGGTCTTCTATGTGCCCTGTCCTTTCAGGACGTAGGCGATCATGGCGTTCCACATCTCCCTGTCTCTGGTGGCTCTTAGCACACTTTCTCCTGTTGCACCACGCAACCCTCGTTCCATCATCCACCTGCTCAGGTCCTTCAAATATGTTATCCGCTGCTTTCCTCTGTCTCTTTTCCCCTCTATCTGACCTGTAAGTATCAGGTTCTCCAAGCCCTCTTTCCTCATTGCATGTCCTATGAACTTTAGCTGTCTCTTCCTGATACTCAGTATTAATTTCCTTTTCATTTCCATCCTTTCCAAAACCTCACCATTGCTTACATGCTCGATCCATGATATTCGTAGCATCCTTCTGTAGAACAACATTTCAATTGCTTCAAGTTTTTCCTTCATCTTTGATGATATTGTACAGCATTGACTGTGATATTGAAGAACTGACATCACATAGCAGTCCATTAAGTGTTATCTTGATGAAATATATCAATTTAGACACAAGAACACATTTGTTTCTTTTCAATCTCTAAATGCGACAAGACTTTCTTTCCAACATAGTCAACGCATGATGTAAATGTTTGTCTATGCCAATTTCTTTTATGGTTTTATGGTTTGCTATATAACTATATCTGTAATAGAGATGCGGTTGGTGTAATTAGAAATCGGACAACGAAGTTCGTATTCCAGCAGATTTCATTACATTCAGACAGTTAAGTGACATACGTGATACATGCTTGGGCAATCATGTCTCGAAAGAGATTTTCCCGCAGTAGGTTGCCATTACTTTATGCGGTAAACTGGTTTCCAAACAAGGTTATAGAACCAAATCTGTTCTGCTATTTAACCCATTGCTGGAGGGAGAAGCGACGAATTCATACCTTTCCCAAAGGGTATTTGTGCGTAAGTGAATGCAAGGAATTCAACCGGAATTTGAAATTAGACACGTAAATAGCTTTGGGAAAAGTATAAATTCATTTCTTCACCTTGTGACTAAGAGTTACATTGCAGGATAAACTATGCTTTATAGCCTTGGCTGTCAATCGTTCCAGAGATGGTGGCTCGATAAAATCACCCATCTGCCAGCAAGTCTTGGCCACTTGTGGAGGGAGAAGCGACGAATTCATACCTTTCCCAAAGGGTATTTGTGCGTAAGTGAATGCAAGGAATTCAACCGGAATTTGAAATTAGACACGTAAATAGCTTTGGGAAAAGTATAAATTCATTTCTTCACCTTGTGACTAAGAGTTACATTGCAGGACAAACTATGCTTTATAGCCTTGGCTGTCAATCGTTCCAGAGATCCATGAAAACTCACATGTTACTGAAATTATTCAGCGGCGTGAAAAATTGCTAAGGAGGTGGAGAATGCGTTTACCGTTTTTTTTTCTTTACATCCAATCACTGGACCATTTGACAGTTGCGACAACTTTAATAAATCCTTCACGTAATATTACCGTCTACATAAATCTGCACAAAGAAATATTGTAAAACTGTCTCCAAGTTTCCAATGAAATTGTAATTTTATAAGAAAGGAAACGTTGGACTCATTTATTAAAAAACAGCATGATATGAAACTTAAATTTTATTTTTGAAGACTAGGATGACAAAAGCGACATTGAAATAAAAAAAAATACAGTTAGTCATATAAATATGAAAGAAATGGTCGTCTAAATGGTCGTATATATATATATATATATATATATATATATATATATATATAATTATTAGAATAATCTAATTTTTTAAGAGATTAGTGGAAATAATAACGATATAATTAAACAGTGAAGATTTAACAAAAGATAGAGGTAGGTATAGGCGTGTAATTATTAATAATAAAACGCCTTATCATATCTTGTTTCTCCCTACCTTGTCATCATTATCTGGCAAGTGCCATGCTTTTAATATTACAGTCTGATTTGTTAATTAAAGATAGCGTGATATGAAACTTAAATTTCCTTTTGAAGACTAGGTTGACGAGAGCGACTTAAAAAGAAAGAAATTGTAGTTAGTTATAAATATGTGAAGGAAACGACTGTCTATAAAATAGATTAAATTATTGGAATGGTGTAAATTTGTAAGAGATTAGCGAAAATAATAAAACATTTAAACAGTGAAACTTAACGACAAACAGAAGTAGACATAGGCGTGAAATTATTAATAATAAAACGCCTTATCATATCTTGTCTCTCTCTATCTTGTCATCATTACCTGTGAAGTGCCATGCTTTTAATATTATAGTCTGGGTTGTTAATTAAAGACAGCATAAAATGAAACTTAAATTTTCTTTTTGAAGACTGGGTTGACGAGAGCGAAAGAAAGAAATTGTAGTTAGTCATAAAAATGTGAAGGAATCTATGAAATAGATGAAATTATTGGAATGGTCAAAATTTGTAAGAGATTCAATCAGTCAGTTAACTGCCATAAGTGATACACGCTTGGGCAATCATGTCTCGAAGGAGACATGAATGACTCGGCCGAAGATTTTCCCAGAGTAGGTTGTTATTACTTTCTGTGGTAGATTAGTTGTCAAAGGAAACATGCTTCATGTTGTGGTTAAATGTCACATGTATGTAGTCATTCTAAGTGACAAAACATGGAATTTTGAATAAGAAACAGAAGAGTGAATATTTGTAAAGATAAAATGTGAGTAGTAACTGCCCCGTTTGCTTGTGTCAAGCATATTCAAAATTGTCTTATAAGAACGAAACGACAAATCTGTCGTTCTAGAACACACTGTCTTGTTGAAAGTGTTTTAGTAGACCCACATCTTTATTTAAAATATAGATTTACCTCCTGAGAACCCTAGAGGTTATGCCAGGATTCGTCATCGGAGGCCACATTTTAAACAATATAAGGTAAGCAGATGATACAGTGCTGAGAGCACGGAAAGGAAACTACAAGACCACATACAGAAGGTAGCCGAAAAGAGTGACAAAAAAGAATTACAAACTGCAAAAAAACCGAATGCATGGTCATCAGCAAAAACGGCAGCCCAAAGTGCCAAATACAGGTGAGAAATACTAAAATCAAGCAGGTGCAAAAATTTAAATACCTGGGAAGTGTTCTGACGGAGGACTGAAAGTGCGACACACAGATCCGAAGGCGAATTGACATGGCAAAGGAAGCATTCCAGAAGTTGAGTAAAGTATTAAGAAACAGGACAATTTCGCTAGAAACAAAGAAGAGAGTACTGGATTGCCATGGGATGTCGGTTCTTCAATATGGCAGTGAATGTTGGCTAATATCATCAAAGACGAAGGAAAAACTTAAAGCAATTGAAATGTGATTCTACAGAAGGATACTACGAATATCATGGATTGAGCATGTGAGCAATAATGAGGTTTTGGAAATGATGGAAACGAAAAGGAAATTAATACTGAGTATCAGGAAGAGACAGCTAAAGTTCCTGGGACATGCAATGACGAAGGAGGGTTTGGAGAATCTGATACTAACAGGCTAGATAGAGAGAAAAAGAGACAGGGGAAAGCATCGGATAACATATTTCAAGGATCTAATCAGGTGAACGAGAGTTGCGTGGTGTAACAGGAGAAAGCGTGCTAAGAGCCACCAGGGATAGGAAGAAGTGGAAAGCCATGATCACCTACGTCCTGAAAGGACAGGAAACATAAAGGAAGAAGAAGAATATGTCAAATAATTTTTAGTTGTATTTTTCATTGTTAGAACATACCTTCTTCTAGTTCCTATTTTCTTTAAATTTAACGTTTGTTCGGTGGTGATTAGATATTACGAGCATCATAGCCCGGCGTTGCCCGTGCAACTCAGAACATTTTAGTAGTAGGAGAAAAAAATCTGTTTTCTTTTGTTTTGCGTAAACGTGATTTGATGTTTTGTGTGACATTGTAAACAACATTGCATTTGTTTTTGTTTCAAATTTACGAGGGAAAATATTTACATTTTTTGTTGACTAAATGAATTTAACATAAAAATATAAATTATTTATTTTGTTTTACTGACATTAGAAATATAAAAACTATTACACTCTCAGTTCAGAATTTAAAAAAAAATATTTCTTTTGTTTCAAAATTACGGGGAAAAATATTCACATTATTTTGTTGACTAAATGAATTTTTAAAACGTAGAATAAAAATTAAATATAAAGGCTCATTATTCTAGTCGCATTTGACACGTGTGATTTGATTTCTGTGACGTAATCTAGCAACCATCTTAGATCTTATATGTTATACGGAGCAAATGTAAACAATCTGCACCATTGGGCAAAAAGTGCGAGAGGGGAAATTGCTGAACTTAAACTGAAAAAGTATGTGGCTTCCCTGTAGATATGCGTCCCAGAAAGTTTGAATGGCGTAGCTTAAAAAATGTAGGCGTGCATAGGGAACAGTCCTGACTCATAGATTGCCTTTCATATATATTGATTTATCAGCTCAGTGCATTTTTGCTTGCTTTTAACGACATTTCATTCTTCTATTTACAGTGTATCTTCAGGACATCTTCCCATCTCTTTTAGCTCTTAACGCCCTTTCACCTCTTACCCATCTCAAACTTTTCTTACTTTTCTCCAGAATCTACTAAATGTAAATGTTGTTTGTATTTACTGCCTTCTTTCATTATTGAATATTTTTTCTTTCTGTCTTCATGTTGTTTGACTAATTGTATCATCCAGTCCTTTGTTGTTACCATGTATGTTAGTAAGCCAATAGTTCTTGTCTTGTATGACAATACTAGCTGAATAAAACCTCTTCCACCTTCTTTGTGGGGTATGTATAGACGGCTATGGATGATGCATCTTGTGTTTATTATTATTATGTCATTTTTCATCATATTTCGATTTCTGCTTTGGTCTCACTACCAACCAAGTCTGCGGGGAGACCTAAGGCAGGTAGTGGCGTGTTGTTATGGCTCCATTTCATGTTTTTCTATCTTCCCTATCATCCCCAGCATTACATAGATAAAGTTTTCCTTAGTGTGTGGGCTGTACTTAATAAGACAATTTTTTGTATATCTCTTAAGCTGGGGTTTCCAGGGATTCTTTCAATGTGTTGTTTTGTTCCATTTTTTATCATTCCAAGTGTACCTACTATCACTGGCACAACTCTTGTTTTCAATTTCCCCATTTTTTCTATTTCAATTTCCAGGTCTTTATATTTTGACAGTTTTTCAAATTCCTTGATTGCTATGTTACAATCCGCTGGACAAGCCATATCAATTAATAGACAAGTTTTCTCTTTCTGGTTTTTAACAATAATGTCTGGCCTGTTTGCTTCAATTTTTCTGTCTGTGTCGATGGTGTAATCCCATAGAATGGTTACATCTTCTATTTCTGTAACCGGTGCTGGGTGATGTTCATACCAGTGTTTGTTTACAGATTTTCCATAATGTTTGCACATTGCCCAATGTAAATATTGCCCTACTCTATCGTGGCGATTTTTATATTCATTTGGGGCAAGCACAGAACAGCCTGAGATTAGGTGGTCTATTGTTTCTTGGTGTTTATCACAAAACCTGCATTTTGGATCCATATTATTATGCATAATATTTGCCTGAAAGTTTCTAGTGAAAAGACTTTGGTCTTGTGCTGCAAGAATAAAGCCTTCAGTTTCAGACTTTAATCCAGATGCACGTAACCATCGATGAGTATTAACTTTGTCAACATTGGATTTATTGGCACGTTCTGGATATTGGCCATGCAGAGGTTTGTCTTGCCAGCGCTGTTTCATCTGTTCAAGAGCTTTATCTTTGGCTTTCATTTTCATATTTTTTGCCGCAGTAGTTGGTTCTTGGCTTCTGTTTTGCTTTTCTACAGAATCTACTAACTGTAAATCTTGTTTGTATTTACTGCCTTCTTTTATTATTGAATATTTTTTCTTTCTTTCTTCATGTTGCCTTACTAATTGTATCATCCAATCCTTTGTTGTTTCTATGTATGTTAGTAAGCCAATAGTTGTTGTCTTGTATGACAATTCCAGCTGAATGAGACCTCTTCCACCTTCTTTACGGGGTATGTATAGACGGTCTACATCAGCCTTTGGATGATGCATCTTATGCTTAGAAAGAAGCTTTCTTGTTTTAGCATCCATTCGCCTGATGTCGTTTAGAGTCCAGTTTAAGATGTTAAAGCTATATTGGACAACTGGGATTGCAAGGCTATTAATAGCCATAACTCTGTTCTGTGAATTTAATTCAGTTTTTAATATCATTCGTAGCCTTCTATAGTACTCTTTACGCACTATTTCTTTCATTTTTTTATGGTGAATGTTTTCGCTCTCATTTACACCTAGGTATTTATAAGCTTCTTCTGGTTTCAATTCTTTTATTGTTACAGCAGGGTCTAAGCTAATTGAGGATGTTTCTTGTATTGATCCACGTAAAACTGTAGAAAAACCCCTGATCATTTTTCAACAAATTGCTACTTTGTCGAAGAGATTTCTCCGCGAATACTTCCATAAACAGTAAAATTTAACCTCATCAAGACAAGTATAACTTGTTCTTTATCTTCCTCAGTCTAAAACTCTTTACTTCATAGCAAATTCCCTTTCAATCATACCACACACGTCATTCCTAATCAGTTAAGTGCCATACATGATACACGCTTTGGGCGATCAGGTCTCGAAAGAGACATGACTGACTGGGCAGAAGATTATCCCGCGTTAGGTTGCCATTGCTTTCTACGGTAGACTGGTTGCCGACCAAGGCTATAGAACACAATCAATCCTATTTTTTAACCCATAACTGGAAGGAAGAGACGGATTAATACCTTTCCCAAAGGTATTTCTGCGTAAGTGAATGCAAGGAATTCAACTGAAATTCGAACTCGGCTCCCCGATTTGTCGTTCAGAGTCGATAACCACTGCACCACAACGCACATCATTCCTCATAACCATTTTACTTTCTTCGTGTGTGCTACTCTCTCTGGCTGCCCTCCCGCTCCACACAAGCGTCACCTACGAAAAATAAAAATAAAAGATTATATATTTATATAAAGTATGTCCATAAAATTCATGTGTACTTTATTTCTATCACAAATACAAATAAAGTTATAATTTTTTTAAAGTGCACACGGACTTTATGGACGCCCTGTATATACGAGTTCTTCTTTGTTTGTCCAGATCCAGCGGCAGTATATAAGACAAACAAAACAGCCTACTACTACACTACCACTACTTCCCTTTAATTATTTCATCCCAAGCAAGGCGGTACTGCCACTGATGTGCAGGGGTCTACAAAATAGAGTTAAAGTTTTAGGCAAGAGGAGAGTGAAAGCAAAGATGAACCATCTACAGAGGGTGACAGAGAAAGAGCAAGAGAAAAATGTGAACACAGAAGTGAAGACAGTTGCAAAGTTAGAGAGAAGCGAAAAGAACAATATACACGGGGTGCTGTACAAAGAACTGGAGTTAAGTGGAAAACAGATGGAAATTGACTTTGCATTTAAATTTCTGGAGGTTGTATCCATCAGGAAAGCAAATATATGGAAGGAAGTTTCACAGGCGGGATTCGCGAGAAAAGAAGTAGAATTGTCGCCTGCATTTGGTTGATCTATCTGTAAAAGAGTGGGACCTTGTTGCCAGTCTGAGTAAATTCTTGTGGATGGGGCAACAGTGATCTAAGTTCATCAGAGCAGAAGCCATGAAAATATTTATAGAAGAGACAGAGAGAAGCCATATCCCGCCGATGAGAAAGTGACTGGAGTCGAGCTACCAGGTCGGGACTAATCACATTACAGATTCCCCTTTGGAGCCTGTCAAGAACACTGAAATGAATAGCAGGAGCGCCTGACCAGATATGGCAACAGTATTCCATGCACGGTCGAATGGTTGATTTGTATATGTGCAAGATGGATTCAGGCGGAATAAACGAAATAAGAAAAAGAAATGGTCCGTCGTTGATGCAGCATCGGGTCTTTCAGAGACGACAGGAAACGTAAAACAATTCATTGGGACCCATCGATATTTTAACTTCATGTACTGAAGGCTCAGTTTTTCCAATTTTTTTTTCCAGAAATATACGAAGCAGATTGCACGAGGAAATATATATGTTTTCTATTTTACCTGTCGGCAAATTTCAGCAATTTCCTGTCGTTTTCATCGACACGAATAAAGCTTAACTTCAAAATGGGCTTCCGCCATTGCTACGGCTTCTCTGAAAAATCCCTGTTGCCGTGATTGTCAATATGAAACGAGATTGTTTGGAGCAGGCAAGTTCTGCTCACAATGTTCAGGGTGGGTGCAAACAAAGAACCAGTATTGATTAAAGCTGAAATATCTTTGCTTAGCATAAAAGAAATTTTGCCATATTCGTATATTTTTATATTGCGTAGATGTTATCGATTGCTTTATGATAAACGCGTAGACTTTTATTTGTGTGTAGGTTCATGAGTCCCTGGTAAATCAGCGTAACACTTAACAATAATTGAACTCCTAAAAATAACCACCAGCAGTCATTCAAAGAAGCCAAATACAGAAATTGATTTAAAGACACTTATGGGTTAATTAACACCGAAACCTGATTCCCTTGCAAGTGACTGTTTACAATTACTTCATAATCTTTCACTGCAATCATTTTCTTTTGATCTCAGATTGCCAATGATCCGATGCAAAAGATAGTTTCCGTGTTCTTTTTCTAAAATAAAATATTTTCATGACGATTCTTCTGATCTGCGTTCCTCTTCGATACCTCGATATCACGAATGAAAATGAAATCATGAACGAAGTACTAGATTGGCATCTAGGTCCCGCCAATTTACTGTTGAAATTTTATAGATGTAAGCTTAAATTCTGTTGTCATAGCTTCTTCATTTGCATATCATGCCTGTGGAATTCTGTTACCATCTTCTCAAATATGATCTTCAAAATTTTAAGGACAACATCAGTCATCATTTTCTCTCTTATTAAATCGTGTTCTTTCATGGCATTCTCTCCTCAATAATGTTCTATTGTCTTCTCTTTTCAGTTTCTAAGTTTCTTTCACTTTTCGTAACCCTTGTGTTTTAGTGGCTTTATTGCCTTAGTTGAGGTGAAATGATTAAAAAATGTCAGGGTGCTCCACTGCATTACACTCAATGCACATCTTACGAGCCACCAAAGGTATAGAATTGGAAACTTCTACCGATTAATCATCAGAGTGAACCGTTTCCGCTTTTCACCAGTATTACTGGTGGTCATCCCAAGAAGTGTGACTCGTTGCAAGCGAACCGGAAAGAATGTCATGCTAGACAACTTTTCTTACATATTGTTACAAGGATGCATTTTTATATAAAAAATATTAATAAAGTCAACAAAAAAGTTTAAAATTTATAGCAAAGAATTCTACAATTTAAAAAAAAACGTTTTTATTTATGAAGTAGTTGTAAAATAGAGAAATTTGAAATAGAACGTTTGGAAGATTCTAGATCATTCAAAAATCTAGATGATTCGAGAAATATGCTAATTAAGTGCTAGTCCCTATAAAAATAGTTTTTTTTTAAGAGAGTTGTCAGTTGTAAAAAGGGAATTTCTAGTATTATCAACTTCGGCTTTTGATTCGTGGATTATTATATCCAGCTGAAAGAATCTCTATGAAAAGTTACCGACCAACAAAAACCCAAAAAGAGGACCTCCTAGAACTAAATTCGTTTCTGAATATTTTCATTGATCAAACTATTATATATATATATATATATATATTTCCAGTAATAGCACTTTCATTAATTCGCTCGTGTAGGGGCCTCGGTGATGCTTGGTAAATTGGTCTTGTGCCAAACACGTCCGAAGACCCCACAATTTAAATATCAGAAGATTGAAGGTTGAATTATGAAAGTATAAAATATTTCCTGTGTATATTAAAGCAAAGATTTATTTACAGAATGCCTGAAATGTAAGAAGAAAAATATAAGTAAGAGTTTGTTATTTGAACACTATAATATATTTACAAAAAAAGTTAATTGAGAAAATGCATGCAGTTAGGTAGTTAAAATTGTTCGTAGAGAAATGTAAGTATTAAAAATGTCCGCCGAAGATTAGACTTCATGGTTGTGTAGTAGCAGAATGCAAAGTCTTTGTTCCTTCCTCTTTTTGTTAGGTCGCGACAGGTTGAGAGAAAGAGAAGGCAAAACAAATAAAGGAGTGGTACTTAACACGTGTCCATTTGGTTGTTGCTGTTGACCTCTTTAGCGGCGTGGTGTGAAAATGAAGAAAAGGACGTTGGAAGAAGAGGTCGAGAGAAACCGTGACGTGCCCTGCGTCCGGGTCGGCTTCTTGAATTTTGTTTCGTTTCATTGCTACAAGGTTGTCAGCTAACCGCTCCCATGTCGACTGACTTTTGATGTGGAGTGACGTGGTTTAGATAGTGAGACTTCTCATGATGTCGGCTCCAGTGAAGCTTTTCACAGCTAGGCGTGAAAATACGTCAGATATAAGTTTGTTGCTTTTAATCCAATCAGGATTCAGAATTTGCTTTTCGCACTGACTTGTGAATTTTTTTTGGTTGGGGTTTTCCAAAGTCATTTGAATCCCTTTTTATGGGTGTGCAATTTTGGGTTTTTTTTTCCCAAATGTTGTAGTCGTTTGAATCCGATTTTGCGGCTGTGCAATTTATTTTGTGTGATTACTTGGTTGATGGATTATATAGGGTTTTTCTCTTATACCAACCCTAACGTGTTAAAAATGCTTGACCCTCATCCTCCCTTTCCCTCGTAACACTTCGACAGTAGACCCAGACTTTTACATTTACTGTTTTTTATGCCACAATTATATCTTTGAAATTATTTTATTTTGTGTTTTTATAGAAAATTAAATATTTGTTTGGGATTTAGCTCTGTGTTTTGGTAAATTCTTTTCTTTTCTTTTGTTACAATTTCCAACACATAACACATCTACAAGTCTACCATTCGTCTATGAGAATATTATTGTCACATATGGCCTTGTGCTATTGTTATATATTTAGAAATTCTTCATAAAATCCAAAGAAAAATCTCCAATGTTATTCGTCCTCACTTTACATCTCGATTTCAGTTACTTCCCCAACGCTTTAATGTAGCTTCCTAATGACTTTTATATAAATAGGTTTTCATCAGAAGATTGGTAGCAGGTTGGAATGTGTGGATTAGTGTGTAATAGTGCGGAGAAGTGGAATAGTGTAAGAATAAAAATGTGCATTTTGCATTTTAAAATAGAAAATTTATTAAAAGGAAAGAATAACAAGAATTCGTAGAAATTAATTTTCAATGAGAAACAAGTATTGAGTTAAGGGTATCAAGATATATAGAAAATGTTCGTAGTAGTAATTGTTGAAAGAGTGTATGCGTACGTACGTACTTATGTATGTATATATGCATGCATGTATGTATTCAGAAGGTATGTCTTTGGACTGAGAAGAAGAAGTAGAATGAATCATTACACGAGAAAGAAGGAGAAAGAGAACAAGGTACGACATGACCTTATCTCCGGGTCGATTTGAAGTTGAAGTTACATTTTAGTTTTGTTTTTCTCGTTGCTCCAATCTGACTGACTGACTGATGCTAATGAAGTCCTTTTGTAATTTAGATTTTTCGCACTGACTCGCGAATTCTTTTTTCATCTTGCAAGTCGCTTCCATTGGTCATAAAATCAGTTTAACACTTACTTGCGAAATCTAGTTGCGACTTTTCTTTAAGCACATGGTTAGTCCTTTTTCTATTTGGGAAAAGCCAGGATGTCACACGTCATTGTGAATTTTTTGTAAAAATGAAGAAGAAGGTTGATTTTAGTTCTTAATTTCCTAACCCACAATCTTATTAAGAGAAAACGAGCACAATGACGCAATTTACTTCGCCAGGAATTTGAAAACATCATGCTGTAATGCTTAGCATTATGAAGCTCCAATACGAACATTTCAGACGGTTTGAATGTCCATCTGAGGACAATACAAAGGATTCCAAAATAGTTAGATGATTTTAATGGTGATTACTAAAGTGTTTGGAGTGATCAATAGTGACATTATGCCTTCATTTATCTTCACACAGGATCTCAGATTCAATGCTTACGGCCATATCACGTTGAATACACCTGTTTTTGCTCGATCACCAACGTTGAACATAGTCAGTACTTAGATGGGTGACCGCTTGGGAATACCAGGTGCTGTAAGCGTATAGTGACAGATGTGCGTTGTGATGCAGTGGATATCAGATCGGAAAGAGAAATCGGTGAGCCGAGTTCGAATTCCAGTTGAATAACCTGTATTCACTTAAGCACTGGTACCCTTGGGTAGGGTATTAATGCGTCCCTTCCCACCAGTTATGGGCCAAATAACATGGTCGGACTTGGGGACCCTGCCCTTTAAAAACAAATCCTAGTGAATCTTGATATTCGAAAAGGAAAAAGTATTACTAGACACAAAACTTATATAAAAACAACAATAAATTGTTGAAAGAAAAGGTTATTACTAGCAATAAATAAATAAAAATTTAGTTGGAAATAAATGACCCACCGAGGTTGATATGCCATAAAAACAAAACAACCAAACCAACTCAGATTCAACACGGAAGTCTACATCAAGTGCCTTGGGAATGTAATGCTGCTATAGACCAAGAGGGTGGAAGACCCTATGTATGATAACGGGACTATGTATGACATAAACAGGAGAACCCAGTCATGGCTGTCATACAATTCCTTCGACCCCATCACCACTTACATCTGGCAACCAAACTACCTACAACCCTCTTGATTATTATTTTTGGGGCAAAGTTGAGCGAGAGACAAACAAAACTCCTTGTAACACCAAAGATGAACTTAAGGCAAGGATTATCGCAGCATTTACCAGTTTAAACAAGGATACCGTCCTGAAGAGTTGCAGGAGATTCTAAGATTATTTGGAGACTGTGGTTGAAACCAATCACAATTTTATTGAATAATTTTAATTTTTAGTATTGCAAGATATATTTGTATAATTTTGGTAAATATATCTAATAAAATAAGATGTCAATGCTTTTTCTTTTTCATTTTTGCTTTGCAGTGACTACTAAAACTGTCCTTTTCAGGACAACGCTTTCCAGCGACTCCAGAACTGTCCTTATCGGGACGATGTCTTCCAGCGTCTACCAAAACTGCCCTCAGAACAACGCTATTCTCGCCCTCTACTTAAGATTGCAGAGTTATTTTTTGCCTAGTTTAATATAAAGTTTATTCTTATGTTTTTTTTTAACAAAATAAACTTGACAATATTTTTCATTCAAGTCTTTGCCTCGTTTGTTGATGTCTTTCTGTTTTTCTGTTGGATTTCAGTTATACTTAGTTTTTGCCCTGTTGATGAGCAATCTATCCTCAATTTCAAATATAAGGGGATTTGAAAAAATTTAAATCCCAACTGATTATCCATCACTTAAAAGTCACTTTTTTTTTTTTTGTGAGTCATCTTTTATTGAAAAACTTACCCACTGTAAATAAAACTGGTAGTGGAAAAACTGCATCAATTGGCCATACAAATAAATCAATCTACTTGATAGAAATAACTAACTCATGCTAGATAGAAACATCTGAAATCATTTACCGGAGTAAGAATAAACGCGCCGTGCTTCAAGGACATTATCCTTAAATTGTGTTTACTAAGTATATATATTTAATATATATGCGCAGTCTGGATTTGGCATTAAGTGACCCATAGTGGTTGATATGCCATAAAACTCCAAATAACCAACATTTGCTGAAAAGCACAATCTATCTATCTATCTATCTATCTATCTATCTATCTATCTATCTATCTATCTATCTATCTATCTTTTGTTTAGTTCTATCTATCTATCTTTTGTTTAGCTCTATCTATCTATCTATCTATCTATCTATCTATCTATCTATCTATCTATCTTTTGTTTAGTTCTATCTATCTATCTATCTATCTATCTATCTATCTATCTATCTATCTATCTATCTATCTATCACCTTTTAAAAGTCACTGACTTTTGTTAGCTGTTTTTTATGGAAATGCAGATCAAGTATAAAAGACTTCCTTTGCGCTAAAAATGATAACATTCGTTTTAACTAACTAACTAAACTTAAGTAAACTCCGAAACAATTCGACGTAATACTGAGATAGCAAAAAAAAAAAAGAAAAAAAAAAGAAACGTTTTTGTGTTTCTATTTTGTTTTCGTGACAAAAGAAAATTTAAGAAGCAGACGACAGTAATCACGTGACGTTGTTTGCTATTTAGGTTTCCGCATGTTTTCTTTCTTCTTTTATTCGCCTGCTCACTTCCCGGGGTTTTATGTAGTGCACTTAAGGCCCTTGTTCCGACCGATCTTAAAATTAAATGCATTGTTACCAATAATGCTTCCGTTCGTATTTTTATGTTTATTTTTTCACTCTGCCAAAAAGACTTGGAACTATTCATCGAAATAATGGATCAAGTGTGCATTTGCTCTATCATTTATAAACTTTTACCTGCCTTTATTTTTTTGATGTCCTCTCGGTCTCATTATTTCCATTGCATTCTTATAGTTTATCATTAATTAGGAAAATATTATATTCCAGTGTCTCTTTATACAACATTTCACTCAAGAATCGAGAGCAATTCAAGGTAAAGGGATGCTTTTTAAATAGTTAACTTCTTCAAATGAAAGATAAATTGTTATTTAACCTCATAATCTTCACTTTCTACCACTTTCGCCCCCATTCATACCACACCTCATTCATCATAGATATTTCAGTCAGTCAGTTAAGTGCCATACGTGATACACGCTTGGGCAATCATGTCTCGAAAGTGACATGGCTGACTGGGCAGAAGATTATCCCGCAGCAAGTTGCCATTGCTTTCTGCGGTAGACTGGTTGCCAGCCAAGACTATAGAACACAATCTGTTCTGTTATTTAACCCATAACTAGAGGGAGGAGACGGATTAATACCTTTCCCAAGGGTATTTGCGCGTAAGTGAATGCAAGGAATTTGAACTCGGCTCCCCGATTTCTCGTTCCGAGCCTATATCCACTGTACCACAACGCACATCTCACAACACACTATTTCAGTAAAGGTTTGATTTGGGGAAAAATAAAGAATAGAACCCACTGGAATATTTGACATATAAATAACGTTAGAAAATCTGTAAGGTTGCGACGTTTCGTCCGTGGGAAAAAGTCCTGCACAGTTCTTCTTGTTTTTCTGCTCTCCTCATCCTTCTTCTATTGCTACTCCTCCTCAATCTTATTAGTCATTTGTTCCTCCTATACTCATTCATCTTTTGATCCTTCCTACCCCCATTTTTTCTTTTTTAGCTCTTACTGCTTCTTCTTTTGCTTCTCTTCTTCTTATGTTCCTCCTTCCTCTTCTGCTCTTTCTTCTGCGCCTCGCCTTCCTTATTCTTTTACTCCTTCTTTTTTTACTTTTTCTGCTCATCATCCTTCTTTTTCTTTTGCTGCTCTTCCTCCTTCTTCTAATTCTCCCGTTTCTTCTGTTCTCCGCTTCCCTCATCTGCTCTTCATTCTCCTCCTCCTTCTGTTTCTGCTCTCATTCCTTCTTATTTTTAATTTGCTCCTCATTTTCCTCATTCTTCTTCTTCTTCTTCTTCTGTTGCTTCTCTTTCCCTTCTTATTCGTCTGCTCCTCCTGCGTTTTTTGTTCTTCCCCTCTTTCTTCTGCTTCTCTTTCTTATCCGGCACCTCCTTATTCTTCTGCTCTTTCTTTTCCTACTTCTTCTGCTCCTCATCCTTCTTTTGTTACTCCTTCTCACCCCTCTTCTATTGCTCCTCCCTCTGCATCTTATTGTTCTTTTGTTCCTTCATCTTCTTATTCTTCCTTTGCTCCTATTTCTTCTTCTTCTTCTTTTGCTTCTCCTCCTCCTATTTTTTACGGTGAACTATTATTGTTTGCTGAGATTCAATACATCATTAAAATGCTTGAATATCTTTTTCTGTTTTTAGATTCTGGACATTTCACAAATGCATATCATTTATTATTAATATCGAATTTTAAAATCATTTCCCAGCAAGCAAAGCGATAAAGCCACTAAGGCTGGAAAACAAGAAGACGACAGAAGAAACTGTTAATGAGAAGTACAAGAGAAGAAATTGTGGGCATAGAACTTACGGCTACACCTAGTAATTTCAACTGTAAAATCCTGAGACCTAACTACCAATCTAGAACTGCACTTAAATTCATGAAGTCCAGGTACCAAAGTGAAAATCAGAACAAATGCCATGAAAATATTTATAGAAAAGGGACGAGTGTGCTACGTCACGGAGGGTGGAAAGTGACTGAAACCTAGATATTAGGTCAGGACCGATAATATTATAGAATCCTCTTTGGATTTTGTCAATAATTTCTGAATACACAGCAAAAGCGCCAAAGCAAATATGGCAACAATATATAGCACTGCCGAAGAAGCCAGGTGCAAACGAGTGCGAACTACACAGAACTATCAGCTTAATGAGTCACATTACAAAACTGTCAGAATCCTGATGAATACAGTGAGAAGCAGACTCAGACCACAAATAGGACAGGAACAGTGTGGGTTCGTCAAAGACATTGGAACAAGGAACGCTATATTTATGATTAGGATGCTCTCCGAAAGGGCAATACAAATGAAGAAGGACTCGTACCTATGTTTTATTGATTATGCGAAGGCATTCGACAAAATACGCCACAAAGAATTGATGGAGATGCTCAGCAACCTCGAAATTTTGGGAAAGACAGAGTAATCAAGAATCTCTACTAGTAGCAAACTGCCTGCATACGGACAGGTAAAGATTTTAGTAGATTCACAAAGATAGAAAGGGGCGTAAGACAAGTATGTGTCTTTTCACCGGATCTCTTCAACTTGTACAGCGAGAATATTTTGAGGACTATAGATGCTACACCAATCTTTGTTATCGGAGGCAACAATTTGAACAACATCAGATACGCAGATCATACAGTGCTGATTGCAGACACGGAAAGAAAACTACAGGACCTCCTACATAAGGTAGCTGAGGAGAGTGACAAAAAGGACTACAAATAAACTGCAAGGAAAACTGAATGCATTGTAATCAGCAAAAAGAACAACCCAAAATGCCAAATAAAGGTGGGGGATACTAGAATCAAGCAAGTACTAAAATTAAAATACCTGGGAAGTGTTCTAACAGGAGATGGAAAGTGCGACACAGAGATCCGAAGGCGAATTGGCATGGCGAAGGACGCGTTCCAGAGCTGAGTAAAGTACTAAGACACAGGAAAATTTCACTAGAAACAAAGAAGAGAGTGTTAGATTGCTATGTGATGTCATTTCTTCAATACGACAGTGAATGCTGGACAATATCATCGAAGATGAGGAAAAAACTTGAAGCAGCAGAAATGTGGTTTTACAGAAGGATGCTGCGGATATCATGGATCGAACATATGAGCAATGATGAGGTTTTGGAAAGAATGGCATTGAAAAGAAAACTAATATTGAGCATCAGGGAGAGACAACTGAAGTTCTTGGGACATGCAATGAGGTAGGAGGACTTGGAGAACCTGATACTGACAGGCCAGATAGAAGTAAAAAAGATAGAGGAAACAGCGGATAACATATTTGAAGGACCTGATCAGGTGGATGACGGAATGGGGGTTGCGTTGAGTAACAGGCGAAAACATTAAGAACCACCAGGGATAGAAAGACGTGGAAAGCCATGATCGCCTACGTCCTGAAAGGATAAGGCACATAGAAGAAGAAGAATTCAATACACCGGTAAAATTATGAACCAAATAAAACATTACTACGAGAAAGCGCAAAGAATATTTCTCAATGAGAGTTAGCATCATATTTTTGTTACTATTTCGTTTACTGCTACCACCTATATTGCTTTTAAGGGCCAGTTGTTATGTCGTGGGCCGTACCATGTTACATCCGGTCGCCCGGATGCGTTTAACACGAGGGGTTGTCATTATCACGGACTTCCTGAAGTAACAAGAGACTGAAAATATTGTATATACCTCTTGGTTGTACCACTCTGTAAATAAAGTAGTTTATCTACATTTCTCTGTGTATCTCTTCATTCCGCGATAAAACAGTTGTTGATAAATTCTACATCAATATTGAAAAAGTTGTGATGGAGTTTGTGGATAGAATTATGTGCGTAAATTTTGAAGATGCTTTGATTATAATTATTAATGTATTCCCCCCCCCCCCCATTTTTTTGTACACTTTTTGCCATTTTCAGTAACTAATCCGGGTATCGAAAAAGCGTTTATATATATAACTCTCTTCTATATTCTTGATTTCCTGAGGGCTACAACCTCCAGGAATTTAAATGCAATGTCAATACCCATCTCTTAACTACTTGACTCGAGTTCTTTCTTCATCACTCTGTATATCTTTTCCTTTCTCTCTAGCTTTGCAACTGTCATCACACCTGTAATCCCATCCTTCTCTTGCTCCTTTCTCTGACATCCCCTGTAACTGGTTTGTCTTTCTCTTTACTCTCCTTGTATATAATATCTTTTACTTTTAGGTAGCCCCCTGCACATCAGTGGCGTTACCACCTTGCATGGGGAGAAACGATTATATATATAATGTAAAAATTATGACAGACACGTTATTCTATAGTTAAGTGGAAGTATAACCATGGAATAACGCGTCTGTCTTAATTTTTACATATATTTGCTCTATATGTATTTATATGTATATATATTTAGAGCTCTCCTAAAGAGTTATCCTACTTTATGTACAGGACACTCCTTTGGATTCTTCTATATCTACACTGTATGTTCATATATATATATATATATATATATATATAAGGAGGATCATGGTGAAAAATGGCTAACTATAAATTCTGTATTTCACAGAGGTCGTTCACCTTTCCAACTTACTGTTCTGGAGGCTTTAACAATATTGTCAAACCCATCTTCTCTGTGCAAACAGCGGGATCTCAAGCTTCAGTTAGAACTATTGAGATGTCTAAAGGTTTGTGATGATGGGGATTTTTCCCCTTCTTTCTGAACATTTTATCTAAATTTCCCCTAATTTTAATCTTCTTCCGACAAATACCCATGTATAGTTGTCGGACGAAAGACTTGCCTCAGGTTTTTTTCGCGAACTTTTTGGTATTTTTTTATATTCCCTCTTTCAAGATTTTTAAGCGATATTATTAAAACTATTTATTTTGTAATATGTACGGTTAGACTTTGATTGCTTTTTAATCCAGGATTGAAACCCGACCGAATTGGCGTCAGTCGGCGAATCTACCTCTGAACTATGGGCGCTCGGTAGAAGGAGACAGATTTTTAGCATGTATATTATCATTATACACGCCCAATAGCTGAGAGTGTGCTAATTCATTGCTGAATGAACGATGCGTATATATCATCTATAAAACTACATATCTATCTATCTATCTATCTATCTATCTATCTATCTATCTATCATTTTCTCTTACTCTCTCTCTCTCTATCTATCTGCTTACGATAATATCAGATTATTTATCTAAAGAGAGAAAAGAGCTATAACATACGTAGACCCTTATCTATCTATCTATCTATCTATCTATCTATCTATCTATCTATCTATCTATCTATCTATTGTTTAGTTCTATCTATCTATCTATCTATCTATCTATCTATCTATCTATCTATCTATCTATCTATCTTTTGTTTAGTTCTATCTATCTATCTATCTATCTATCTATCTTTTGTTTAGATCTATCTATCTATCTATCTATCTATCTATCTATCTATCTATCTATCTATCTATCTATCTATCTATCTATCTATCTTTTGTTTAGTTCTATCTATCTATCTATCTATCTATCTATCTATCTATCTATCTATCTTTTGTTTAGTTCTATCTATCTATCTATCTATCTATCTATCTTTTGTTTAGATCTATCTATCTATCTATCTATCTATCTATCTATCTATCTATCTATCTTTTGTTTAGTTCTATCTATCTATCTATCTATCTATCTATCTATCTATCTATCTATCTATCTATCTATCTATCTATCTATCTATCTATCTATCTATCTATCTTTTGTTTAGTTCTATCTATCTATCTATCTATCTATCTATCTATCTATCTATCTATCTATCTATCTTTTGTTTAGTTCTATCTATCTATCTATCTATCTATCTATCTATCTATCTATCTATCTATCTATCTTTTGTTTAGTTCTATCTATCTATCTATCTATCTATCTATCTATCTATCTATCTATCTATCTTTTGTTTAGTTCTATCTATCTATCTATCTATCTATCTATCTATCTATCTATCTTTTGTTTAGTTCTATCTATCTATCTATCTATCTATCTTTTGTTTAGTTCTATCTATCTATCTATCTATCTATCTATCTATCTTTTGTTTAATTCTATCTATCTATCTATCTTTGTTTAGTTCTATCTATCTATCTATCTTTTGTTTAGTTCTATCTATCTTCTATCTTTTGTTTGGTTCTATCTATCTATCTATCTATCTATCTATCTATCTATCTATCTATCTATCTTTCTTCCGTTCTATCTATCTATCTATCTTTTGTTTAGTTCTATCTATCTATCTATCTATCTATCTATCTATCTATCTATCTATCTTTTGTTTAGTTCTATCTATCTATCTATCTATCTATCTTTTGTTTAGTTCTATCTATCTATCTATCTATCTATCTATCTATCTATCTATCTATCTATCTATCTATCTTTTTGTTTAGTTCTATCTATCTATCTATCTATCTATCTATCTATCTATCTATCTATCTATCTATCTATCTATCTTTTTGTTTAGTTCTATCTATCTATCTATCTATCTATCTATCTATCTATCTATCTATCTATCTATCTATCTATCTATCTATCTATCTATCTATCTATCTTTTGTTTAGTTCTATCTATCTATCTATCTATCTTTTATTTAGTTCTATCTATCTATCTATCTATCTATCTATCTATCTATCTATCTATCTTTTGTTTAGTTCTATCTATCTATCTATCTATCTATCTATCTATCTATCTTTTTGTTTAGTTCTATCTATCTATCTATCTATCTATCTATCTATCTATCTATCTATCTATCTATTGTTTAGTTCTATCTATCTATCTATCTATCTATCTATCTATCTATCTATCTATCTATCTATCTATCTAATATACATTAAGAGAAAGAAAGAAAGATTATCAGTTGTGAAGTTAAAAGTATTTAAAATACCTTTTAAATCCTGCAGACACCATTCCGTAAATATAAGACTGAATCGATCCGTGTCCAAATTTCAATTTCTTTCATTTGTCCTCGGGATATCAATCAGTATATCGACCTTGTCTAGTTTTTTTCCTTCTACAGATACAAGTCAAATATACCGAGACACATTTCTATTTTCTGATAAAATCCTTTCTTCAGTGATTGGAATAAAGCGAACTGATATCGACACGGACAGCTTATTTAATACACGAGGGTAAAATGTTCCTAATGTCTTGGAATATCGTCTTATTCTTATTTGTAACTGCTCAGTTCCCGGTCCTGTTCCTAGAGAATTAATTTGCTTGTTCTTAAAATTGGTAACCTAGTAATTGTGAGTTCAATCACCTGGAATGGCTAGTACAGACTCAGGTAAAAAAAAAAAAAGGGCCAGTGATAATTGAACAGTGCTAAAAACGAACAGGGTGATATATTCCTAGACATAACCAGAAGGGCGAAAAGGCTACGCACGTATATTAAATAAATGCTTCAGTTTTAAATGATCTTGTAGGTTACTGTAATAGAAGTATTAGAGACAATTCGTATTGTAAGCGTTCACGAACTCCGAATACAAGCAGGATTCTTCTGAATATGTATTTAGGATAAATCCATTAATGGAAAAAATGGATAATATCACATTCTTTTCTGCCTCATTTTTACAGAGGAAAGAAGTTTTTGAACCGAGAAGGCATTCTTTACTGTCTGCGAGGCCGCGGCGAATTGCCAAAAGCATTTTGAGGTTCTTTCTCGTTCTTTCTTAAACTGGATTTATTCCTGCTGCGTTTTCGTATTCTAGTTGTGACTTGCTCGTCCTCGGTGTAAAATTCTTAGATAGCAACAGCCAGTAATCAACTGTAGTTGAAGTTGAAACTGACAGCTCTAGACTTTCAGGAATTGTTGGAATAGTAGTGAATTGAAAGGTGAACCACTATCAGTGCTAAGTTCCTCTGGAGCACCATATATTTGGAATTTTTCTTGACGAATTGAGATTATCCTAGAGGTATCTGCGTGTCCATGGCTTAAATGACAAAGAATGAACAGTCGTCAGGAATATCGACACGGACACCTTCAAGAGTGAGACATCCAGTTAACCTGTCAGCGCAGACAAGGTATTGCTGACCTTTGACATGGAATAGATGCCTGACTATTTGCTTGGAATGGCCAATCTAGCGATTGTGCGAGATTGATCGGCTCTTGTGGTTAACTAGGCGCAATGTTTGAGCATACCACGCAATTGGTCCTAAAATTAAGGATTGCTGCATTTATTCCGGGCCAGAAGATGCACTCATTGGCAGGGGCTTTCATGTCAACTATGAGTATCATGCCAAGTATCGGTATGTGTGTGTTTATGTTTACCTCTGAGAAATTCCGTTCGTCACCACACGAGGGGCCAGAGCTCGAGGGTTCGTCATAATCTTCAGGAGACCATGTCCCTGTCTTTTCAAAATCCGTTGAAGTGTTCTGAGGATAGCCCTTACTTACACGTGTGGGTTCCGATTTGTCTCCTTCTGGAGCCAAGTCTCTGAGCAAAATATTCTCCGTATAAGACAGAGTCGGGTTCTTGTCTATTTACCTCATACGAGACTCTAGCGGATTCTAATCTGGGTTGATTTCATCCTGAGTCAGAGTGTCCGATCAAGAGAGAGCTTTCACGCACTCTGAATACAAGCAGAGTTCTGTTTTATATTTACACAGAAAAGAAGTCCTTGAATCGGGCAAGCATTCTTTGCTGTCTGCGAGGCCGCGGTGAATTTTCAGAAGCAATATGAGATTCTTTTATGACCTTGCTGGATTTAGGGCAGTAGAACCATGGGTTTTAAGCAGACATTTAAACTTCAATGCGATTCTTTTTTAGGGGTTACCTGGATTTTATGACCTTGCTGAAGTGAGGGCGTTAGAACCTGGGTTTCAATCAGACATTTAAAATTCAAGGCAATTCTTTTTCATGGTTTGCTTGGCTCTGATGATCTTGTTGAAGTTAGGGTGGTAGAACCTGGGTTTTTTTCAGTACAACCTTTTCATGATTTGGCGATCTTTTTCACATCCTTTACTGAGTAGAATAGGTGTCTGATTTTTGTCATGTGGAGCATGCGTGTAACAATTGGCTGGGACCACTATCTATGTACTTTTTGTATTTTATTTTTGCTAGCAGCCGTGTTACGGCCATGATACACGTGATACATGCTTGGGCGATCATGTCTCTTTCGAGCCATGACTAGGCAGAAGATTTTTCCACAGTAGTTTGCACTTACTTTCTGAGGTAGCTTGATTGGCAACCAAAGCTATACAATCTAATCTGTCTTGATATACAACCCATAGCTGGAGGGGAAAGAGATAGATTAGTACCTTTTCCTAGGGTATTTGTGCGTAAGTGAATAAAAATAATTCGACTGGAATTCAAAC
The DNA here is from genome assembly GCA_037127315.1 of Ascarosepion bandense. Classification (NCBI taxonomy): domain Eukaryota; kingdom Metazoa; phylum Mollusca; class Cephalopoda; order Sepiida; family Sepiidae; genus Ascarosepion; species Ascarosepion bandense. The sequence goes on from JBBBDQ010000941.1 coordinate 5,293,444, forward strand.
CCGGCTTTCCGACTTCTGATTCAGAAAATCAACCGTTACCTATCCTATATATCCTCATAATCTGCAATTAATTCTTTCTCCTATTTTGATACTGTCCCGAGAATGGAGTCCACACAAATAAATGAACAACGACCAGTAATTGAGATAGAAAATAAGTGTATTAACGTAAGGATACAGACTTGAATGAAGACTAGTAGTCCAGGAATACGGGTTAGTAAAAAGTATATGAACAAGTCTCTGGAAGTGAAGCCGTAGTATATTGAGTATGTCCGCGTCGGAAGCTGACGGGTACAGCGTAATAATCTGAGTGGAGCACAGAGCTACTATGAACTACTATGTACGGACTGTTAATCTCTCTCTGGGTTCTCGTATTCTCTAGTTAATTCTCTGGGAAACTCCAGTCTCACTTCTATAGCAGTAGTATAAGTAGACTCTGGACGAATTCATCTTCATGAAAAGGGAGAACCCCACAACAGACACAATAATATGAAGTATTTGGAAAATATGATTGCAAAAATTTTCGCGCCATCCGTCATCAGGCAATCATATCATTTTCCTATCAGTTATGCCCGCCAAAAGAAGGCAGATACTTGTCACCTTATTTTATCACTCTTCAGTTAACGAGGTAAAAAAAGAGTTTAATAAAATTTCAGAACAGGAGGAGGAAAAAATAAGTTAATTTGATTTGACATCATTACGAAGGGAAATCCGATTTATTTTGAACTTCCGTTCTGTCGTTCTTCTGTTCTGCTCGAAAAAATAAAAAAAAATCCTTTTTTTGAAAAGTGAGGTGCATTTTTTTTATTAATTAACAAATAATTGAAGGAAACACAAAGGTTAAGCATTCGTTTGTATTGGGTAAGCAGTTCGGAATGAGGAATCGGTGAGTTGAGTTCGAATTCTGGTTGAGTTCCTTACATTTTTCGCACATCTCACACACACACAAAAACGAATTATTCTTAAAATCTAAAAAACAAATAAAGACTAACAGATTTTATTTCATTTATGAAAAGTTATCATTACTTCTGTCAGTTTAGTGCCGTACGTGATACAGGTTTTGGGCGATCATGTCTCGAAAGAGACATGACTGAATGGACAGAAAATTATCCCGCAGTAGGTTGTCATTGTTTTCTGCGATAGACTGGCTGCCAGCTAAAGCTATAGAACGCAATCTCTCCTGTTATTTAACCCATAACTAGAGGGAAGTGACGGATTGATTCATATCCGAAGGGTATTTGCACGTAAGTGAATACAAGGAATAAAACTAAAATTTGAACTCGGTTCCCCGATTTGTCGTTCCGAGTCGATATCGACTTCACCACAACGCGCGCGCGCGCACACACACACACACACACACATATATATATATATGTATATATTTTTTTAATCATATCACCCCGAGCAAGGCGGTAACGCCACTGAAGCACAGGGGACTACGTAAGAGTGAAAAAATTGGAAAAGAGAATGCCGGAAACCACATCCTAAACAGGGAACAAGGGATGAACCTCTTCACCTGTTCAATAGACGTGGGTGGAGTGTGAAGCATATAACTTTGTAGATATACTGTATTTGTGTCGCATGTATAAACTTGCATGCACGCTAATACTGACCCAAACCCACGAAAAAAAAAATTACTTTTGATAACGTATTCTCGAATGTTTCTATGTTTATTGTCTCTTCAGTTTACAGGCGATCATGTCCTTTTACATCTTCCTATTTCTTGTAGCATTTAACACCTATTCTCTTGTTACCCCTTCGAAACCCTGCTCTGTTATCCGTTTGCTCTAGCCTATCAAGTATGTCATGCATTGCTTTCTCCTGGCTCTCTTTCTCTGTATCTGTCCTGTGGGTATCAGATTCTCCAAGCCCTCTCTCCTCATTACATGTCCCAGAAACTTCAACCGTCTCTTCCTAGTATACATTTTCTTTTCATTTCCATACTTTTCCGTTGCTTATATGTTTGGTCTATAGTACCTTCGGCATCCTTCTGTAAAACCACATTTCGGTTGCTTCAAGTCTTTGATGAGATTGCCAAGTATTCGCTGCCATATTGAAGGACAGACATCACACAACAATTTAGTACTCTCTTCTTTGTTCCTAGCGAAATTTTCCTGTCTCTTAATACTCTACTCTGTTTCTGGAATGCATCCTTGTGCTTTTGGATCTCAGGAATATAAATGTATAGAAACAGATGTGACCACAAAGTGAGGGGTCAGTTTATATATTGATTGTAATATAAAATTGATCCCCCACTTTATATCCAGTATGCTTCTGTAGATCCACATTTCACTTGCTTCAAGTCTTTCCTTCATTTCTGATGAGATTGTCAAGCATTCGCTGACATATTGAAGGACAGACATCATATAACGATTCAATACTCTCGTCTTTGTTTCCAACGAAATTTTCCTGTCTTTCAATACTCAGCATAGCTTTTAGAGTGGGTTCTTGGCTATGCCTATGCGCCTTCGGATATCAGTGTCTTTTTAAAATCAAATTGCCCCGCTATCTGGAATTAATGTATTTTAGGATATGCAAGATATGGCATTCACATTTATAAGCCAGACTTAGAGATGAAAACCATCTCAGGCACGGAGGTTGACCAGTAATTTCATTGCGTAGGAGTACCTTTCCGTAAGTTTAAGATTTAACAGTGCGAACCATTATTATTATTATTATTATTATTATGATTATTATTATTATTATTATTATTATTATTATTAATGTTATGGTGAAACACATCTATTCCTCAGATAATGGACTCTATATTAATAAGAGTTAACAAGAAGTTAACTCGAAGTTCTTGGGGAAGTTCATAGGAGTTCTTAGAAGTTCTAGAGAGTTCTTTAGAGTTCTATTGGAGTTCAGTAGAACTACTAGGCAGTTAAATCGATTAGCAACCAACATAGCACGATTATAACCTTCAGTACGAAAACCACTCCACAACAATTATTGAGCGAGAGAGCAGCATACCAAAAGTCTGACGCTAGAATACAAATATAGGCAGCCCATAATATTCAAAATGGCAGCTAGTCTTTTAAGGTTATGCAAGACACATGCGTTACAATCAAATGTATGCAATATAGTGATAAATTATGATGCAGCATTTAACCTTGCATTACGGGTCCGCTGAGAAATACCTTCAGCTTAGGTAACTGTTGTGGACTAGTTTTCGCAAGTTATAATCATGCTATGTCGGTTGGTAATTGACTTAATGCACCCTAAATATTAAGAACTTGGTAATCTTCCACTGAAAGCTGACTCCTTAGTATTCGGCTAAGTGCCGAATAATATCAACTGCCTAGTAGTTCTACTGAACTCCAATAGAACTCTAAAGATCACTATAGAACTTCTAAAAACTCCTATGAACTTCCCCAAAATTTCATTATTTATTGTACATGTGTACAAATGTGGCACGAGGCCGAATTTGAGGATGGGGAAGGCTGGTCATCATCTGTCCTAGTTTAACTTAGCTATTCACTTTCGTCGACCCTGACACACTTAAATAAACCTTACACCACAATACCACATTTTTACTTCCCATTCTTACCAGGTTCACCATAATACCTCAGCTGCTCTATGTAGTCCTACTTAACTCCCATATGTACAATTTTCAGTGGAGGGCATGGGCAGCAAATAACAACATTAAAAATTCCCCAATGTCTATTTACAATGAAATACAATATATACACAAGAAACTAAACAAAATCGTATTAGTAATAAAAGCCCCCCACTACTCTAAGACTGTGGCAGCAAAATCAGTTACCCGGACGAAAAATAATACGTGGCTTTATGAATATTATAAATATCACTTATCCGATCAGCAATTACTCACACAATCACTCACACATTCAAACACTATAACAAAAACGAAAAACACACCTGAAAAATAAGGAAAGACGCCACGCATCCACCGAAGAACTAACATTTCTGAACACCTAAAGCGGGAAGGGGTGGGGGATTAAACTAAAAGAAAACTGGGGACAAAAATAAAAAGGGGGCCAATGAGCAATCATAACCTAGCTAAGTTAACATTGAAGCAAAAACAGAAAAATCAAACGTTCCCTACACTAACCTAACAGGGAATGGGTTCACATGTTCTACCCAGCACACCCAATATCCTGATGCCTAACCAGCATCAAACAACCACTCCAGGTCAGCACCTTTCACTCGACAGAAACGCGCAAGACTCACCCGCCTTTTGCCAAATTCAGATGGAGTGAGTCGTTTCCTTTCCGTCCTGATGGTTAAAGAACAAGATCAGTTTGGAAGAGGTAAGCTTCTCATCACCATAGAATTCCTTCTGTCGCGTCATCCAAATCACGACTCTCATAACACCTAGTAAGCAAAAGAGCACGTAGTGCTCAGCTCTAGATAACGGAGGTACGACATTGCTACAAACAGAACTAGCCTCAAGGACAAAGAACTTTCTACGAAGCATACGAACCATGAGATCTTCAAGAAACTTACACAACGGAGCAACAACACTGCAGTGGAAGAAGGCATGATCGACGGTTTCCGCCGACAGCCCACAACGCACGCAGGTTGATTTCGGAGTTAGGCCCGCTGCATGAAGCTTCTTGCCTACCCAGAGAGCCTTTCGGATCATCAGCCAGGTGAGTGATGCCTCATCGTTAGTGTGACATTTCAACCCAGGCGCCCAAGGCCATATGGAACGAGCCTCCTGCTTCGTAAGCCCAAGCTCGCCAATCAGTTCATCTTGAACGGCTCCCCTAACTAAAACCCGATATAATGCCCTAAGAGACAACGCTTGGGCGTTGGAGAGGCCATCCGTAGCCCGCAAGAGAAACTGGAGAGCCAAACGACATTCTTTATAGAAGGAGCACTCGCCACGAGGAGTACGGCCGGCCTCCTCCTCCGACAAATGCACACTTCTCAAGGATGGAAAGTTTTTATGGACGTCCTCTTTAAGGAGGGCGCCGTTCTCATCCGCCAGCATACACATTCGATCCAGGAATCTAATGCGAATCGTGTGTTGACGAATCTCAACGCTAGGCATGCCCAGACCGCCCTCAGAAGGATGAAGGCAACAGATCTCGCGACGCACCTTAGGAGCCTTGCTTTCCCCCCAAAGGAAGGAGAACAAGAGCTGAATTAACCCCAAACGAATGGCACACGGGAGAGGAAGTACCGAGAGTCGGTAAAGGAGAATCAGGTAGATGTGCGAGGCACATACTTCCGCCCTTCCCTTTAAGGAATGATTCCTCAGAGACCACAGACGAACTGCAGCCTCTGCCTTCTCTTGTACCTCCGACCAATTCATTTTCAACTGGAGATCAGGACCGAACCAGACGCAGAGAATCTTGATCGGCCCGTCCGTCCAGAGGAAAGGTTCGGGAAGAGAAACTCCCTTCCACGCGCCCAACCGCAAGCCAACAGACTTATCGCGGTTGATCTTGGCCCCTGTCACCGTCTCATACCCACTGATTTCCTTGCTGACTTCGTCAATCTCGGCTCTGCTCGACACAAGAGCCGAAACGTCGTCAGCATAGGCAGAATACCTGGCCGAGGTGGTAGCACCAGGTAATGCAATCCCGCGAAGGACCGGATTCGCCTTTAACTTGCGAAGGAAAGGCTCCAACGCAAGAACGTAGAGCAAAGGCGAGAGCGGACAGCCTTGACGAATAGAGCGAGTCAATAGAAAAGGTTCCGATCGTACTCCATTCACTTCCACCAGCGCACCGGGAGACGCGTACAGAAGTCGGATCCAGGAGCGAAAATTTGGCCCGAAACCGGCAGCGGAAAGGACAGACTCCAGAAAACGATGGTCAACTCTATCGAATGCCTTGGACTGATCTAAATTGATCAGCGCGGCTTCCGTGTCGACTTTTTCAATGATCAATCGTACCAAATGATGGTTGTCCTGAATAGTCCTACCCTTCACAGCACAAGACTGCTCGGGGCCAATCAGACTAGAGAGGACAGCCTGCAAACGGCTGGCTAAGATCTTGGCTAAAATCTTCAACTCTGTATTTAACATCGTCAAAGGCCTGAAGTTATCTACCGAATCCCCACAGTCCTTGCTTTTGCGCAGCAACTTGATCCCACCCCTGGTGAAGCGTTGGGGTATGGACCCCTGCCTCATTCAGTTGCTGAAAATTAGTGCCAGCAAGGGAACAAGAACGGGCGACTGCCTCAAGTACAGTTCGTAAGGAAGACCATCCAATCCCGGAGACTTGTCCAGGCCAACCAGCTTGAGCGCATCCTAGATCTCAGCCTCTGTAACTGGACCCTCGCACCCAGCCGCTTCAGCCGCTTCGAGGCGGGGGAAGTCGGCCAAATAGGCATCGAACCGAGTAGTGCTCAGACCGGGCTCCCTGGTGAAAAGATCCTGAAAATAGTCACGAAAAGTCTCAACTATGCCCGCGTTTGTAGTCACGGTTCTCCCATCCGGCAATGTGACGCTCGCGATATGCCTTTTGCTAGCATTTCTCAATTCCTCTGCACGCAATTCTACGGCCATGTTCGTTGCCTCAGGAGACATTCCCTTTAACCTAGCCCTAACTACCAGAGCTTGGTCCTTCTTGATAAGCAAGGAGGCTACGTCCCCACTAACACTGGATTTGATAGCCCGATCAACTTTGGCTTCTACTGCCGTTTGTGCTGCTAATCTTTCTAGATTGAGTCGACGGCTATATTCAGCAGCAAAAGACCTAATGTTGAATTTTAAGGATCCCCACCACTTATTCCCAACCACAACCCCCGTCAATTCCCGCTTTATCATTAGTTTCAACTGGTCCTGGAAATCTTGCTCTTCAAGCAATAAACAGCTCAATTTCCAGTAACCAGCCATTTTACACCTAGGCTTATCTAAGTTTACACGAACCCGGACGAGCCTATGATCCGAGTAAACTGTCTAATGAAAACTTGGACAACCTAAGAGCCCTACATCGACTCTCTTAACTAAGACTCGGTCGATGAAGCTAGCACGCACCACGGTAGCCGAGCTGCCCCTATTAGTCCAAGTCCATGCTATATCCCGGGGGTGTTCATTTCGACAAGATCACACCTGTCGATAAAGTCCCGAAATTGTTTTTACATCCGGGTTGTTAGTACCCGATCTTTCCCCTATGCGATCTATATCGGGGTCAAGGACGGCATTCCAATCGCTCGCTAAAACTACCCGACGAGATGTCATCAAAAACGGCTCGATCTGCCGAAACAAAGCAGGACGCTCCGCATGGTCATTGGGCGCATAAACCCCAATGAGACGAAGAGACTTATCCTTTATAGTAACATCCAGCACACAAAGTCTGCCTGCCGGATCTGCAAAGACAAGGGCACACACCGCATTCAAGGACTTGCTCACTAAACACCTCTCGAGCGTCCATCAAAACATGCTGAATAGAGGGCAAACCTACTAGACAGTATACCCTCATGATCGCGAGTTGAAAACCAAGTCTCCTGTATACAACATACATTCACATCACGGCTGAGACACGCTCTGCGTGACTCTGATCTCAGGGCCCGGGCATTTATACTAGCTAACTAGAGTGCCATTATCAGTCCGATTAGGGTTGAGGCACTGCACCAAACATCTCAGGTGACAGGACACCGACGGGCCGTCCCATTGAGCCTAGACCAATTTCACTTTTAATAGTGCCATCATAGGAAAGGCCGCCAATGTCCAGGGGAAACGTTAATTTTAAACCTCTGTAAAGGGAGGGGTGAACATAAATAGGGGTCCTCCCAGAACAAAACTGTTGTAAATTTGCTTCGTCTTTATCATGGTAGAAAGAAAGAGGAGGGCTCATTGCAATCGAATCATTTGCCTCCCCTAGCATACTCCAAATTTGACGAGTTCCGCCTCCGGATCGCACCACCGTTAAAATTCTCTTTGCGTTCGGAAAGTTCTTTGGATCTTCCACATCTTCAGGTGTGGGCAGCAGTACGTGCCACATGAAAAAGCCAGGTCCTTTTATAACCCTTTGCGGCTTGACCGTAATTTTGGGTAAATATTTAACCTCAAACTAGTCATAGTGTTATAGTAAAAATAATAGTAACACATTTTTATAGTAAATAATTACCCGCAATAAATTTATGTAAGTAAAAACAAGAAAAAAATAATTACCCGCAATAAATTTATGTAAGTAAAAACAAGAAAAAAATAATTACCCGCAATTAATTTATGTAAGTAAAAACAAGAAAAAAATACTTACCCGCAATAAATTTATGTAAGTAAAAACAAGAAAAAAATAATTACCCGCAATAAATTTATGTAAGTAAAAACAAGAAAATAATTACCCGCAATAAATTTATGTAAGTAAAAACAACAAAAAAATAATTACCAGCAATAAATCATTTCTAAGAAATTACTAATGTTCTAAAGAAAATTAAATTCAGTATTAAATGACCCATCCGGAGTGATTTGCCGCTATACAAACTGGTTTCAAAAATATATTCAAAAAATGTATTCAGATTAAGTTCTATAACCTTGGCTGTCAACCAGTCTACCGCATAAAGAAATGGAAACCTACTGTGGGAAATCTTCTGCCCAGTCAGTAATGTATCTCTCGAGACATGATCGCCCATGCGTATATCATATCACGTATCACTTAACTGACAGATATTGGTTCAGGATGTAAAGACGCAACGCTCTTTACACTTTTCTTTTCTTTATAGTATACGGCTACATTGGATATCGGCTCGGAACGAGAAATCGGGGATCCGAGTTCGAATTCCAGCTGAATCCATTGCATTCACTTACGCGTAAATACCCTTGGGAAAGGTATTAATCCGTCTCTTCCTTCCAGTTATGGGTTAAATAACAGAACAGATTGGGTTCTATAGCCTTGGTCGGCAACCAGTCTACCGCAGAAAGTAATGGAAACCTTCTGCGGGATAAGTCAGTCATGTCTCTTTCGAGACATGATCGCCCAAGCGTGTATCACGTCTTAACTGACTGATACGGCTACATCAGGTTGAAACACCAGTTTATTTTTATTTTTTATAATCGTGTCGCCCCAAGCAAGGCATTTTACTGACCTTGTTGTGCAGGAGGCTAAATAGAAGGAAAGTTATAAGAGTGACAAATTAAAGGGGATGTCAGGAAGTGGGTAAGAGAAGGATGAGCATATTGATGAAAGTTCAGTGGATGAAGAAAAAAGCATGAGAAAGAGGGTGCAAGTTAGTGAGATAGGAGATGACTATTGATTTTACATTTAAATTCTTGGAGATTGTAGCTGTCGGGAAACAAAAGGGACTTCCATAGGCGAGACGCGTGAGAAAAGAAGCTGATGGAGTAGAATTTGCGTTTACATTTTATTTGTTCACAGTAAAAAGGTGGAACCTCGTTGCTAATCTTGTTGCTCGAGTAAATTCATATATAGGGGGCACCAGTGAGCTATACGGTCATCGTTTTAAACAATGTCTAGCCTGGTCTTTACATTGATGGGTGACCGTAAACTTCGATGTGCGGGTGGTGCAATGGATAATGGTTCGAAATCGTTAATAAGAAAGCCGAGTTTCAATTACAGTTGTGTTCACTTACGCGCAAGTAACGTTGGGAAAAGCATGAATCCACCTCTTCCCTAGCAAGACATTAACTAGTAAAACATGTATCACTAAACCGTTATGGTCTCAAATAATTTAAAAATGATCTTATATTTCTAAAAATACTTTCTGGCTTTAAATAACCTTCAAAGGGTTGGTAAGATGTAGAAAAAGAATCACCCAACAGACTGGCAACTAGGTCCCACCAATTCACAGTCAGGTTAGCCAGGCGCAGACGACAATTCTACTTCTGCAGCTTCTTCTCTCGCACTTCCCGCCTGTGGAACTCGCTCCCGTATTCTTGCTTTCCTGACGGCTACAACCTTCAGAAATTTGAATGCAAAGTCAATACTCATCTACTAACCACTGGACTCTAGCTCTCTCCCCAACCACCGTATAACCTTCCCTTTCTCTCCACCTATGCATCTGTCATCGCACCTGTTTTCTCAGCTTTCTATTGCTCCTTTCTAACTAGTTTGTACTCCTCACTCTTTTCTAATTAATCTTTTTACATTTATGTAGCCCCCTGCACATCAGTGGCATTTCCGCCTTGCTCGAGGTGAAATGATGAAAAAAAAAATTATTTTTTATTTTATTTTTTTTTTACTCATGTCGCCCCAAGCAAGGCAGTCTATTGCCATTGATGCGCAGAGGGTTAGGAGGTAAGTTATGAGAAAGAGTGACAGGTTACAGGGCGTGTGAAGAAAAACGAGCATTAGAGAGAAGATGCAAGGTAGCAAGATAGGAGATGACTATTGACTTTACACTTAAACTTCTGGAGACTAGCTGTTAGGGAAGCAAGTAAACGGAAGGGAAGTGAGAGAAAAGAAGCTACTGGAGTAGAATTTGTGTTTAAATTTTGTTAGTTTCACAGTAAAAGGGTGGGACCTAGTTGCTAATCTTGTGGCTCAAGCAAATTCGTGCATAGGAGGAATCAGAGGGCTAAGTTCATCGGAGCAAAAGCCGTGAAAGTACTTGTAGAAGAGAAGCCACATTGCACCGGTAATAAAGTGACTGTATCTTGGCTGGCAAACTCAGGATCGATCACATTACAGATTCTCCGTTGGATTTTGTCAAGGATCCCTAGGTGAATAGCAGAGGCACCCGAACAGGTATTCAATACACGGGCGGATGATATATTTATATATGTGCAGGATGGTTTCAGCGAGGAAAAATTTCATGGCCCTACACAGAGAACCGATCTTAGCAGCGGATTTAGTTATGAATTCGATAGAGTTGTTCAAAGTTGTTCCACTTGAGATCTGTTGTGAGAGTTAACCCGAGGAGGCGCAGTGTTTGGCTCTCAGGGAGACTAGCCTGATCCATGCTAATGGGGTTGGGTAGGAGGGATTGCCTGTAATGGTTAATAGATTTATCCTTTGTTTGTTTATTGACCTCTACTAAAATTAAGCGAAGATTTTCTTTCCTATAAAGATACACAATGTCTTCCAAGAACGTTTTTTATGGTACTGCTCACCTAATACAATCATTTCACCGCCAGCAAGGCAATAAAGACGCTAAAACGCAACGTGGGTGATTACTGAGTATGGGAGAATAGGAGAAAAACGGGAGTGAGCAATAATATTTCTGTAGGGTTAGAGACCAGTCATTAAGTGTGTGTCCTTTGTGATAACCGGTTGCGCGGTTTTTATGTAATTTGCCATCAAATGAGTGAGCATAAATACTGCCATAGGGGTTAGTCACACGTCTTTCAGTTCGTTGTCTTTGTAATAACCGGTTACGCGGCCTTTATCTAATTTGGCATCAAATCAGAGAGGACCTTACTGTGCATGAATGAAGAGAAATACTTTTGAAGCACTGATGACAAATTTAAGGATACCGTCACTAAGTAGTTGATAGTGATCACAAAAAAAGAGTTTATTGACAATTTTAAAAGGTGACAGGGATATTGTGACAATAAGTGTATAAATGTTCAAGGAAATTAATGTGAATAATTACTACTAAGACATTACTCAAGGGAGACTTTAAAAACTGCTCGTTAATATTAAATAACTTACTTTTCGCACAGTTTTCATATGTATGAGTTGGCGTTCTATTCGTAAAATGAAAACTTCCTCGAGCAATTTCCACCGCTCATAAATATAATGATATTTTTACTTTTAATTTGTTTTTCGATCTTCGATAGGAAACTTTCGATTCTCACGGGTTCCGATATGTCAAGGATAAACCGTAATAGCGTCACGCTATCTGTTCCCATCTCGGGCGAACAGCAAGCTGTTTATTCGTATTTGTACGATTTTGTCACGCTTACATTTGATGTAAAACGTGCAACTGCAATCTCGAGGCGATCAGAAATCGAATAGTTAGAAAAAGCAACAAAAATCTTGTGGGACACTGAGCAAGACGCAAGTATTTTTCCGATGTGAGGTATTAGAAAACCTTTGTTCATCATGAGATTTTTCTGAATTGGCTTCTATCAAAACCCTTATTGAGGCCATAGGCATTTCAGAATAACACTTCACTGTCTAGAACGACGGCCTAATGAATGATTGTGATAGAAACAAAATAAACTGATTTAAGCAGAATAAAAGAAAATGGGAAACTTTTGGGAAACAGTCTGACATTGTTTCCTCGAAAAATTGTCTTGAAGATTCCTGACGTAGAGGCTGGTAGAAGTAATACACAAGTTGTGCATCAAGAACGCTCTTCATAATAACTGAAAAAAACATTGGAAGAAAAAAAAACCCAATAAGACAACATGTAATCAGGAAAATCTATCTACAATATTGATTTAAACTTGTGAAAAATGGGAAAACAATACAATAAAAGATTAGGTCGACAGAAAAGCGGACTCGGACATTGTGGAAGCTTCCCTTTCATATTTCTTAAAAATATAGAACTTCCAAAGCTTTCTCCATTGTTTCTGAATGGATCCTCTCAGGCATGGATATTTTTATCCAAAAGAAAAAATATACCAACAGAAAGCAATTGCAAGCTTTGGTTTATGTCAAACTAAATCGCAATCGTAAGTCACCGAAAACACCTGTACCACCTCCACCACAGACAAGGCAGAAAATCCACTGGTGCTCAGGGGATAAAAGAAGGTAAAGAGGATGTCGAAAAAAAATTAAGAGATGGATGGGAATCAATTAGATAAAGCATGTCAATTGACGTTGCATTTTAACTTTTGGAGAGTGTATCGACCAGGGAAGCAAATTGTATCGATCAGGGAAGTAAATAACCACTGCTAGTGATGAACCGCGAGACAGTATCATAGTATTTAGGTGCCTCCCGACTTGAAACAAAATGTAGAACTTTTTAATGTGGGTGACTAATGAATGTCAGTTAAGTGCCATACGTGATGCACACTTGGGCTATCATGTCTCGAAAGAGACATGACTGACTGGGCAGAAGATTATCCCGCAGTAGGTTGCTACTACTTTCTGCGGTAGAATGGTTGCCAACAAAGACTATAGAAACCAATCTGCGTGTTATTTGACCCATAACTGGAGGGAAGAGACAGATTAATACTTTTCCCAAGGATATTTGTGCGTAAGTGAATGCAAGGCATTCAACTGGAATTCGAACTCGGCTTCCCGATTTCTCGTTCCGAGCAGATGAAAGTTGGTTCTCTGTGCAGGGCCCGGAAGTTTTTCCCGTCTGAATCTATCCTGCACATATATAAATCTACCATCCGCCCGTGTATTGAATACTGCTGCCACATCTGGTCAAAATACGACGGAGAATCTGTAATGTGATCGATACCGACTTAACAGACCGGCTGCAGTCACTCTTTCACAGGCGCGAGGTGGCTTCCCTGTGCCTCTTCTATAAATACTTTCAAGGAGTTTAAATGTAAGGTCAATAGACACCTCCTAACACACTAACTCGCATCTATTCTATCAAACACTCTTCCCATCTACATCCTTACCCGTCTGTCACACTCCTTCTGACATTTCCTAACCACTCTTTCTCCCAACCTACCCTATGTAAGACCCTTCACAATAGTGGCAGTGGAATGCCTTGCTTGGGGTGAAACGATTAAAAAAAAAGATATCCAATGAAGTAACTTAAACAGAGTTGATACGTCATAACATCAACCGACCTACTCACTCACTCACTCTCTCACTCACTCACTCGCTCGCTCACTTACTCACTCTATGTTTGTGTGTGTTTTGCTAAGTTAAGCTATCGTCATATCAATCTGAAATTACAAAGAGTAACAGAAAGTATTTAACACTCTATTATCTTTCTTCGAATATTATTATTTGGTCGGGTGCTCCTGCTATTCATCTTCAGGTTCTTAACAAAATTAAAAAAAAGATCTGCAAACAAATAACTTTGGGAAAGATATTAATGGGTTGAATCGGAGGTTCTTACTTTTTCTATAATGCCTTTTCGAATGTCTTATTGGGAAAAATATTCACTAGTTAAGATTTTAATCCTTAATAGATAACTTTTATTTGGTTATAAAAAAAGTTTCTTTTCTGACGCTTAGATGTTTTGGCATTGTGTTGTTTCAGTCCTGAGTTGTACCGGCACTTAGTCAGCGATGAGAGAGAGAGAGAGAGAGAGAGAGAGAGAGAAATTTGCCACATGTTTCAGCCAAAAATGTCTACAATTGGGCTGATCGAATCAGTCAATGACCTCATTCAGTCTGACAGAAGGGTGACAGTGGAAGACACTGCAAAGACTTTGAGCTTTGTTGGGACAGCACACAAAATTGTCCATGATGACCTTGCCTACTCGAAAGTCAGCTGCCGGTGGGTGCCAAAGATGATTACTGCAGAGCAAAAACAGAAGCTGGGCTGGGAACTGCTCCCTCATTCCTCTTACAGCCCAGACCTTGCACTTTGAGACTTTCACGTGTATGGTCCCTTGAAAGCGTTCACGAGAGGCACGAAGTTTGAAAGTGACGATGAAGTCAAAAGTGCTGTGAGCGATTGGCTGAGACATCAGTCCAAAGATTTTTATGCTGAGGGAATACGGAAGCTTGTGCACAGATGGGTAAAGTGTGTGACATTGCTGGGAGACTACGTTGAAAAATAAAAAAAAAGTAAGCTTCTATCTGTATTATAAGTCCTTATATATAAAATTCATCTTATTTATTGAATGACCCTCGTAGAAGTCCTTATACCGAAAAATTGACCTTATTTATTGAATGACCCTCGTAGAAGTCCTTATACCGAAAAATTGACCTTATTTATTGAATGACCCTCGTAGAAGTCCTTATACCGAAAAATTCACCTTATTTATTGAATGACCCTCGTAGAAGTCCTTATACCGAAGAATTCACCTTATTTATTGAATGACCCTCGTAGAAGTCCTTACACCGAAAAATTCACCTTATTTACTGAATGACCCTCGAAGAAGTCCTTATACGAAAAAATTTACCTTATTTATTGAATGACCCCCATATTTATAATATTTGTTTTTATTTGCTTTTCTTTTGTGTTTTATTTTCTGTAGAAGCAATTTTGGGTGGGATTGTTTTTTTAAGTTTACAAAAATCAGATCATTTTTATTTGCCAACGCAAATAACACTTTTATTCGTTTTACTTTCAAATTTCTGAAAAAAAAATTAATTAAAATGCTCATTGGTCTGCGAAACAAGAGAGGGAATCTCAAATATTTTACTGGCTTCTTTTTTCTCGATTATCCGAACCGAATCTGCCTTTCACCCCACAAAAATTACTGAAATAATAAAAAAAAAACATCACAAATGTAATAATTAAAAAGAAACATTCGCACAAAATCTATTCATATTATTAATATCCGGTCTCTTGTCCTTATGTTTGTTTTCCTTATCGCTACGCTTCGGCTGTTGCGCACTCCGGTTTCATCAGCTGATTGTCGATCCGGGTAACTTACGGGGAAGTAATCATGTATTTTGGAAGAAAACCGAATGCACGGTAATCAGCAAAAAGAATTTCCCAAATTGCCAAATACAGGTGGGGGATGGTAAAATCAAGCAGGTACGAAAATTTAAATATCTGGGAAGTGTTCTAACCAAATACGGAAAGTGCGACACTGAGATCCGAAGGCGAATTTGCATGGCGAAGGGCGCGTTCCAGAAGCTGAGTAAAGTACTAAGACACAGGAAAACTTTTACTAGAGAAGAGAGAACTGGAGTGCTATGTGAAGATAGTTCTTCAATATGGTAGTGAATGTTGGACAATATCATCAAAGATGAAGGGAAAACTTGAAGCAGCTGAAATGTGGTTCTAAAGAAGGATGCTGCGGATATCGTGGACCGAGCATATGAGCAATGATTGGTTGTTGGAAAGAATGGGAACGAAAAGGAAATTAATATTGAGCATCAGGAAGAGACAACTGAAGTTCCTGGGACATGTAATGAGGAAGGAGGGCTTGGAGAACTTGATGCTAACAGGCTAGATAGAGAGAAAAAGAGACAGAGGAAAGCAGTGGATAACATATTTAAAGGGCCTGAGCAGGTGGATGACAGAACGGGGACTGCTAGACGTTACAGGAGAAGGCGTGCTAAGAGTCACCAGGGATAGGGAGACGTGGAAGGCCATGATCGCCTACGTCCTGAAAAAACAAGGCACATAGAAGAAGAATAATCATGTATTTGATTTAAGCAGGTAGATTGTTCTCATTCCCTAGGCCATGTCTAGGGATATTTTATCTTGTTCTCAGCTAACAGAAACATTATACTGAGACACCGGTTCCCGTACGATCACCGTAGTTAAGTGACGTCGAGCCTAGATAGGAGACTGCTTAAAATACCAGGTGATGTAAGCTTACATGTGCGGGTAGGGATCAATCAGTCAGTTAAGTGCTATAGGTGATATACGCTTGGGTGATCATGTCTCGAAAGAAACATAACTGATTGGGCAGAAGATGTTCGCGCAGTTGGTTGCCATTAATTTATACGGTTGACTGGTTGCCATCCAAGGCTATAGAACCTAATGTCCTGCTATTTAGCCCATAGTTGAAAAGAGAAGCGACGGATTAATACCTTTTTCAAGAGTATTTGCGCGTCTGGGAATGTAACGAATTTACTTAGATTCTAATCTGGCTCTCTGATTTTTAATTCCGAGTCGATATCCACCGTCCCACCGTCCCACAATGCATATCCATAGATACTGGATACTGACTCGAAAAGGTTAATCAGAGAGCAGAGTTCAAATTCCAACTGGGCTTATTATATTCACCTACACGCTAATAATCTAGAGAAATGTATGAATCTACCACCCCTCCCTCCCAGCTAGGGGTTAATTAGTAAGACTTGCATAACTAAATCATTATTCTATCATGTACAAATTTTTAAAATATGAATATATTTTCTGGTTTTAAATAACAAGAAATCAACCAAGCAAAACTGTCTAGCTCAATGATTCTTCAACTTTTTCCTGTTTCGCACCCCTTTCAAACCACTAGCCAGTTTTCGCATTCCCTTTCAAACCAACAACCAGTTCTCGCAACTGTTTTAAACCACGAAACAGTTCTCGCACCCGCTTCAAACCATCAACTACCTCATGCGTCCTCCTTTTTAACCACCAACCAGTTTCCCCACACCTTTCAAACCGCCAACCAGTTTCCCCACACCTTTCAAACCACCAACCAGTTTCCTCACACCTTTCAATCCACCAACCAGTTTCCCCACACCTTTCAAACCGCCAACGAGTTTCCCCACACCTTTCAAACCACCAACCAGTTTCCCCACACCTTTCAAACCACCAACCAGTTTCCTCACACCTTTCAAACCACCAACCAGTTTCCCCACACCTTTCAAACCACCAACCAGTTTCCCCACACCTTTCAAACCACCAACCAGTTTCCTCACACCTTTCAATCCGCCAACCAGTTTCCCCACACCTTTCAAACCGCCAACGAGTTTCCCCACACCTTCAAAACCACCAACCAGTTTCCCCACACCTTTCAAACCGCCAACGAGTTTCCCCACACCTTCAAACCACCAACCAGTTTCCCACACCTTCAAACCACCAACCAGTTTCCACACCTTTCAAACCGCCAACCAGTTTCCCCACACCTTCAAAACCACCAACCAGTTTCCCCACACCTTTCAAACCGCCAACCAGTTTCCCCACACCTTTCAAACCGCCAACCACTTCCCCACACCTTTCAAACCACCAACCAGTTTCCTCACACCTTTCAAACCACCAACCAGTTTCCCCACACCTTTCAAACCACCAACCAGTTTCCCCACACCTTCCAACCACCAACCAGTTTCCTCAACACCTTTCAAACCACCAAACCAGTTTCCACACCTTCCAAACCGCCAACGAGTTTCCCACACCTTCAAACCACCAACCAGTTTCCCCACACCTTTCAAACCGCCAACGAGTTTCCCCACACCTTTCAAACCACCAACCAGTTTCCCCACACCTTCAAAACCGCCAACGAGTTTCCCCACACCTTTCAAACCACCAACCAGTTTCCCCACACCTTCAAACCGCCAACGAGTTTCCCCACACCTTCAAACCACCAACCAGTTTCCCCACACCTTTCAAACCACCAACCAGTTTCCCCACACCTTTCAAACCACCAACCAGTTTCCCCACACCTTTCAAACCGCCAACCAGTTTCCCCACACCTTTCAAACCACCAACCAGTTTCCTCACACCCTTTCAAACCACCAACCAGTTTCCCCACACCTTCAAACCACCAACCAGCTCTCCCACACCTTTCAAACCACCCAACCAGTTTCCACACCTTTCAAACTGCCAACCAGTTTCCCCACACCTTTCAAACCGCCAACCAGTTTCCCCACACCTTTCAAACCACCAACCGCTCTCTCACACCTTTCAAAACCACCAACCAGTTTCCACACCTTCTAACCCACCAACCAGCTCTACACCTTTCCAACCACCAACCAGTTTCCTCACACCTTTCAAACCACCAACCAGTTTCTCCACACCTTCAAACCACTGCCAACCAGTTTCCCCACACCTTTCAAAACCACCAACCAGTTTCCCCACACCTTTCAAAACCACCAACCAGTTTCCTCACACCTTCAAACCACCAACCAGTTTCCCCACACCTTTCAAACCACCAACCAGTTTCCCCACACCTTCAAACCGCCAACCAGTTTCCCACACCTTCAAACCGCCAACCAGTTTCCCCACACCTTCAAACCGCCAACCAGTTTCCCCACACCTTTCAAAACCACCAACTAGCTTCCTCACACCTTTCAAACCACCAACCAGTTTCCCACACCTTTCAACCCACCAACCAAGTTTCAATCTTCCAACCACCAACCAGTTTCCTCACACCTTTCAAACCACCAACCAGTTTTCCACACCTTCAAACCGCCAACCAGTTTCCCCACACCTTTCAAACCACCAACCAGTTTCCCCACACCTTTCAAACCACCAACCAGTTTCCTCACACCTTCAAACCACCAACCAGTTTCCCCACACCTTTCAAACCACCAACCAGTTTCCCACACCTTCAACCACCAACCAGTTTCCCCACACCTTTCAAACCACCAACCAGTTTCCCCACACCTTTCAAACCACCAACCAGTTTCCCACACCTTCAAACCACCAACCAGTTTCACACCTTTCAAACCACCAACCAGTTTCACACCTTTCAAACCACCAACCAGTTTCCACACCTTTCAAAACCACCAACCAGTTTCCACACCTTCAAACCACCAACCAGTTTCCTCACACCTTTCAAACCACCAACCAGTTTCCCCACACCTTTCAAACCACCAACTAGTTTTCGCATCTCCTTTCAAACCAACAAATACCCCTTTACACCCATTTCAAACTATCAACCAGTTCTTGCATACACTTCCAGATTTGGTGAAAAACAGTATTGATGTTATTTGTAAATAACAAAACCATTATGTTTTTTAATATTAATTCACATAAATCCCAACAAAATAATGCACGTCAAATACACATATTACTTTCATTTACTTTTATTCTAGCTAAAAAAAAAATTACTGTAACATCTGCCTGTTATTTGCATAGTGTGTTTTGAAGGATTTTGGTTGGACAACAAACTCAGTGACATGTTGCCGTGTTTTCTGTTTATGATAACATCAAACCTTGGTGTATTGGTGCTGAGTGATACTCTCATGTCGTATTTCGGATTCAAACGATTTCTGCTCTCTTGGTTTTGATGAGAAACAGATAGGAAAATCCAGTTTCGCACAGGTATGTAGTCGAGAAAGGTACCAACACAGCGAGAGCTTTTTGCCAGTACAGGATGTGTTTCTCAATGAGAAGCCCAGAATTGCTTCAGGCAACCATCAATAAACACCAATTAAATTCCACAATTGTTCCTCAGATCGATGAGATTTCTTTGATGTCGCTGTCATCTTGAACACTACACTAGGGAGTTTCCTTGATAAATTAGCCCTAATCATTCTGTATACTGGCACTCTCTAGGAACCGATATCGCACCCCTGGTTTAGAATATCTGGTGTTGTAGATTCATCTTGAATTTCGTGACATAATAATTCTGAATTTAATGACTAGGACTGGCACTGCGTACACAGAATCAATTGAAACAGGGCGAACGATGACTGAACAGTATTTGGAACGAGATCAACATATTAGAAAATACTGTGTTCAGTTTGAAATTTCCTAAAGGTTACCTGGATCGACAAGCACTTGATGAAGGCAACGAATTGTGATAACAAGATCAACGATAAGGACAATTGTTCGTATTTGAACAGTGTGAAAGGAAGCGGAACAAAAAGACTACATATAAACTACAAGAAAACTGAATGCATGGTAATCAGCAAAAAGAAGAGCCCAAAATGCCAACTACAAGTCGGGGATAAATTTAAATAGCTAGGAAGTGATTTAAGAGAAGACAGAAAGGGTGATACGATCCGAGAGGGTATTGGTTTGTCCAATGATGCATTCCAAAAGAGACAGGAAAATTTTACTAGAAACAAAGATGAGAGTACTTGATTGTTATGTGATGTCTATCCTTAAATATGTTGGACAATCTCATCAAAGGTGAAGAAAATACGGTTATACAGAAGCATACTGAGCATACCATGGGCATAACCCGTAAACAATGAGGAGGTTTTGCAGACACGAGAAGAAAACTGATATTTAACATCAAGAAAATATAGCTGATGTAATGAGGAAGAAGGGCTTGGAGAACCTGATCCTCAGAGGACATAGAGGAAGAGAGACAAAGGAAAGCAATGCATAACATACATGATGGACTTGAGCAGATGGTGGAGCGAAGATTGAGTGGGATAATAAGTGAAGGGATAGGAAGATGTGGAAGACCATGATCAGCAACGTGCTGAAGGGGCACGGCACATAGACAAAAAAAAATTCTCGTTTCATAAACTGAGACTGTAACAAAATTTAGTCACACAATTTATGATAGCAAAGATCAAGGTAATTCCGGAATAGATGCAATGAAAAAACTACGCAGCACATTAACAAACTAGAGCCGTCGATGTGCCTTTATGCGATTGAAATTACAATTTAACGGTACTTGACATGATAAATATACAGAATGCATAATTTCTAACCAGACGCATAGTTCAAGATCCAAGCCACAAACTGAAGAGGGCTTACGGCCTATCACGTTGAATACACCGGTTCTCACTCGATCACCGAAGTTAAGCAACGTTGAGCCTGGTCAGTACTTAGATGGGTGACCGCTTGGGAATACCAGGTGCTGTAAGCGTTTAGTGACGGGTGTGCGTTGTGGTGCAGTGGATGTCGGCTCGGAAAGAGAAATCGATGAGCCGAGTTCGAATTCCAGTTAAATATCCTTGCATTCACTTAAGCACTGATACCCTTGGGGAAATGTATTAATCCGTCCCTTCCCTCCAGTTATGGGTTAAATAACAAGGGTAGGACTTGGGGACCCTGCCCTTAAAAACAAATCCCAATGAATCTTGATAGACGAAAAGGAAAAAGTATTACTAGACACAAAACTTATATAAAAACAAACAATAAATTGTTGAAAGAAAAAAGTATTACCAGCAATAAATAAATAAAATTTAGTTGGCATTAAATGACCCACCGAGGTTGATATGCCATAAAAACAAAACAACCAGCCAAGCAACCAACAAACTGAAGACATCAGAACGAAACCACTCTAGAAATTCAACTGTCGTGGAAAATTCTCAACAGATGACGGAAAATGTGACACAGAAACTTCTTCTTCTTCTACTATGTGCCACGTCATTTCAGGACGTAGGTGATCATGGCTTTCCACGACAACCTATCCCTGGTGGCTCTTAGCACGCTTTCTCCTGTTACACCATGCAATCCTCGTTTCATCATCCATCTGATTAGGTCCCTCAAATATGTTATCCGCTGCTTTCCCCGTCTCCTTTTCCCTCTGTCTGGCCTGTTAGTATCAGGTTCTCCAAGCCCTCTTTCCTTATTGCATGTCCCAGGAACTTCGGCTGTCTCTTCCTGATGCTCAGTATTAATTTCCTTTTCGTTTCCATCATTTCCAAAACCTCATCATTGCTCACATGCTCGATCCATGATATTCGCAGCATCCTTCTGTAGAACCACATTTCAGTTGATTCAAGTTTTTCCTTAACGATATTGTCCAGTATTCATTGCCATATTGAAGAACTGACATCACATATCAACCCAGTACTCTCTTCTTTGTTTCTAGCGAAATTGTCCTGTTTCTTAATACTTTATTCAACTTCTGGAATGCTTCCTTCGCCATGCCAATTCGCCTTCGGATCTGTGTGTCGCATATTCCGTCTTCTATTATAACACTTCCCAGGTATTAAAATTTTTGTACCTGCTTGATTTTAGTACCCCCAACCTGTATTTAGCATATTGGACTGCCTTTTTTACTGATGATCATGCATTCGGTTTTCTTGCAGTTTATTTGTAGTTCTTTCTTGTCAATCTCTTCAGCTACCTTCTGCAGGATGTCTTGTAGTTTCCTTTCCGTGTCTGGACACAGAACCTAGAAGATTGTTTTTGGAATAGCGAAAGATGACTTCTAAAATAAAAGTATTAACGACTCGTTCAACTTCGAGTAGGTCTTGCGACCTGTCTTTCTAGAAACAGCTCCTCATATGAAAGTTATCTCTTAGTACAAGTAGCAAGATTGTATCTCTCGTCAAACGGCTGGGGTCGTTATATAGCTTACAGAACCAAAGTACTAGCCAGACTTCAGTGAGCAGATGAGAACCGGTGTCTCGACGTATGACAGCAAACTAAAGTGTTAACTGGAAAATTTCGTACTGAACTGCTATGTAATATTAATCTATCTTTATGACTGAATGTTGGATAACTTCTTCACAGATGACGGGAAGATCTGAGACAATAGAGATGTGGTTCTGCAAAAGTATACTGAGAACAGATGACAGTCAAATTAGGGGGACAAGTGGAGTGATCAATCTGTTCAAAGCCATAATCACGCACAGCAGTCACTGAAGCAGAAAACTTGAGCGCGGGAGCATTTTCCTGGTGAAACTAGAACCCTTTCGTCAGTTTTTCAGAAGTTTAGTTTCGATAGGCTTTTGTAACGGAACCAGCAAATTGATATTATACTTTCTATTGATGCTGTAACCCTTTTGCTGATAGTCAATAAACATTTTTTGAATCATTTCACTCCAAGCAAGGCTGTACCACCACTGATGTGCAGTGGGCTACATAAAAGAGTTAAAGTTTTATACAGGGGGAGAGTGAAGACAAAGAAGAACCAGCTACAAGGGGTGAAAGAGAAAGGGCAAGGGGAGGATGTGAACACAGGAGTGAAGACAGTTACGAAGGTAGAGAGAAAGAAAAAGAACAAGATGGAGTTAAGTGGATAAAAGATGGGAATTGATTTTGCATTTAAATTCTTGGAGTTTGTAGCCGTCGGGAAAGCAAGTATATGGAAGGGAGTTCCACAGGCGGGAAGCGCAAAAAAAGTTTGCATGCCAAAAAGAACATAACGTTTCATGGAGATTAAACTACCTTGGCCTTCTTTTCAGTAGATGAGGGCTGTTTCCACTACATGGATTGTCTCTTTGGTTCTGGATCAAATTAATGAACACAACACTCATCCGGACTGAGGAAACACTCAAGGAATTCAGCATCAAACAATGTCCGATTTCCCCATGATGTGCTTAGTCTGGTGTACCTTTGATCAGGTGTCAGAAGACATAGCAATCACCGAACAGAAACCTTTGTCATGTGCAATATGCAGAATATTCTCAACTCTTTCACGAGATATGCTAATAAGATTGATTATTTGATTTATTGTCAGTCAGCTGTCGTCCATAACAATGTGGTGGACGCGATCAGTATTTTCTTAGGTAGTGACAATTGCAGGACGTCCAGTCATCGGGTTATCTTCTAGAATTTCACTTCTCAATACAACTTCCTACATTTGCCCTGGTGCTTCACTTTCAAATATAGCAGCCATATTAACATGAATGTCTTTGGGGCTAAATTCTTTTCCTCCAGGTTCTTGATAACACCATGACGCCAAAGTTTGATCAATTTCAGAAGACGTCACTACTAGTTACTTTTGAAGTCTTCAATAAACAGTCAGACGTCAGTTTATATGGAAAGAGATAATGGAGTTATTAATAAGAAGAGTTGAAATTAATGATTCCAAGATTCCACAGTTCTAGCATTATTCCTTCATAGTCAGCCTACGAATTTTTATCCCACCATTGTAGTTGTTATTTTTCCGGAAAATGTTCATAGGAAACTGACTGGCGTTTCTGTTACGAAATCTTATGTTTTATGCGTTTTACATAAGAAATAAGACATTTATTTGAATGTCAGTAACTTTAGTCGGATTAGATACTTATCAGTTAGAGAAGTCTTTCTGTCGCAGTCAGTAATATTCAATCAATGAACACTACATTTATTCACATGCATATTTTATACGCTGGAAATATGGCTTATACAGTGGAAGACTAACAATTGCGAACAGACAGTTCCACCGACCGTCTTACCACAAGATGCAATTAGAACGGAAACGGATTTTTGTAATTTAAATTATGCAACACCTTCTGGTTTATATTGCATACAGGTTGTACGCAGCTGTGCCAAAATATATCGAGATGAATCGACATTAGTTTGCTCGATATCCAAGTTGGTTACTTGAACCACATATCAATACTTGATGGTTTATTTAATGTATAATGTAAAGCTTACAAGGCAAAAATCACAAAGAATTAATAGATAGCTAGAAATAACTCAGTTCTATACGACAGAATGCAACGAAATCACAGGTTCGGTTTACACGGGCGTCAAAAATCGAACAAAGTTCAATTTACATTAGAGTAAAAAAGGATAACATACACTAACGGCCATAATTATTGGGCAACCCCAGTTTTTTAAAAGAAATTATGTATTTCATAATCTTTTTAGTATTTATTGCCAAGTGGATAATTCTAAATGAAAATAGAATTGTTCTTTTGTTAATACTGCACAATAACATGTGCATCAAATGAACTGTTCTGGTGTCCAGTTTTTGTGCTCTCTTCCCCATGCTACTCTCATCTTCTTATTGGCTGGCCAAAGCAAAAGATTCCTGGATTCCTTGTAAAATTTTGCAATGTAATAATAACAAAAGAACCATTCCATTTTCATTTAGAATTATCCACTTGTAAATAAATACTAAAAATAGTATGAAACATATAATTTTTTTAAAGAATTGAGTGGCCTAATAATTATAGCTGGTAGTGTAGGTCTACACTATAATACAGTCAGAAAAGATAGAAATATATAATGCGTTATGGTGCCCTCCTAAGAGGAATGAACTCTTCCTCTTGCTATATATAAATTACCTGCGTGACTTCTAGAGGGCAGTCAGTTACGAGCAGTCAAGTACAACGAGAGCAGTTGACGACAGCTACTAGTCAGGCAGCGTAATAATACTTTCGGGCTTACTTGTTTGTATATTAATTATTATTAACACTTTTTGGATATATTATTTCTTGTTATAATAATACACTGTTTTAAACCCACCTTCTTGTTCCGAGTTTTATTTCCGACACAAACAGGTCGCTACAATATTGCGGTGAAGTTCCGCCACAACTACACAGCAAATTGGCATCGAAGATCCACAATAATCTTTTTCTTCTGTGTGCCTTGTTCTTTCGGGACGTAGGCGATCATAGCTTTTCAGGTCTAACTATCCATGGTGGCTCTTAGCACGCCTTCTCCTGTTACACCATGCAACCCTCGTTCCATCATCCACCTGATTAGGTCCTTCAAATATGTTTTTCGTTGCTTTACCCTGTCTCCTTTTCCCTCTTTCTACCCAGTTAGTATCAGGTTCTCCAAGTCCTCTTTCCTTATTGCATGTCTCAGGAACTTCAACTGTCTCTTCCTGATGCTCAGTATTAATTTCCTTTTCGTTTCCATCATTTCCAAAGCCTCATCATTGCTCACATGCGCTTGGTCTATGATATCCGCAGCATCCTTCTGTAGAACCACATTTCAGTTGATTCAAGTTTTTCCTTCATCTTTGGTGATATTGTCCAGCATTCACTGCCATATTCAAGAATGGACAGCACATAGCAATCCAGTACTCTCTTCTTTGTTTCTAGCGAAATTGTCCTGTTTCTTAATACTTTATTCAACTTCTGGAATGCTTTCTTCGCCCATGCCAATTCGCCTTCGGATTTCTGTGTCGCACTTTCCGTCTTCTGTTATAACACTTCCCAGGTATTAAGATTTTTGTACCTGCTTGATTCTAGTATCCTCGACCTGTATTTGGCATATTGGGCTGCCCTTTTTACTGATGACCATGCATTTGGTTTTCTTGCAGTTTATTTCTAGTCCATTCCTTTTACTTTCTTCAGCTACCTTCTGTAGCAGGTCTTGCAGTTTCCTTTCTCTGTCTGCTATCAGCACTGTATCATCTGCGTACCTTAGGTTGTTTAAATTGTGGCCTCCGATGTCGAATCCAGGCATAACTTCTAGGGTCCTCAAAATATTCTCGCTGCACATTTGTCATTGAGTCATTCCTCTTTAGCCTGTCTGCATTTTCTTCTTATTTCTTTGTGTATTTCCTTATACTCCATTCCATGTCTTGGTATCATTTTCTGCCTTCTTTGCATCATCTCCTCAGTCATCCACTCGTTTTTCCTTCAGTGCCTCATTTCCTTTGAGGCAATGTTGTTTGTTGATGTCACTATTGCTTCCTTTAGCGAGTCCCTTTTCGAGTGTCCTTTTCCAATTTGTTCTTCGTATTTGATTTTCACGCTGTTAGTGTATTCTTTCTGTAGGTTGTGGTCATTCATGAGCGTGTTGTATTTCAGGTTTGGTAATGCACTAGGCTTCTTTAATCTCCGGAGTTTCACCTTTAGTTTGCAGATGACTGGGACGTGGTCGCTTCACAGTCGGCGCCTGGATAGGTTTTGCTTTGAACCACTGCATTTCTGAATCTCCTGTTTATGGTTATGTAGTCTACCTGGTTTTTCGTGTCACTTTCTGCGCGTCTCCATCTCCATAGACGTCGTGGGTGTTCTAGAAACCAGGTGCTAGTTCTTACCTGGTCATTTGCTGTGCACCATTGGACTCATTTTTCTTCCTCGTTCGTTGCTGATTCCTAAACCAAAGTTGCCAGTTGTCATACTTTCCCTCTCCTTGCCTACTTTGGCATTCAAATCTCCCATGATGATTCTAATTTTTTGGCTTTTACATTAAGCCTTAGCGTTGTCTAGAGTGGAGTAAAAAAGATTCTATTTCTTCCTCAGTGCTTTGCGTTGTTGGTGAATAGACGACTACAATTGCTATGTTGAACGGTCTCCCTTTCAGTTTGACCAGGAGAACTCTTACGGGGAACTGACAGTATCCCAAAGCACATTTCTTCATTTCTTTGTCCAGTATTAAGCCGACTCCTTTTTCGTTATTTTTGCCTTCTGCATATACTACCCTATTGTTGTCGCTGAAGTGTTCATTATTTATGTTTTGTTAACACGAGGCAGAAAGGAACATACAGGTTTAGTCTATACGAGAGTCAAAAAGTCGATCTAGATTCGGTTTATACGAGAGTCGAAAACATAGGTCTGGTTTACACTAGTCAGAAACGTAGACATAAGTCCGTTTAACACTCGAAAATATAGATAGGTTCGGTTTACGTTAGAATCAGAAAGGTAGATATCAATCCGGTTTACACTAGAGTGGAATACGTAGACATAGATCCAGTTTACACTCGCATAAAAACGATAGATTTTGTTTTTCAATAGAAGAAAGAAGGTAACATTGGTAAAAGTTTCACTACAGTGAGAATAGTAGATATAGGTTCGGTTTACGTTAGAATTAAAAAGGTAGACATGTGTACGATTTACACTGCAGTCAGAAACGTAGACATAAATCAGTTTTACACTATAGTAAAAAAAAGTAGAAATAGGGTTTGAGTTTGAGTTTTGTTTAACGGCATATCAACACCTATGTGGGTTATTTAATGCCAGAAAGGTGGGGTTTTAAGGTATTTTTATTAATGTTCAGTTATAGTGAGAAGGTTGATTTAGTCAGATTTTAAGGAAAATTTTTTGTTTTTATTCTTTTATATTTTAGAAAAACTGGAAATGTCTTCTATTTTTGTATTTAAAAATGTTTTGCTGAGAATAATTTTTTTGTTCAAAAATGTGTAATTGTTATAATATTTTCTTCAGAAAAGTATTGCTGAAAATATTTTTCCTTCAAAAATGTATATTTTTCTATAAAAGTGTATTTTTATGTTTATATTTGTTTATAAAAATGTATTTTATACTTTCATAGCGCCTTGACCCCAGTTTGGGTGTTAGCTATTTACCCGTAGCTGGGACCCTAGCAGGTGCTACCATTTTGGGTCAGGGTGGACCTGAGAACAACAGCAACGAAGAGGTGGTTCCACAATCCTCACAACCTCCCAATTAGAGACTTTGCTGTCGGATGCAGTTTGCCATCATGCTCAGGACCAGCACAAATAGGTCCGGTTTACGTAAGAATCAGAAAGGAAGACGTAGGTTCAGTTTATACTAGAGTCTAAATGGTTAACAGGATCACTGTTTTAAAAATTGTTTTTTTATAATCGTGTCGCCCCAAGCAAGGTAATTTACTGCTACTGTATCAGTAGGTTACATTGGAGGAAAGTTATGAGAAAGAGTGACAGGTTAAAGGGGGTGTCAGGAAGAGGTTAAGAGAAGGATGAGAATACTGATGAGAGTTGATTTTTTTTTTTAATCATATCACCCCGAGCAAGGCGAAAAAGGTATGAGCCTCTTCACCTGTTCAATAGACGTGGGTGGATTGTGAACCGGGCGATAGTTGAGTCTATCTACTCCAATTGAAAAAAAGTGAGATGATTGGAAAAGAGAAAACCGGAAACCGCATCCACAACAGGAAACAATGGATGAGCCTCTTCACCTGTTCAATAGACGTGGGTGGAGTGTGAACCTGGCGATAGTTTAGTCTGTCTACTCCAATTGAAAAATAAAAATGAGAACATTGGAAAAGAGAAAACCGGAAACCGCATCCTAAACAGGAAACAAGGGATGAGCCTCTTCACCTGTTCAATAGACGTGGGTGGAGTGTGAACCAGGCGATAGTTTAGTCTGTCTACTCTAATTGAAAAAAAAGTGCGAAGATTGGAAAAGAGTTGCCAAAGAAAGGAGTATGAAAGAGAGATGATGCAAGTTAATGAGATAGGAGATGACTATTGACTTGACATTTGAGTTATTGAAGATTGTAGCTGTCGAGAAATCAAGTAAACGGAATGGAATTCCAAAGGCGAGAAGTGCGAGAAAAGAAGCTGTTGGAGTAGAATTTGCACTTACAATTTGTTTTCACAGTAAAAGGGTTGGACTTAGTTGCTAATCTTGTCGCTAGAGGAAAATCATATATAGGGGGTAACAATTAGCTAAGTTCATCGGACCAGAAGCCATGAAAGTATTTGTAAAAGAGAAGCTGTGAAATATTTGTAGAAGAGAAGCCGTGAAGTATTTGTAGAAGAGAAGCCGTGAAAGTAACACTAGTGTAAGACAAATAGATTTATTTTTTCACTAGAATAAAAAAGGCTGACATTTGTAGGCCTTGCACATAGGACCGTTTTACCCTAGAGTCTTCTTCTTCTTTTTCTTCTATGTGCTTTGTCCTTCCAGGACGTAGGTGATCATGGCCTTCCACGTCTCCCTATCCCTGGTGGCTTTTAGCATGCATTCTCCTCTTACACCACGCAACCCTCGTTCTTCCATCCACCTGCTCAGGTCAGTCAAGTACGTTACTTGCTGTTTTCTCCTGTCTCACCTTACCTCAATCTGGCCTGTTAGTATCATGTTCTCCAAGCATTCCTTCCTCATGGCATCCCCCGGAACTTTAGCTGTCTCTTCTTGATGCTCATTTATTAATTTCCTTTTTTGTTTCCATCCTTTCCAAAACCTCATCATTCCTCACATGCTCGATCTGCATCATCCTCTGTATAACCACATTTCAGCTATATAAGTTGTAGCAGTTTTATTGTTTCCGAAATATTTTTAAGTCCTTATTATTTTTATTCTAATGAGGAACTATAAATCTCCCACTTGAATAATATCTTGAGTGGTTAAATTTAAGAGTATAAAATTTATTAGGGGTGACCAGTGACATTCGACAAACGTCATGTTTAAGAAACACTACCAGGGACATGTAATAAGGAAGAGAGGCTTGGAAAATCTGATACTCACTGATTAAATAGAGGGAAAGAGAGACAGAGGAAAGATTGATGGATGGCGGAGCGGGGTTTGAGAGGGTTAACTGGAGAAAACTAGGGATAGGGAGATGTGGAAGGCCATGATCGCCTACGTTCTGAAGTCACATAGAAGAAGAAACAGACCCGGAAAAAAAAAGTAAAAGACCTCCTACAGAAGGTAACGAAGGAAAGCGAGAAGAAAGGACTAAACATAAACCACAAGAAAACTGAATGCATGGTCATCAGTGAAAAGAGGAGCCCAAATACAGATCGGGGATACCATGCAGGTAAAGACATTTAAATACCTGAGAAGTGTTCTAACAGTGGACGGAATGTGCGACTCATATCATTGAGATGCATTCCGAAAGCTAAGCAGAATATTAGGAGACGGGAAAATTTCATTGGAAATTAGGAAAAGAGTGCTGAACAGTTACGTGATAACTGTCCTCATATATGGCTTGAAAATAACATCACAGATAAAGGAAAGACGCAAAGCAATAGAAATATGGTTCTACAGAAGGATGCTGAGGATACTATGAATCAAACATGTGAGCAATGAGAAGGTTTTGGAGAGAATGGAAACAAAAAGGAAACTTATAATTAACATCAGGAAAAGACAGTTGAAGTTTCTGGGGCACGTAATAAGGAAAAAGAGCCTAGAGAATCCGATACTCATAGGGCGGATAGAGGGAAAGTGGGACAGAGAAAAACACCCCCTGACATACTTGATGGGCTGTATGTAAAATGGATGTAAAAGCAGGGTTTTGGAGAAAAATCAAGACAAAGGATATTAAAAGCTACAAGGCATAGGATGATGTGGAGGACTGTGATCACCTACATCCTGAATGGACACTGCACATAAAAGAAGACAAATTCCCTGAGTTTATCATGGCGCCAACATTTCTTTTAACGTGACCTATATATATATATATATATATATATATATATATATATATATATATATTGCAGGTCTTATTCTTTGTCACCATTTCCCTGCCATATTCGTTTCCTTTCTCCATGAAGAAACCAACTTCTAATGCAGTCAACAGGTCCATCCAATGTCGCCCTGCATTCATCCAATGTCGCCCTACATTCATCCAATGTCGCCCTACATTCATCCAATGTCGCCCTGCATTCATCCAATGTCGCCCTGCATTCATCCAATGTCGCCCTACATTCATCCAATGTCGCCCTACATTCATCCAATGTCGCCCTACATTCATCCAATGTCGCCCTGCATTCATCCAATGTCGCCCTACATTCATCCAATGTCGCCCTACATTCATCCAATGTCGCCCTACATTCATCAGAAAACCAGTTTTTGTGTCATTCTTCAGCATATTAACACGTTCCTTAAGTGAAAATTTACTGAAAGTTGATTATTTTCATGTATTTACGTAATAATTTTAACCTTTATAATGTTTGCAACACCAGCTTTTAAAGTATGTCCTTACTTTTAGCTGATGACTTTTCTTTGATTTTTTTGTAACTCCCTTTCATCCCTGTTTTAACCAATCAATAACTGTACAATATCTTGTTTTTTTTTTGCGGCTACATCTTTCCTGAGACCAATATTAATCGTTGTTTACCTGAAATTTAGAGAAAATTACCAGTAATTATGCTATATTTTTATATTTAAAAGAAGACGAAAACACTCCGGTTGCTTGATGAAATATAAAACTAACCAAAATAATTCTAAACGTTTCTGATTTACACATATCCTATTGTCAACAGTTTAAACTGAAGCCGACCTTTTCCAATTTCTCTAAAATATAATTATAACCTATAATTTTTGAAAATGAAAATTCAACTAAAAAATGTTGTAACATTTTAATGTTTTCTTTCTCAATCAAGAAAATAGCAAACAAATTGTCATAATATAAAAAAAAGATGTTAGAACCCATTTCAGGAAGTTACGAAATAAAACCGATATTATAAGCTGAATTTCACATGGTGCATCTAACATAGGAGGCACGAATTGGGAAATCGGAGAGACGAATTCAAATTCCAGATGAGTTCATTAGATTCACTTGTGAAAAGTATGGATCCATGTTTTTGTAATATATCAACTTGAACGGCGGAAGTAACTGATAGGTCCACCCGGCTGTAGGTAAGGTCAACAAAAAGTGACACCCGGCTTGAAAGGCTATAATGTGGTTGACAGATACATTCGGCCGTAGATAAAAGTTAACAAAGGGCAAGGGTGGTTGATAAATATATCCGGCCATAAATGATGTCAAGAAAGTGCAAAAAAAAAAACAAGCGACGACCGACTTAAAAAGCAGTAAACCACCGAGTGTGATTGACAGATACATTCGGCCGTAGATAACGTCAACAAAGGACAAGAGTGGTTGACAAATGTATCCGGCCGTAGATAATATCAACAAAGTGCAACAAAAAAACCAAGCGACCACCGACTTGAAAAGCAGTAAACCGCCGGGTGCGATTTACAGATTCATTCGGCCGAAGCTAACTTCAACAAAGCGACAACCGGAAAAAAGCAAAAATACATGGGAGTTTTAAGAATATAAACAGTCTAGAATTTTTAGCCGAATAGACAGAGAGTGGCTAACGATTCCCGACGGCTCCTTCGTATGTGAGATCTCTCTCCGCCTGCCCTTCATATCCACACAAGGGTCACCGACGAAGAATAAAAATATAAGGTTATATTTTTATATATACGTGTTTCTCGTTGTTTGTCCAGATCCAGCGGCAGTATATAACACCTTCTTTAGCGTCCAGCTAAGGTAAATTAACAGAACTGACTGGGTCTTTGGGTGGCAACAGGTCTAGGAGAAGGACAACTTTTGATTCAAAACCTTCAACTATGGGTTAAATAGCAACAGCATCTTGCAGATGATCAAATGTGATGAGTACATCTAGTCAAACTATGTCAATCAGAGAGGGTTTCTCGAAATGGATTTGGATTTTGGATATCTACCATATGTGCTTATCCTGCGGTTGGGTATTAATAAGTGTATTGTGAAAATAGTTACCTCCGTAATAAAATTCGACAACGATCAGGCAAGCAGAAGTTGTTTGTATTTGTCAGAAGAAGAGAAAATAGTGAAATGATATTGTGAATTTTCGTATGAACAACGTCCTTCTCTCGCTTTATTCACGTACTAAATAAATCAATTTAAGCTGAATCCAGAATAATCACTGTCAAGCTGTCATAGGCAGGAAAATATTTGTGATTTAAAAATTATATAATAGTCTAACTTTCTGTCACTGGTTGTTGGCTGATTGATTGATTTATTTAACCAGCATATCAACCTTCATTAGATCATTTAATGTAGAAAATCGTTTTCATTTTTTTTATTTAGTTTATTTGTTTTATTGTTTTTGTTTGTCTATATTCAAAGAACTTTCGTTGGTCATATATTTTTCATTCAAAAATGTTTTGTTGGTTATATATTATCATTCCAAAAAGTTTTGTTGGTAATATATTTTTCATTCAAAAAAGTTTTGTTGGTAATATATTTTTTCATTCAAAAATGTTTTGTTGGTAATATATTTTTTCATTCAAAAATGTTTTGTTGGTAATATATTTTTCATTCAAGAATGTTTTGTTGGTTATATATTTTTCATTCAAAAAATTTTTGTTGGTATAATAATTTTTATTTAAAAATGTTTTGTTGGTAAATACCTTCATAGAATTTTGACCCCTGTTTGGGGGGGGGTTAACTATTTACCCATAGCTGGGATCCTAGCAGGTGCTACCACTCCGGGTCAGGGTGGACCTGGGAACAACAGCAATTAACAGGTGGTTCCATGCTTCTCACAACCTCCTAATCAGAGGCCTTGCTGCCTGATGCAGTTTACCGTCATACCCAGGACCATCTGTCACTTGTGTTGCGTCATATATATTCAATAGTTATTCATGTTCGTGAAGACGTATACACATATATTGGGTTAGAACAAAGGTTCCTAACGTTTCTCAGTAGATTTTTTAATCATCTCGTGGTAATAAAGCCACTAAGATACAAGTGGTTACTGAGTGTGAAAGAATAAGAAAAAGAAAAATGTTATTAAAGAGCGAGAGTAATAAAAGTAAAACATCAAGAATACAATAGATAACTAGTGACGTTGTATTTAGGTTTTTGAAGAACAAAGTTGACTAGAAAGCATGGAGTCGGAAGAGTGTTCCACAAAAGAGAAGTTCGAGAAAAGAAACTAGTATTTGAAAAGTTGATTTCATTTCATTTTAAACTTATTAAATATATATGCATATTTTTATAGGTGACATTTCAATACATCTTGTTATACGGTTTCATGTGTGGATTGTAAATTTTAAATGTTTTTGTGTTAAAAGGGAAAATAGAGGAAAATATTATGCTCTTTTATTTCCGGAAAGTGAAAATAAGCAAAACTGTTAGGTGCAATTTATGGAGATGGTGCCATAGCTAAGAGTAAGCTTATAGACTTATTAAAACGCACATACACATATTAACCTACTAGCAGTATAGCCCGGCGTTGCTCGGGTGTAATGAAAGCTTTAAAACTAATCCATGGTCCTGGAGCTTAGACTCTTTGGACGTTGGCACGAAAGACTAAAAAGCCCAATAGTTGTTTCCAGTTAAAGCGAAACCGCAGACTGAAAAAAATGAATTGATGTAAGTCAAATTTTGATTTTCTTGTATCGATATCAAACAAGTTTTTTTCGTCGTAAAATGAATTTTGAAGGCTAAATAAGTCCTCTGAGTAAATGGTAGCATGGCTGAGACTAAGAACTACAATTATACCTACCTAGAGCCAAATCGGAAGCAAAAACTAAAATAAAAAGACTGAAAAACTGATTTTGATAAGACCCGGTAGGATATCGGGGTATCGATTTCCAATATCGGAGTCAAATAAGTCATA
This sequence comes from Ascarosepion bandense, assembly GCA_037127315.1. NCBI lineage: Eukaryota > Metazoa > Mollusca > Cephalopoda > Sepiida > Sepiidae > Ascarosepion > Ascarosepion bandense. Next base: position 5,328,391 of record JBBBDQ010000941.1, read on the forward strand.
CAAGGATAGAATTGCAACCTTGAAACTTCTGAATATCGTTTCTTATGTCTTTGTTTATGAGTGTATCAAATTTGATTAAAATCGGACCACTTCTTCTATAACCAGATTTTTTTCGATTATCGATTTTCGATATTTATCGGGGATACCTCGACACAAAACCTAGCTAAGAACACTCGCAGACGCTTATAGTACAACTTATATTACAACTGCATAATTTTTTTTGGTTTTTAATAAAATTAATGTTAGATTCAGTTGTTAGTTGGTTGTTTTGTTTTTATGGCATATCAACCTCAGCGAGTCATTTAATGCCAACTAAATTTTATTTTTTTATTGCTGGTAATTCCTTTTTCGTTCAACAATTTATTGTTGTTTTTATATAAGTTTTGTGTCTAGTAATACTTTTTTCTTTTCGAGTACCAAGATTAATTGGGATTTTTTTTAATAGCAGGGTCCCCAAGTCCTACCTTTGTTATTTAACCCATAACTGGAGGGAGGGGATAGATTAATACCTTTCCCAAGGGTATCAGTGCTTAAGTGAATGCAGGGTATTCAACTGGAATTCGAACTCGGCTCATCGATTTCTCTTTCCGAGCCGATATTCACTGCACCACAACGCACATCCGTCACAAAACGCTTACAGCACCTGGTATTCCCAAGCGGTCACCCATCTAAGTACTGACCAGGTTCAACGTTGCTTAACCTCGGTGATCGAGTGAGAACCGGTGTATTCAACGTGATATGGCCGTAAGCTATTATATTCAGATCAGTCAGTTAAGTGCCAAACGTGAAACACGCTTGGGCGATCATGTCTCGAAAAAGGCATGACTGACTTGGCAGAAGATTATCCCGCAGTAAATTCACATTACTTTCTGCGGTAAACTGGTTGCCGACCAAGGCTATAGAACACAATCTGTCCTATTATTTAACCCATAGAAGAGACGGGTTAATAACTTTCCCAAAGGTACTTGCGCGAAAGTGAATGCAAGGAATTCAATTGTAATTCGAACTCGGCTCTCTGATTAATCGTTCTGAGCAGTTATCTACTGCAACATAACACACATACATTTCCTATTTGTTCTTTTTTTCTTTATTCTATCATGTTGTCAGATTTCGATCCATGTATTCAGCTAATATATATATATATATATATATTATAATTTAGATCATGTACAAAGTACAATCTTCCAAAACAGTGTATATTTTGTTTTGACATTGAAAGAATAATGTCTCCTAAGGTAGTCAGTAAAGATCGTAATTATGGTTATACCATAATTATTAACTACCTCATGAGACACTGTTATTTCAATGTCGAAACAAAATGTACACTTTTGTAGTAGATTGGATATGTTCTAAAATATAATTTATTATAAATATTCATTGTTCTATTTTTATATTGAACACTGATTTAAATTAATGTTTTAAACGTTGTAAATATTTTCTTCGTTCTTTATCCATTTGGATATATATATATATATATATATATATATATATATATATATATATATATATAATTTAATTACTTAGTTTTTGGTCATAATAAAATTAGACCCGTATACATTTGTATTAAAAAGTTTTCAATACAATTGTAGAACTTTTGAATATTTCCCTTTGTGAAGGAGTTATTATGTGACCTAGGTGTCTACCATGAGTGGTGTCTTCAGGCGATTTGCAATAACTGATTTTACCGTTTACCGTTTTTTTAAGAACGCTCACTCAACGGTGTCTTTTTTTTTTCAACGTTCACGTAGCAGGGAATTTTTGAACGCTCAATTTTAAAAATTCATTATAGATGAAAACGTTATAACTTGTTATAGTTATAGTGGAATATCCTGCCATCCCCGAGAAGAGAATGCTCTATTTTATAAAAGACGGTAACGAGCGATACGAAGAGAAAACGTCTTAGGCATTCGCCTGACGACGCTATGACACTGTCAGCACTCTGCCTTTGGGTAGAGGGCGCTCTCTGCTTCCGAGCAGAGAGCACAAACCCAGTCGTGGTTCCGCCGAAGGGTAGAACCACGATTGGGGAAAGATAGACAGAGATTTTTTGGCCCGGCTATATGGCCGGGAATACCCACTATAAAATGACCATGTGTCACATCTGGCCTTGCGTGGGAAGACTAGTAAATACGGTAAATACGGAAAAGCTCTTAGGCATTCGCCTGACTGCTCTATGACACTGTCAGCTCTCTGCTTCCGAGCAGAGAGCACAAAACCCAGTCGTGGTTCCGCCGAAGGGTAGAATCACGACTGGGGAAAAATAGACAGCGATTTTTTGGCCCGGCTATATGGCTGGGAATGCCCACTATAAAATGACCATGTGTCACATCCGGCCTTGTGTGGGAAGGCTAGTAAATACAAAAAGCTCTTAGGCATTCGCCTGACTGCTCTATGACACTGTCAGCTCTCTGCTTCCGCGCAGAGAGCACAAACCCAGTCGTGGTTCCGCCGAAGGGTAGATCCACGACTGGGGAAAGATAGACAGAGATTTTTTGGCCCGGCTATATGGCCGGGAATACCCACAATAAAATGACCATGTGTCACATCCGGCCTTGCGTGGGAAGGCTAGTAAATACAAAAAGCTCTCAGGCATTCGCCTGACTGCTCTATGACACTGTCAGCTCTCTGCTTCCGCGCAGAGAGCACAAACCCAGTCGTAGTTCCGCCGAAGGGTAGATCCACGACTGGGGAAAGATAGACAGAGATTTTTTGGCCCGGCTATATGGCCGGGAATACCCACAATAAAATGACCATGTGTCACATCCGGCCTTGCGTGGGAAGGCTAGTAAATACAAAAAGCTCTCAGGCATTCGCCTGACTGCTCTATTACACTGTCAGCTCTCTGCTTCCGAGCAGAGAGCACAAACCCAGTCGTGGTTCCGCCGAAGGGTAGAATCACGACTGGGGAAAAATAGACAGACATTTTTTGGCCCGGCTATATGGCCGGGAATGCCCACTATAAAATGACCATGTGTCACATCCGGCCTTGCGTGGGAAGGCTAGTAAATACAAAAAGCTCTCAGGCATTCGCCTGACTGTTCTATGACACTGTCAGCTCTCTGCTTCCGAGCAGAGAGCACAAATCCAGTCGTCGTTCCGCCGAAGGGTAGATCCACGACTGGGGAAAAATAGACAGAGATTTTTTGGCCCGGCTATATGGCCGGGAATACCCACTATAAAATGACCATGTGTCACATCTGGCCTTGCGTGGGAAGGCTAGTAAATACAAAAAGATCTTAGGCGAAGGCATTCACTATTCGATGGTCGTCTCTGTGTGTGTGTGTGTATGTGTGTGTGTGTGTGTGTGTGTGTGTGTGTGTGTGTGTGAGAGTTTCCCTTGCAAAACATCACACGAAAGTACTTATCTGTTGGAGCTTAGAATACAATCAGTTACAATAACTTATATCTGCGGACCCAATCATATTCTTTGAAAAATTGCCCATTGACTTTTTTTTTTCATTGCTTTAACCAGAGCAACACCTGATTAACTTGTTAGAACTGAGTTAAAACGCGCCCGTTCTTGCCTTTTAGGCAATCTTTTATTTTAGTCGTTTTCTTTTTTGTTTTCTTTTTATCCTTTTTACAAGTCGACAAACCACATTTGCCTCCGGTGGGATTAGATGACTTGAAAACTGAGAATGGCGTCAGTATATCGCTATCTTTTAACTGATAAAAATATTACTTTTTTTTTTCCTTTACTTTTTGAGCTTTGGAAGAAGGATTAATGATCATTACATTGTATGGAAACAAAGTTCTCCTACAGAAGTAACACCTGTTTGAAAATCTTTATAACTTCGAAATTATTTCAGAGTTTACCATCATATATAAACTAAAGTTCTAAATGAGGTCGATACAGGTGGGTCCGGCGTAATTACGTGAGTATATCCATCCAGTCATGAAGTTCGCGGCATGACATAACGGTGCTTAGTGGAATTAAATCTGCTGAGCTATTAGAGAAATTATGTACATTCTTCTTTTATATGCCCTGTCCATTCAGGACGTTGTCGATCATGGTTCTCCACATCTCCCTATCCCTTGTGGCTTTTAGTATGTTTGATTCTGTCACACCTCGCAACTCCCGTTCCGTTATCCACCTGATCAGGCCCTGCAAATATGTTATCCGCTGCCTTCCTCTGTCTCTTTTTCCTTCTATCTGGCCAGTCAGTATCAGGTTCTCCAAGTTCTCCTTCCTCATTGCATGTCCCAGAAACTTCATTTGTCTCTTCCTGATGCTCAGCATTAATTTGCTTTTTGTTGCCATTCTTCACAACACCTCATCGTTCCTTGCATGCTCAGTCCACGATATCCGCAGCATCCTTCCGCTGCTTCACGTTTTGTCCTCGTTTTCGATGATATTGTCCAGCATTCACTGCCGTATTGAAGTACTGACATCACATAGCAATCCAACACTATTTTCTTTGTTTCTAATGAAATTTTCTTGTGTGTTAGTACTTTACTCAGCTTCTGAAACGCGTCCTTTGCCATGCCAATTTGCCTTCGAATCTCTGTGCCGCACTTTACATCTCCTGTTAGAACACTTCCTAGGTATTTAAATTTTTGTACTTGCTTAATTCTGATATCCCCCACCTGTATTTGGCATTTTGGGTTGAACCTTTTGCTGATGACCATGCATTCAGTTTTCTTAACGTTTATTTGTAGTTCTTTTTTGTCACTCTTCATCGATACTTTCTGTAGGAGGTCTTGTAGTTTTCTTTCCGTGTCTACAATCAGCAATGCATCCTCTGCATACCTTATGTTGTTCAAGTTGTGGCCTTCAATAACAAATCCTGGCGTGTCATCTGGGGTCCACAAAATATTCTCGCTGTACAAGTTGAACAGAACCGGTGAAAAGACACATCCTTGTCTTACGCCTCTTTCTATCTTTGTAAATCTGCTGAAATCGTTACCTGTCTGTATGCAGGGAGTTTGTTGCCAGTAGAGATTCTTCATTACTCTGATGTTTTTCCCAAAAATGTCGAGGCTGCTGAGCATCTCCATCAATTCTTTGTGTCGTATTTTGTCGAATGCCTTCGCATAATCAATAAAACATAGGTACAAGTCTTTCTTTATTTGTATTGCCCTTTCGGAGAGCATCGTAATCATAAATATGGCGTTCCTTGTTCCAGTGTCTTTGACGAAAGCGCACTGTTCCTGTCCTATCTCTGGCCTGATTCTGCTTCTCGCTCTATTCATCAAGATTCTGACAATCAGTTTTGAAATGTGACTCATTATCACAGTATCACAGAGTAAGTTGCCAGGTCGCTGACTCGTATTTTCTTAATATTTATTTCTGTAAAATTACAAAAATTGTGCCACAAGGTCGCAAAGGGGAAGGGTAAAGGATGATACTCACTTAACTATCCTCTAACTAGCTAAACACTATCACGACCCAATCACTCATTACAATTTGCGCATTCACAACGAGAACCCATCCATAATCTCCTAATCCTTCACACACCACAATACCACATATTTACAAGGGGCACCTAAAAAGGGGGAAAACCCATGACAATAAAAATGTATTTATATACAATATAATATATAATTTAAAACATTTAATGAAAGATGAAATGATGGGAGGGGGAAAATAAAAGAATAACAAATCTTTTAAACTAAAATAATAAACAATGTTAAGAAAAAGAATGGCCGCTGTATTCCGCCAAACAGCGAAATCAAGTTGCACACTCGCTAAGGGAGTGTGGGGTGGGGTGGGGGGTAAAATAATTAACGGAATGAGAAAATATTAGGCTGAACCAGACGAGATAAAAGGAGGCCAAAACAAACTGGGGTGGTTAGGAATCTCGACTTGGATCATAACAAAAGAGAAAGCCTGGTACAGGCTAGCAACACATTCATTCATATTAACTAAGTACACAAAAGAAAGCTACCTTAAACAGGGGAGGGTTCCAAAGGAATACACCCCGATGTAACCAGCAGATCTAAAAGAGAAAATCAAGGCTAGCCCCATTCATGCGAACCAAGCTCGCCACATTTACCAACCTTTTGCTGAAGTCTGTCAAAGTCAAACGTTTCCATCAGTTCTAATCCTTATTTTGAGCATCAGCTCAAAATATCGATCAGATCCTGATGTGAAAGACGCTGACCTCGGAAGATTCCTACGTTCGCGTCGTCTAAATCACCATTTGAGCCGTGGCTACCAGCGACAAAAACACCACACGCTTCCTCAAGACACATTGTCACAGGCAAATGCGACATTTTCGCAGGCTCTTGTGGTGCGATACGAGCAGTCAACTCGTCGACACACTCCCATAGAGGGCGAACCAGCGAACAAGGGTAGAAGGCGTGCGAAACCGTTTCTTCCAGGCCAAGGTTGCAGCGTTCACAATCTGGCAAATTTGCCAGACTCCATATGAAGGCCATGTCATTGAGAGGCAACCGATTCCGAGCCAATCGCCAGGTGAGCGAGTTGCTGAGATAATTGGCACCTGGCTCCCAAGACCAGAACGAGCGAAATTCATCCTCCGACAAGCGGAGCACATCACGGAATGAATCCTTCGCGACGCCCTCCACTAACCCACTATAGAAGACTCTCCTAGGCTGTGAAAGGTCACTGGACCGTGGAATGGCCCGCAAGGCCGCCAGATATTCGAGGAGAAAACTCAGTCGCCCTCGAGGCTTACGGCACCGCCACCAAATTTGGGGTGTGATAGTAAGGTTAGGGAACACTACCCCCGCCAGCAATGAGTCTTCCAAAATCGCTCGCCTGAGAAAAAACAACCTTAAACCTTGTGGCTCATCAGGTACGGTATTCCCAGACCCCCCCCCCCCCCATGACACGGACGTTGGTAACAGACACGTTTGTCGACGTAGTGTTTGCGTCCTCTCCACAGAAGGGAGAATAGCAAACGCTCGATCGCCTCCCTACGCCATTTACAAAGTAGAAGTACTAACAACCGGTAAAGGATAATGGAAAAACGTATGTAACACACGCCTCAGCCAAACCATTTAAGGACAAATTCCTTCGACGCGCCGACCTTTGCTAGTACTTCTGACCAATTTTTCTCCAATTGGAGGTCCGTCCAAACCACGCTCCAAGAATGCGGACAGAGCCGTTCGTCCAGTCGAAAGGCCCCGGGAGGGTAACACACTTTCAAGCACCTAAGCGCAAGCCGGACGACTTGTTGCGGTTAATCTTAGTCCCTGTCACCTGTTCGTACCGTTCAAGCGTCTTCTGTACCCTCTCGATGTCACTCCGGGGGGACACGAAAGTAGTGACGTCATCGGCGTACGCGGAAACCCTGGCTCGAGCACCACCAGGGACAGCAATTTCACGTAGTGCCGGACTGCACGCCCTGTCCCTTAGCCGGCGAAGGAGGGGCTCCAACGCCACAGCATAAAGTAGGGGCGACAGTGAACAACCCTGTCGAACCGAGCTAAACAGCGCCAGAACGCCCAACAACTTTCCGTTCACCTATACCACAGCCGTGGGAGATTGATACAGGAGGCTAATCCAGCGGCGAAAGTTGCTTTCGAAGCCAGCGGCCTGAAGGACAGCCGCCGTCAGTTAACGATGGTCGACCCCATCAAATGCCTTGGACTGATCTAAATTGATCAGCGGGGCTTGTTCTTCGTCTTTTATCCCCTCTATGATCGTGCGTATCAGATGCAGGTTTCTCTGAATTGTTTGGCCCTTCACAACACAAGTCTGCTCAGGTCCCAACAGAGACTAATTGCAAACGATTTTGCAAGATCTTGGCCAAAATCTTTAACTCTGTGTTTAGCAGAGTTATGGGCCGGTAACCCTCTAACACCTTCCCCACATTCTTGCCTTTTCTCAACAGCGTGATCACACCACTGGTAAACCGGTTGGGGATGGACCCCTGCCGGGACCAGTTGTTGAACACAACAATCAAAATCGGGACAAAGGTGTGCGACAGCCTCAAGTACAATTCATAGGGCAAACCATCGAGACCCGGCGATTTGCCTCTGCCGACCTTCTTCAAAGCCGCGTAGACTTCGCATTCCGTAATCTCTCACGCATAACTAGCTATATCAGCCGGCAAATAGCTGCGAAACTCCTAATCACGGAGACTAGGCTCCTTGGTAAACAGGATCTCGAAATGCCGCCGAAACGCCTCACACATGCCGTCAGTCGACTGAAATGTATGTCACTCCGGGTTGCGAATCTCTCGAATTTACAGGTCACCGCCTCGGCAAATCTCTTCCTTTACGCAGTTCTGCGACCATGTTCACAGCTTCGGAAGACATCTTGCTTAACCTATGTCTAATTATCTGGCCCATTTAACGATCGCTATTCGACCGATCCAGGGTCTCCTTAGCTACGGTTATCTCTAAGGGATCCCCACCAGCCACCGCCCGGGAGTAATTAGCTCTAGGTGTCTTCACCTTGTCAGCCTTATCTAGTTTGAGTCGTTTGCTGAACTTGGTGGTATAAGACCTAATATTATTCTTAAGATTCTCCCACCACTTATTCCCAATAACTCCCCCAGTTAACGCCCGCTGCACTAAGTTAATTAGCTGGCACCGGAAGTCCCACCTGTCCAGTAAGGACACGTTGAACTTCCAGTAACCAGCCATTCTAGGCCTATTTTCTAAATCTTCCCGGGCACAGATGAGTTTGTAGTCCGAGTAGCCAAACCAGTGAAACGTAGGACAATCTAAAGGATCTATGTCGGCTTCACGAACATTCTATCCAGGTAGCTAGCTACCCGGGTAGAAGGCCAACTATTAGCCCACGTCCACATTCTCCCACACTTGTGATCGACCCGGTATCTATCGACGAGCCCAAATTCTTCGATGAGATCGACCAAGCTACGATCATGTGCCCTCCCGCTACCTCCCCGCCCTCTATCCAGCTTGGGGTCCAGGATGGCATTCCAATCCCCCACTAAGACGAGTCACGTTGAATCCACCAGGAAGAGCTCCAACCGCCGAAAAAACGAGACGCGCTCCTCCCGGTCATTGGGTGCATAAACCGCAACCAGTCGAAACGCATTGCTTTTCACTGCAATATCGGCCACGATCAGCCAGCCCTCGGCACCGACATGGACAAGATCCAACCTTGAGTCCAGAGTACGCTTAACGAACAAAGAAACTCCTCTGGCCAGCCGGTTCCCATATGCTGAATAGAAGACAAAGTCGTTAGACAGCACACAGGCATCGGCCTTCCAAACAAAGTGAGTCTCTTGGATCGCGGCGACATCCACACCGAAGGACAAGAGGTCCCGAAGCAGGCGGGCAGCCTTACTCTGGTCCCTAAGGCCCTTCGCATTCAAGCTGGCTAACTTAATTGACATCTTTTAAAGTAAGAAAAAATTACTTCTGGTCACATACGGAGCGGAAGTCTGTGGGAACAGGGACCCCGACGGATTGTCCCAAAGAACCGGTGCCAATATCGGACGTAATTCGTCCGTCCAGGACAATTGCATCGACGTCCGTGGGGAAAGTTAATTTTATTGCTCTATATAAAGAAGGATGTAGGATGATAGGGACCCTCCCCGCACAAAAATTAGCAAGTTTTTGCATATATTTCGACCCAATTTGGGCCATTGTAATGTTCGGAAATGCCTCCACGCCCCCTGTAAGAAATCCCACACTTTAAAGTTTCCTCCGTTGTTCCTAATTAAAGTCATTACTCCGGGGGATTGGAAAATCATTGTGGTCCTCGATCGACTTTCCGTCACCTGAGGACAATTTAAACAGTGGCCTTAGGAGGGTCTTCTTCTGGGTGGAAAGGTCCCTCTCTAAGGCCGGCCTGTCAATGTGGCAGATGTTTTCTCTTTTTAAGGGGTTAACCATTTTCTTTTTCTTTGGGGGTGGACTGGCTATTGCTAGGAGAGGGTGTTTCCAATGGGGAGGATAAATATTCAGGTTGTACAGGGGGCGTTTCTGATAGGGAAGCAAAGTTAGGGGGAAGGAGTTAGTGGTTGGGAAGATAGTATGGGAGAAGGCGACGATTCATGTTTTACTAGATCGGCAGAATGACACCAACCCTTTGAGGTTATCTTTTTAATTGGTGATGCAGGGGCGGATTGGGCCTTGGCGGCCACCATGACCCGTTCTGCCCTACCACGTTCTGTTGATTCTTTCTTTCGTTTTTCAAATGAAACTTTTTCATCCTCCTCCCTTCCTCTATTTAACGATGAGACACGTAGGGTAGGCATCTCTTCCATCACCATCTGTTCCTCGGTGCTCGTTTCTTGCTTTTGTAGTTGTTGCAGTTGTTGCTGTCTTCCGTCCTTTTTAGTAGGTGATACTTTCTGATTGGTATCCTTCTGAGGAGGAGGGGAAGCAACCTTCCTCACCCTCCTTACAACTTCAGTCCATTCTCCAGTTGCTTATGTCTGGTTGGACTTATTTTCCGGTGGTACATTGCTTATGACCACCGGCGGTGGTGATTCTGGTGTCTGTTGCTCTAAGTCAGATTTTCTTGAAGAGCACACCTTTTCTAAATAGCCAGCCGCTCCATATAGCCAACAATGAGGCTTGCGCCCCTCCACTACCACGAAAAGCTTTAGGCCCCTACATAGCAGGATGTCCAGTACACGTAGGAAATTTGGTCTGTCCACGACTATATGCACCGCGACATCTTCCGTGGGTACGCCCACCTGGCTGTTAACTCGAGCCACATCGTCCACCGCTCCAAAATGGGCAAAGAAAGCCCCAATGTGATCGTCCGAGATCTCAAGTGGAATACCCTGAATGGTAATGCGGGTCCTTCGGGTCTTCATATACTCCGTCTGGAGCCTGATTCGTTCCTGCCAATTTCTTGGCTTCTTCCTCCGTACTCAGAAGAATGTCCCACATAGCCCGGGACCAACGTGCTAACACCTTTGGGGTGATCTTAATGCTTTTAAGCGCTTCCTCCATGTTTTTCCTGCTGATCCCAATAAACTTTCGAGATTTTGGGCCCGAGGTCAACAGGGAGAACGTTCTTGCTGAAATCACGTACACAACTTCAGGTATGACGATTAACTCGTTCCCCGAAATGATATCTTTGAATTTATCCTGCAAATTTTGCTAATTGGCGGCGTCTTTTTTTTGCAGGAACGTTATTCCATTCCGACGGTGGAGAAGTCACCGTCGGCATAGCCGCCGAAGAAGTAGAGGGTTGGGGATACAGAGCCATACTGGTCCTTGTCCCCCACCCCAAACGAAAAACACAAGAGTTCCAAAAAATCAAACAAACGGACGATTTTCTGACTCCTCGCTACACTGTTACTTATATTTGGAGGGAGAGTCCACTATCCCTGGACGAGTCCACTATCCCTAGACGAGTCCACTATCCCTAGACGAGTCCACTATCCCTAGACAGGTGAATTCACCATAACACGTATAAAAGATTTATTTTGTTATTCTAATTAGTCTGTAAAACAACTTCCCTTTCTTCTATTGTGTACTGTCTCTTCAGGACATAGACAATCATGGTCTTCTACATTTCCCTATCCCTTGTCGCTCTCAGTACCCCTTCTTCTGTAATCCTACTTAATCCCTGCTCTATCATCCATCTGCCCAAGTCTATCAAGTATCTCATGCGTTGCTTTCTCTCTCGTCTCATTTCCTCTCTAAACGGTTTAGTGAGCATCAGGTTCTCCAAGCGCTCTCTCCTCATTCAGTCAGTCATTTAAGTGTCACACGTGATACACACTTGTGCGATCATATCTCGAAAGAGACATGACTGACTGGGCAGAAGAATATCACGCAGTAGTTTGCCATTACGTTCTACGGTAGACTGGTTGCCAGCCAATGCTATAGAACCCAATCTGTCCTGTTATTTAACCCATAATTGAAAGGAAGAGATGGATTAATACCTTTCCCAAGGGTATTTGCGCGTAAGTGAATGCAATGAATTCAACTGGAGTTCGAACTCGGATCCCCGATTTCTCGTTCCGAGCCGATATCCACTGCGCTGCAACGCACATCCTATCTCATTACATGTCCAAAGAACATCTCATTATATGTCCCCAAAACTTCAGCAGTCTTCTAGTGTTAAGTATCAGTTTCCTTTTCGTGTACATCCTTCTCTCCAAAACCTCGTCATTGCTCTAGTGTTCCGTCTATGGTATCCTTAGTATCTTTCTGTAAAATCAAATTTCGGTTGCTTTAAGTCTTTCCTTCATCTTTGACGAGATTGTCCAGCATTCACTGCGATATTGAAGGACAGACATCACATAACAATCCAGTACTCTCTTCTTTGTTTCCAGCGAAATTTTCCTGTCTCTTAATACTCTACTCTGTTTCTGGAATGCATCCTTAGCCATGCCAATACGGCTTTGTATCTCCTTATCACGCTTTCCGTTTTCTGTTAGAACGTATTTAAATTTCTACACTTGTTTGATTTTAGTATCCCCAACTTGTAATTGGCATTTGGAGCTCCACTTTTGACTGATTGCCATGCATTCAGTTTTATTTTAGTTTATATGTAGACCATTCTTTCCGTTTTCTTTAACTATTTCCTGTAAAAGGTTTTGTAGTATCTTTTCTGTATCTGCTACCAGCACTGGGTCATCTGCGTATCTTATATTTTTCAGATTGCGGCCTCCACTGACGAATCCTGATAAGATTTCTAGAACTCTCAGAATTGTTTCGCTGTAGAGGTTGAATAGATTTGGTGAAAAGTCATATCCTTGTCTTACACCGATTTCTATCTTTGTATATCTGCTGACCTCATTATGACAGCATTACATATGTATTTAGTCAACTATATGCATCATAATATAGTACAAGGTTATAATTCAGATTTCCACAGTTTTCATTTTGCCCTCAGTCAGTTAAGTGCCATACGTGATACCACGCTTTGGGCGATCATATCTCGAGACATGACTGACTGAGCAGAAAATTATCACGCAGTAGGTTGCCATTGCTTTCTGTGTTAAACTGGTTACCAGCCAAGGCTATAGAACCGATTCTGTTCTGTTATTTAACCCATAACTGGAAGGAATATACGGATTAATACCTTTCCCACGGGCATTTTTGCGTAAGTGTACACAACGAATTCAACTGGAATTCGAACTCGGCTGCCCGATTTCTCGTTCCGAGCCGATATCCACCGCACCACAACGCTTATCCTCACGCAAGCCATTCCCACACAAATTTCACACGCGATCCTGTATTCATATGAGGGAGTGTTGAAAATTTCCCTCTCCTACCTCCTTCCCAAAATCGATATTCTGATTCGTCATTGAAGTACTTATTTTATGAAGTGAAGTCAGCCGTACAATTTGTTTCGTGAGCGCTCGCGAAGATACGTCAATTTTAATTTCATCCGCCCGAACTCCACATGAGAAGGAATTAAAGATCAAATTAACTCCCATATTCTTTGAAAATCAGCGTTCGATATTCTGACTCTTAAACTCAGATTTTAGCCACTGTCTCTGATAAGAAATCTGGAACAATCTCACCCTTCATTTACAATGTTTCTTTCGCCTGATCTTATTAAATGGCAGGATTTGAACGCAGCAGTGAAATGACGTAAAAAGCAGACTTTGTAAATGGGATGACCGAAAAATGACAAAAGGTTTGCCCTGTTTTAATTTCCCGATCATTCTACGGATTTGTCGGTACGTGAGTTAAATTTAATACAGCTGCTTTGTGCTGCCCTAGTCGGACAGTAAAGTAATAGGGAAGTTGTTCTGCATCGAGACTTGATGTCAAAATTGATCCCTAATAATTTATTATTTTGGGAATTTGTCGTACGCATTTAGAGCTCCACAATTCGTCCATGCATCGAATATTGCAATCACATCTGATGTGTTGCTTCTGCTATGGATTTGCAGATTTTTGACAAAATCCAGTGATAAATCCACAATGTTATCAAATCAACTTTGATCATCAAAAATTGAAATGCATTGTCGATCGTTATATTTTGTCTTCTTAATTCCACTTCTTTTATTGTTTTTTTTTCCTTAACTTTATTTTTTCGGATTCTCTTACATTCAGTAACCTCCTTGCATGTTAGGAGCTTTATTGCCATGCTTGTGGTGGAATCATTAGCATAAAAGAATCATGAAAGAACTAAAAATGAATAGACATCTCGATAAAATAACATACCTCCATCTTTTATGATAACTAGCGGAAGCCGTGGAATTTCCACGGAAGGATAATTATGATTTCTTTCAAACATAAAGGTATTGGATAATGAAATAACGATAACACAGAGTGTAATTTTATTAAAATATCTATAAAAGTAATGTCCATAGAGGCTACTTTACTGTGAGAGATGTTGAAAGATAAAATGTTTTTTTGTTACTAAAAAATCATGGCTTTTGTGTCCATTGTAAACGTTTTTATCGAGACTTTAAAAAAATAATTTTAAAAATAATTTCATTCATTTTTGAATGAGTACAGATAGTTTCATTAAAATCCGACAATTATTTGATTTTAGCAAGAATTTCCAAATTAATGTGTTTGTCACCGAAAAAAAGTGGGTGATGCAATCATTACGTTTCCATTGTAAAACAGTCATAACGTTTCTTTAGCCGCTAACTCAAATCAAAAGAAAACTTTCTGACAAAATTTTGAAAAGTTTTCTTTTGATTTGAGAAAACCTTAGAAGGGATTAAAATGTTTTTAAAAATAATTAAAGTTACTTTAAAGGCTCCTGTGTCCATTGTAAACAGAAAAAAACAACTTAGTAGTGGCCAAGTGTGTAGGGGCCAGAAATTTCGTTATTAGGTCACGGGATACGACAATAAACCTACCTATTTTTACTATAATGTACAGTAAATACACATATACACACACGCACAATTACTGCGACAACCACTAGCTTAAGCTGCTACTTATACGATAATGCTATAAGCTGTCTCCTCCTACTCCCTCGCTCTTTACAACCCTTCCATTTGGCAAAGATGAGAGAAAGACCGAGGAGAGATAGAGGGGAAGGAAAAGCTCGTGTAGAGAGTATGTGGCGTAACGGACGGATGAACTTAGTAACTAACTAAGGAAGGAACAAGCAGAATTATAATATAGATGGTAAACTACTAAGCGATAGACTTGTTTATAATAGACATTCTTCTTTTTCTTTTTCTATGCTTATTCTTTGCCTTTATATCCTTTTATTTTCCTTTTTCTTTTTCATTTTCCTTTTCTTTTTTCAGTTTTCTCGTTTCTTTTTCTTTTGTTTATAGCATTTTGTTATTTTCTTTATTTTTTATCGTTATTATGTTTATATATATTTTATTTTTTAATTCATTCCTTACGCTTTTTTTGTTTTTTTCTTTCCTTTTTCTTTTCTTTTTCTTTTTTTCACATTTCTTTTTCTTTTCTATTTTTTTAGGTTTTATTTTTCTCTTTTTCTTTCCTTTTTAGGATTTTTTTGTTTTTCTCTTTTATATATATTTTTTATTCTCTTTTCTTTTTCCCTTCCACTTCTCTGTCTTTTTCTTTGTATTTTTTCGCATTTCTTATTTTCCTTCTCTTTTTTCATTTCGTTTTTCTTTTTCTTCTTTCTTTTTCAGCGTTTTCATCTTTTTTTTTATTTCTTCTTTTTCTCGTTTATGTTTTTGGTTTTTATTTTAATTTCTCTTTTCCGTCTTTTTCTTTTCTTTTTTTCACATTTCTTTTTTTCTTCTTTTTTTCTTTCTTTTGCATGTCTTTCTTTGTTTCATTCGCTTTTCATTAATTCGTGATCTAAAAATGTCTACGATAAACTATTTTTCACCTTTGATTTTTTATTATTTTCTTTCGTTCTCGCTCTTTCTCATGTCCACAGAATATTACCTTCTCTTTTTCCCAACTGTCTCTGTTAATTTCTTACTTCATTTCTATTCTCATGTTTGTTATCCTCTACTCACTCAGTCCCTTTTATTTTCTTATTTTCTTTACTTAGAAACTCGACCATTTTGCTTTTCTCAGCTAATGATCAGTGTTCGGGTCAAATCTTTGATTCAAACCATTACTTTGTACACTATTACTAATCTTCTCTCCATATTATTCCTCAGTTCTAGCTTTCTATCATACCTTTTCTCGTAACTGTATAATGAAAACACGTACAATTTCCTCTACTGCTTGCCAATGAATTAATCATTTGGTCTGCACCTCTTCTTCTTCTATGTGCTCTGTCCCTTCAGGACGTAGGCGATCATGGCTTTCCACGTTTCCCTATCCCTGGTGGCTCTGAGCACGCCTTCTCCAGTTACACCATGCAAACCTTGTTATCCACCTGATTAGGTACTTCAAATGTTATCCGTTGCTTTCTCCTGTCTCTTTTTCCCTCTATCTGACCTGTTAGTATCAGGTTCTCTAAGCCCTCCTTCCTCAGTGCATGACCCAGGAATTTCAGCTGTCTCTTCCTGATGCTCAGTGTTAATTTCCTTTTTGTTTCCATAATTTCTAAGACTTCATCATTGCTCACATGCTCGATCCATGATATTCGTAGCACTCTTCTGTAAAACCACATTTCAGTTGCTTCGAGTTTTTCCTTCATCTTTGATGATATTGTCCAGCATTCACTGTCATATTGAAGGACGGACAGAACGTAGCAATCCAGTACTCTCTTCCTTGTATCTAACGAAATACCTTATTCATCTTCTGGAATGCTTCCTTCGCCATGCCAATTCTCGTTTGGATCTCCGGGTCGCACTTTCCGTCTTCTGTTATAACACTTCCCAGGTATTTAAATTTTTGTACCAGCTTGATTCTAGTATCCCCGACCTGTATTTGGCATATTGGGCTGCCCTTTTTACTGATGAACATGCATTCGATTTTCTTGCAGTTTATTTCTAGTCCTTTTTTGTTACTTTCTTCAGCTACCTTCTGTGGGAGGTCTTGTAGTTTCTTTTCTGTCTGCTATCAGCACTGTATCATCTGCGTATCTTAGGTTGTTTCAAGTTGAACCGATCCGCTAAAAAGACACATCCTTGTCTTACGCCCCTTTCTATCTTTGTATATCTACTCAATTCATTACCTGTCCGTATGCAAGCGGTTTGCTGCCAGTAAAGATTCTTTATTACTCTGAAGTCTCTCCCAAATATGTCCAGGCTGCCGAGCATCTCCATCAATTCTTTGTGGCGTATTTTGTCAAACGCCTTCGCATAATCAATGAAGCACAGGTATAAGTCCTTTTTCATTTGTATTGCCCTTTCAGAGAGCATCCTAATCATAGATATGACATTCCTTGTTCCAGTGTCTTTAATAAAACCGCACTGTTTTTGTCCTACCATAGCAAAAATTGAAATATTAGGAAAATGAGGGCAAATAGTATTACACGAATAAACAATTTAATGAAGTATATGTAATTTTTGTATCAATTTATCCAGAGACTTTTGAATAAAAAAACTTACGGAAAATGTTTTTTTATAGACTTTGTAAAGAGATTGGTCGCATACTTACACCTCAAACTGTATTCCTGTGTTCTTTCGAGAAACATTTATTCACCTTAATTCCCAAAATAAAATTAAGCAAGTCAAATAACAATTTGCAGAAGTTACTAAAATAAGGCATTAACACCATAAAAACTCATTGTTGCTCACATGTTTGGTCCAAGGTATCCTCAGCATCCTTTTGTAGAACCACATTTCGGTTACTTCAGTTCTTTCCTTTATATTTGATGAGATTGACTAGTATTCGCTACCAGACTTTAACTCCGTTAGTAACGTGAAGTGTTTGAAGACCCGAGAAAATATTTGTTCTTAATATTAAGCTAGTCACAAGCCGAATTTTCATTACAACCTTTTTTGATAATACTCAATACTTACTCAAGTAAGACAATAAACCCAGGAAGGTAAAAGAGTTGCTGATTGTGACAGTATATGAAATAAAGAAAAACAATATGAAGGTGTTACGTGCTAAGTTGTAACAACAACAAAAAATGATTGACCAAAACTCAGAGCTAAATCACAGACAAATATTTAAAATAACACTAGACAAAATATTTAAAAATATACAATTTTTGTTGCATTCAAAACAAGGAACATAGAGTTTACGACTGGCGAGTGTTACGAGAAGAGAATGGGAAGGTAAGGAGTCAAGTATCTTACCCAGTTAAGCTAGCGAAGTAGTTTAAGTGCTATACTTTTTTTTTAAATCCTCAAACGTGTATATAAAGAATAATTATTAGTTTGGTCAATGAAAGAGTAAAAAAAGTATATTTACCCTCTTAATTCCATGAGGTTCTCTTTCAGGTTTTAGTTGGTCGGCAACTTTTAGTAGAGATTCTTTCGGCTGATGTCAAGTATCAGTTTCCTTTTCGTTTCGATCCTATCCAAAATCTCGTCTTTACTCACATGTTTTGGTCCAAGGCATCCTCAGTATCTTCATGTAGAACCATATTTCGGTTGTTTCAAGTCTTTCCTTTATATTTGATGAGATTGACTAGCATTCGCTACCAGATTTTAACTCCGTTAGTGACGTGAAGTGTTTGAAGAACCGAGAAAATATTTGTTCTTAATATCAAGCTAGTAACAAACCGAATTTTCATTACAACATTTTTTTTTGTAATACCATTTAGTAAGGCAATAAATCCGCTAAGGTGGAAGAAGTTACTGCTTGTAAGTGAATATGAGATAAAGAAAAACATGAAGGGGAGGAGACAATGAAAGAAAAGGAGTAAAAAAGACAGACGATAACTATTGACAATACATTTCATTTTTTGAAAATTAAAGTTGACTAGAAAACAAGAGGGTTCCACAAGCCAGAAGTACGAAAGAAGAAGCTGTTAACATAGAACTTACGGTTACATCTAGACAATTAAACTCTAGATTGAGGTGACCTAACCACCAATCTAGTCAGTCAGTCAGTTAAGTGCCATACGTGAAACACGCTTGGGCGATCATGTCTCGAAAGAGACATGACTGACTGGGCAGAAGATTATCCCGCAGTAGGTTGCCATTGCTTTCTGCGGCTGCTGCACTCAAATTCATAAGTTCTAGACACCATAGAAAGAGTCCGTTTGAACAATTACCATGAAAGTATTCATGAACAAATGTCACAGGGAAGCTGTATCATGTCGGTGGGTAAGTCACTAAAACAGAGACTCCAGATCAGGGCCAATAATATTGCTGAGTTTTCTTTGAGTTTTATTAAGAATTTCTAATTATACAAAGGGGACACCGAACTATATATGGCATAAATATTCCAATCATAGACGAATGGTAGACTTATAAATAGACAAAATAGTTTCTAGAGAGAAAAGTTGACTAGTATGAGACAGTGAACTGGTATTCTTAGCAGCATAACAAGTAATAGATTCAATATGTAATCCTATTTCCACGTAAATATACTTTTTGGTTTAATACAACGGAGTGAAAGAAATTGTCATTAGTGGTATTGTTAGTTGTGCTTTATTGGAATTCGCAATGTGAGCACAATCAGGCGTCTTCGAACTTATTTACTTTGACTGGAAAACAAGAGGGTTCTACAAGCCAGAAGTACAAAAGAAGGAACTGTTAACATAGAACTTACGGTTACATTTAACCATTTCAACTGTAAGAGGATAGAACTTTGCCGCTAATACAAATTTTCGTTTCTATCCTCTCCGAAACCCCGTCGTTGCTCACATGTTCGGTCCATGGTATCCTCAGCATCCTTCTGTAGAACCAGATTTCTGTTGTTTCTTTTCTTAATTTTTGATGAGATTTTCAAGCATTTGCTATTAGAACTCAACTCCGTTAGTCACGTGAAGTGTTTGAAAACCCGAGAAAATGTTTGTTCTTAATATTAAGCTAGTAACAAGCCGAATTTTTATTGTATCTTTTTTTAATACTAGTAAGGCAATAAAACCAGGTAAGTGGAAGGAGTTACTGTTTGTGACAGAATATGAAATAAAGTATCCTCACCATCTTTCTGTAGAATAGAAACTCCTAATTCTCCCTTTTCTATGCAGGTTTATTGTTGTATAAATTCATATAAGTTTCTACTAAGCTACTTTTCCTGCGTATGTTCACATACCCGCTCACACTCGAAGGAAAACGTATACGTGTGTAGATCTGTTTGATTGTGTGTGTGTGTGTGTGTTTGGATACTAAAAGAGAGAGAAAGGGAGAGAGAAAGGAAGGAGAGGGAGGGAAATAGTGGAAGAGAATACAGAAATAAGCGAACCCGAGAATGAAAATGTTGGTCACATGTTACGTTTCCAAATTGTCCGAAGGCATGTGGAAAGCCAAAGATGGCATTGTTTTTTTTTTTCGGAAACGCCTCCGAGGCGATTGATCTTTCTATGCCGTTCACATCTTTGACATTTTTGTAGCACCTGCCAACCTTCTTTATTGTCTGCATGACAATTTAAAACATGAAAATTCTTGCAAGCATTTTTTTAAAATGGAAGAACTAGACAAAACAAAGGAAAAAAAAAGGGACACACTAAGAAGCCGAAATGAAATGAAAAAAGTGAGATGCGCACACACTCACAAATATAAAAGAGAGAAAATAAGTGAGAATATATATATGTAGCTATATATTTATTTAAATAGAAAGTAAGGGAAAAAGTGAATATATATATATATATATATATATATATATATATATATATATATAGGAAAAACTACTAAACAGTTGTAAGATTAAAAATGTATTTTTTTGACAGTATTTATTTATTTCTATTATTATATATATATATTTGATATTTCAGACCGACCTCGGCCTTTCATCAGAAACAAATGATTTTAAAATTTAAACTAGAAGCCGTGGATCATCATTATGCTATATATATATATATATATAGAGAGAGAGAGAGAGAGACAGACAGACAGAGAGACAGAGAGAGACAGAGAATAAGAGAGAATTGAAAGAACACATACACATATACATATTGAGAGCGAGTGGAAGTGAGGATAGATGAGAATATATATATGTAAGAGAGGACAACCCTTGAATCACGTGACCTTTTAATGATAAAGATCGCATACGGCCACCCGTACAAACAAAATACAGGTTATCAACATCCAGAAAATTAAAATGTTTTAATTATTTAACAAAAAATGAGCAGCCTTATTTATTGTAAGCTTTTAGATTTTTCGATTAGTAAATATATTCGCCACACATTAATTTTAAAAAATCTGAGAGACCTCTGAGGAGGAAATTTAAAAAAGATTTTTGAAACTATTTAGAAATTATATATATATATGTAACCAGTGGAGACAGAGAAATCAATGCAACATCGTGATAGGCAAGTTCGCGCTTTCTGATCGCTTAAGGCGGGGAACTGACAATCACCACGCAGTTTTCAATGCTACTTCCTCGATTATTGCCGTAATTTCTCTATCCCTGATATTTTGTGCTTTTTCGGGAAAAAAAAACATATTTTGTGCTCTTTCGGGAAAAAAAAAACATATTTTGTGCTCTTTCGGGAAAAAAAAACATATTTTGTGCTCTTTCGGGAAAAAAAACATATTTTGTGCTCTTTCGGGAAAAAAAAAACAATTTTTAAACAGTACATATATTAGTTTTTATTTTGCTGTTATCTACTAAAATCTTTCTTATTTTTAGTAGTTGTGCTCAAGATTTACCTGAATTGCTTAAATTCTGAAAAATGACAAGTCAACCTAAATATTTCGGTGTAACTCATCTGGACGGTTCTTGTTTAAGTTAGTGTCTTCTTCTTCATGCGCCGTATCCCTTCAGGACCTAGGCGATCATGGACTTCCACTTGGCTCTGTCTCTCGTCACTCTCAATAATTTTTCTCTTGCTATCTCTTCCAAGCCCCGCTTCGTCAATCAGTTGCTCAGACCTAACAAGTACGTCTCGCATTGCTTTCCCCTGTCTTTTCTTCTATTTATCCGACCTGTGTGTATCAATTTCTCTAGGCCTTCCTTCCTCATTACGTGTCCCAGGAACCTCATTTGTCTCTTCCTGATATTTATTATCAGTTTTCCAACACCTCATCGTTGCACACGTGCTCTCTCCATGGTATCCCAGCATCCTTCTGTAAAACCACATTTCAGCTGCCTCAAGTCTCTCTTTCATCTTTGATAAAATTGTTCAGCATTCACTTCCATACAGAAGGACAGATATCACATAACAACCCAGCACTTTCTGCGATAATCCTTACCTTCAGTTTGTCTTTGGTGTTATCAGGAGTTTTGTTGGTCTTTTGCTCAACTGCAACCCACACATAATAGTCAAAGGGTTCGCAATCTTAGGAGTTAGATGGCCAGATGTAATGGGTGATGTGGCCGCAGAAATTGTTTGACAGCCATGATTGTGTTCTGTTGCTTGTGTGGCATGGTGCAGAATTCTATTACCCGACATAGGATCTTCCAGTAGCTACTCTCTTCATCCTGGACAGCACTGCCTTCGCAAGGCACTTGATGTGGGCATCTATATTGAGTCTGTGGTAAGATAAACGGAAACATAACATCACTCTAAAAACCATGATATTGACTGGATAAATCATTCAACTCTATCCTAATTCTCTGTGCTGTCCTCAGACAGACACCTAAACGCTCTGAAATGTTCGCATTGGTTTTTCCAACACAGTACAGCATGCCGTTTTCCAACTTCTGGAAAGGTAAGTTGCAGCATAGGGCTCTTTTTCTCACAGACGGTGCCCAACTGACCCTACTATAATGTGCAGTGGACAAAATAAAAATAAACAAATAACGTACATGCGCGAAAATAAAAATATAAAATGGCGACAATTTGGATATCGCACTGTGTATTCACTTAAGTCATTCCTTTCCAAGGATTTGCACTCAAAAAGAAAGAACATTTGCAGTCATTCACTGTAACTGATATTCCTTTTAACCCAAGTTTATCTCTAATTTGATACGTAGTAGGATTACTCGATGAACAATTTACTATCAGTCACGTCGCCAGTAATCTCCGTCGAAAGCAGTGAGTACTATCTTTTTTCCATTATAAAACGACCCTTTACCAAGTTATCAACACTAAGCGGAAAGCGTGGGTAGCTGTAACTGTTGCCGGCGGGAAAGATGGAATCGGCGGCCTGAAATGAAGTCACTTGCATGCAGCGCTCACTTTCACGCAAATACCTTTGGGTAAAAGTATCAATATTTTCCATTTTTCCTTTATTCATCTATTGGTTGTGGATGTCACCGAACACTAAATCTGAGTGGAGACCAGTTTAACCCTCTAGGGCCATTCGTATCATATTAGTGGGGGATCTGTTTATTACTTCATAACAATATAGAACTGATCCCCCACTTTATGACAAGTAGAAGCCTTAATCATATTATATTATTAACCCTCTAGGGCCATTCGTATCATATTTGATACAGTATGAAAACAAGCCTTGAAAGAAATATTTTCCTGAAAAATTTTTTAAGAGAAATATTTTATAAATTTCAAATGAAAGCAGTACTGACTGCTCAGTCAATGAATACCAAATGTTTCCTTATAGGGAAATACCAAATATGATACCCTCTAGGGTCATTCGTATCATATTTGATACAGTATGAAAACAAGCCTTGAAAGAAATATTTTCCTGAAAAAGTTTTTAAGAGAAATATTTTATAAATTTCAAATGAAAGCAGTACTGACTGCTCAGTCAATGAATACCAAATGTTTCCTTATAGGGAAATACCAAATGTTTCCTTATCGGGAAATACTGTATCAAATATGATACGAATGGCCCTAGAGGGTTAAGAGAAATATTTTATAAATTTCAAATGAAAGCAGTACTGACTGCTCAGTCAATGAATACCAAATGTTTCCTTATAGGGAAATACCAAATGTTTCCTTATCGGGAAATACTGTATCAAATATGATACGAATGGCCCTAGAGGGTTAAGTAGTAATTAGTGGGGGATCTGTTTATTACTTCATAACAATATAGAACTGATCCCCCACTTTATCAAATATGATACGAATGGCCCTAGAGGGTTAAGAGAAAGGATAATCCTTTTCTAAAAGTATGGTAATCTATAGATAATAAAAAAATTGTTTCATCTGAAAGTTTTAAACACAACATTCTTTCAGTCCCTTTCTAAATAGAAGAAATTGATGTTTGGTTTTAATACAGTTTATTTGTTATTCATCTGCTTACACGTAAGCAGCCTCTTATGCCGCGAAACAAATTAAACGTCTTGTTTAGTCAAAATTCAAGCTTTTGGTGGAGAGACTAGAGTGACTGCCACAGGGAGATGGTATATGGAGGCGGTGTACTGCATAGACCACATGCACTTTCCCTGATAGGATGCAAATCTTATATCATCCATCAACCAACTAAAACCCACAAAGTAAAATTGCACACCCGCAAAATCGGATCCCAAACGACTAAAAACATTTTGGAAACACTCAGACCAAAAAAAAATTCATAAGTCAGTGTGAAAAGTAAAATTCTGGATTCTAATTAGATTAGAAATAGAAAATTCACAATATGACGGTTTTTTTTTCACACCTAGAAGCAAAAATACTCGCTCGAGCCGGTCACATAACCAGATTTACTACTTAAGGACATTCCATGACCGGTCAAAAGAGTCAGCATTGGGAGCGGTTAGCTGACGGATCTCGTGGCAATGTAATAAAAGAAATTTCAACACAGTCAAAATGGGAGCGGTATCTGCTAGCATCTCGTCACCATGTAAGGAAGAAACTTCAAGCTGACTCGCCTTTGCTGCCAATTTTCTTTACTTCTTTTTCATTCCACGCTACCCGGACGTAAGGGCGCGTCACATATCTATTCTAACTCTTCGTCTAATTTTCTTTCTTCATTTCACTCCACGCCGCCAAAGAAAACAACAACATGGACACTCTGTCTGCGCTAAGTACAATTTCTCTATTTGTTTTACCTTTTTTCTCACTCGCCGACCCACCAAAAAGAGGAAAGGAATATAAGACTTTACATTCTACTACTATCTGTATACGCCTCGGGACACTTAGCTATTTTCTAGTATCAAACCATGAACTCTAAACTTCTGTGGACATTTTAAATATTTACATTTTTCTTAGAACAATTTTAACTACAAAACTACATGCATTTCACAGTTAGATCAACCAAATACAGACGACAATTCTATTCTTGCAGCTTCTTTTCCCGCACTTCACGCCTGTAGGACTTGCTTCCTTATTCTTGCTTTCCTGACGGCGACATCCTCCAGGAATTTAAATGCAAGGTCAATTCTCATCTCTTAACTACTTGACCCTACTTCTTTCCACGCCGTCATGTAGATTATTTCCTTACTAGCCACCTTCGCAACTGTCATCACACCTGTATTCCCATCCTTCTATTGCTCCTTTCTAACTGGTTCGTCCATCTCCTCACTCTCCTCTAATTTTTTTACTCTTGTGTAGCCCCCTGCACATCAGTGGCGTTACCGCCTTGCTCGGGGTGATATGATTAAAAAAAAATTCTCAATGAACATTTTACTTTTCACAAATATGTTATAGTGTTCAGTTAACAAAATTCACTTATATATTTCTTCTTACAATTTTGTCATTCTATTAATAAATCTTTACTTTAATGAACACACGAAATATTTTATCCTTCCATATTTCAACATCCAACCTTCAAACTTCTGATACTGAAATTGTGGGGACTTCGGACATGTTTGGCACAAGGCCCACTTACCAGGCATAGCCGAGGCCCCTACACCCTGTCGTAGCCGTACCAATAAGATCCAAAGGAACACAAGCCGGTTTAGCTGAAGGAGATACCGGGAAGTTGTCAGTGTTGAGAGCGAAACACCTTCGGGGTTCCACTCCGGGTTTTCTGTCAGGATTTACTTCCCTAGCCTTTTCCGTGTTTCGATATTAGCACAAGGCAAGGTAATTTAAACACCATGGTTCCTTTCCCCTATATGGACTGCCTTACTGGGCCGTCGAACCCTATATACCCGAACAGCTGCTTATGAGGCTCCAGTTGTCCGCCTTTGCCTATTCTCCGGCTAGGAGTTGGTCTTAATTGTCATAGGCTATTTGAAATGAATGCCACAAATACATTTTAAAGAGATTAGTAGCTTGTTCCCAATATCATCCTCGGCTAAGACAGCCTTTATAACATATATCATGTATGTATATAGACATTTGTATATATTATGTGTTTTAGAATCTACAAAAAACAACAACATATATTTTAAATATTTAAAACGTTAGGTAAATAAAATACACGAGAACACAAGACAAATCCAAAAATAGTCGTACATAAATAAGCGAACACAAATACCGAAAAGTTTGTTAATTTTAGAAAAAAGTAGCAAAAAAAAAAATGAAAATTTAAATCAGGATTTAAGCCTAAAATACTCAGAGATTATGAAGACATTATTAAATAGACAATAAAATAATTTATATTAGATTTTTGATAGTATAGTATTAACGCCTAAAATATTAATCGTGATTTAAGCCTAAAATACTCGGAGATTATGAAGTCATTAGTTAATAGGCAAGAAAATAATTTATATTAGATTTTTGATAGTATAGTATTAACGCCTAAAATATTAATCGTGATTTAAGCCTAAAATACTCGGAGATTATGAAGTCATTAGTTAATAGACAATAAAATAATTTATATTAGATTTTTGATAGTATAGTATTAACGCCTAAAATATTAATCGTGATTTAAGCCTAAAATACTCGGAGATTATGAAGTCATTAGTTAATAGGCAATAAAATAATTTATATTAGATTTTTGATAGTATAGTATTAACGCCTAAAATATTAATCGTGATTTAAGCCTAAAATACTCGGAGATTATGAAGTCATTAGTTAATAGACAATAAAATAATTTATATTAGATTTTTGATAGTATAGTATTAACGCCTAAAATATTAATCGTGATTTAAGCCTAAAATACTCGGAGATTATGAAGTCATTAGTTAATAGGCAATAAAATAATTTATATTAGATTTTTGATAGTATAGTATTAACGCCTAAAATATTAATCGTGATTTAAGCCTAAAATACTCAGAGATTATGAAGTCATTAGTTAATAGGCAATAAAATAATTTATATTAGATTTTTGATAGTATAGTATTAACGCCTAAAATATTAATCGTGATTTAAGCCTAAAATACTCGGAGATTATGAAATCATTATTAAATAGGCAATAAAATAATTTATATTAGATTTTTGATAGTATAGTATTAACGCCTAAAATATTAATCGTGATTTAAGCCTAAAATACTCGGAGATTATGAAGTCATTAGTTAATAGGCAATAAAATAATTTATATTAGATTTTTGATAGTATAGTATTAACGCCTAAAATATTAATCGTGATTTAAGCCTAAAATACTCAGAGATTATGAAGTCATTAGTTAATAGGCAATAAAATAATTTATATTAGATTTTTGATAGTATAGTATTAACGCCTAAAATATTAATCGTGATTTAAGCCTAAAATACTCGGAGATTATGAAATCATTATTAAATAGACAATAAAATAATTTATATTAGATTTTTGATAGTATAGTATTAACGCCTAAAATATTAATCGTGATTTAAGCCTAAAATACTCTGAGATTATGAAGTCATTAGTTAATAGGCAAGAAATTTGACAGTATTAACGCCTAAAATATCAACTGATAAAATGGGAATTAGAGAATAAAATGCCAAGTTGATAAATATATATTCAAGGAATCAAAAACATAAAGTCAAAAGAAGACAAACAATTTTCAGGTTCTAAATTCAGTCGGGTTCGTTATCTCACTCAAGTGCGACTGCCATAGTAAAAGGAAAGAATTCACCTCTTTTTTCCACATTAATTAGTAGGAATTATATCAGTAAATAATTATTATCTGTAAGAATTCTGATAATTTAAAAGTGGTTACTGGATTTAAACAATTTGAAAAAGATCGATAAACCGTTAAAAATAACAAAAGGGCCTTTCATTTTCTTCATAATTTCTTGAAATACGTCTGTTTTTAATCATCATTTATCCATCACACCCAATGATGCATAGGGCAGCAACTTTTGTTGTTTCTGTAACAAACTGTTTTTTACGGGGCAGGGAATGTTCGCCCCAAACTTGGAGAGCCGGTGGACAATTCTTGGTCCTTACGTTTACAGCACCTAGTATTCTCCCAAATGGTCACCCATTTAAGTACTGACCAGGCTTGATGTTGCTTAACTTCGGTGATCGGACGGGAACCGGTGTATTCAACACGATATAGCCGTAGACTGTATGTTTTATGGCCATAATAAAATATGGATTGCATTGTGGTGCAGTGGATATCGGCTTGGGGACAAATTTGTTGCATTTACGCTTGGGCGATCATGTCTCGAAAGGCATTACTGACTGGACGGAAGAATTTACCACAGTAGTTTGCTATTACTTTCTGCGGTAGACTGGTTGCTAATCAAGGCTACAGAATCCAATCTTCCCTTCTATTTAATCCATAACTGAAAGGAAAACAGACAGATTAATACCTTTCCAAAAGGTATTTGCGCGTAAGTGAATGCAACGAATTCAACTAGAATTCGAACTCGGCTCTTTGATTTTTCATTCTGAACGGATTTCCACTGCACCACAGCGCACATGGATAAGGATTAATAAGTTTACTTATCTATAGTGATCGGTAGAATTTGCAAATTCGGGTCGTAAGGAGACAGATGGATTTTCTACCTTACTATTTTCTCAAAAATGTTTTCGAAGCTCACAGCTAAAAAAAGAATAAAACATTGTTTCTGGGAAATGAGTTGCACCAGAACTTAACATCACCCCCATATAAGTTCTATAAATAAGGAATGATCTAACACAGAGTTAAAACTTCTGAAGATGACATTTAAGCATTTGTTTATAATAATAAACATTCGTGTACAAGTTATGTACTGACTGGAATTCTTCCAGACCACTCATTCTGAATATAATTTGCCAAAACTTGCAGACTGCCTGTCACAGACATTTTGTTTGAAGTAAACAAAAAAAAAAAAAGAAAATAGACAAAAATAAATTGTAAAATGAGATAATATTAAGAGAAATAGCACCAGTGGTTAACTTTATTTAACATATGATTTTTTAACTATTTATTTTCAATTATTTTTGGTTCCAGGCATTTGTCAAGTTTGTCAAATTTGTCAAGTAGGGGTAATCATTTTTTACTGCTGCTGCCACGTCAGGTAAAATATTTCAAGAAAAGTGGTTTGCCCAACAGATCATTCACGTACTCCTTATCCGTAAAAATCTTGACATGACAGTGACAAGATATTTAACCAAAATATCTAGTTGTGCTGATTGGTGCTTCAGAATATGTCTAGTTCGATGTTCTTTAATTTGGGCACACGTAGAATTTAACTCTTAATGTTGTTTTTTGATTAGTTGGTTCTGATGTCATCCATCTTTTGCAGTTATTTTCTTTCCTGGGGTATGTGCCTTGGATGTTTTTACTTGTCTACAATCTTTGCTACATATAGCACCATATGTGGTTTTAAAGGTTAAAAATTGTGAAAGGAAGAAGAAGGGTAAATGCATTTTTAGGTAGTCATCTTTAAGTATATTTTTTCTAATTTTTTTAATATAAATATTTGTCATTTTTGCTCTTTGCTCACCTCAGATACAAACTATTTGAACCTCATCTGAGAAAAGTCACCATCCCGTACTATTCAAGCAGGTCAAATCTTAAAATATTAGCATGAGTTGCGATCAAATCGGAATCTGACAAGTGGCACACTATACATAGGTTCAGGAAATGGCACACTATACATAGGTTCAGGAAATGCTGTTTGTAATGTTAATGATAATCGTTTCCTTATAAAGAAATATTTTTTATTCATTGACTGAACAGCCAATTCTGCTTGTAATTGAAATTTATAAAATCTTTTCATTAATATAACATTTCAGGTAAATAGATGTATCACATCAGGTAGCAATTATCGATTGTTTCAATACTGATGAAGAGTTTCCGTTCTAGCTTTTATTTGTAGTCGTGTTGAATAACAACATATTGATTATATCCTTATTTTATTTTCGAATTAAATCTACTATTCATTCTAGTTGTTGCTACCCTTAAAGATTCTCAAGTGATGTGATTTCTGTTATTTGGTACATTTCTTTGTTTGTGATTCTGTATCGCCAGTCCACAACGTTCAAAGAAAGATGATTTGTGCGACCACCCTTAGGATTCACACGCTCAAAACGCTTTCAGTCATCGATCTTAAAAAGCGGTTTATATATTTCTACACGAATTTGACGCCATGCATCGAATCCATGTGAAAGTCACCAGCTATTTATAACATAACTTGAGTTTTCAGGTTGATATTTTGGTTTTGTAGTAATTGGTGGTATTGTACGAAACTATCTCTTATCTGAAGTGTTCAGTATATACTTTTAAAACTTGTTGACTTGTATTAGCAAATAATTATTATCTCTCCCAAAATTATAATCTACAAAGAAAAAAGATTCTGGCTTTAAAAAAGCTGCATAAGGTTGATAAGCCATGAAAATCAATCAATCAATTAGTCTAGACTTTTTTGCACTTGTAGCTTTTACTATTCAAACCCAACTTTTAAAATATGTACAAAATTCAATGGTAGCAAAGTAATGGAGACAAAGAAAGCTAAAAGATATCACTGGAGGTCCTGAGCATTAGCTTTATTCATGGATGGATGAAACGTCGTTCATTGTTTTGCAGAACAATCCGTAGTCATTTCTGCACTTGTGTATTTTTTCAGTAATAAATAAGCTTCTATTAGAATTGTCTCTGCTAAGAAGGAGGGATCTAGAAAAAAGATGCCTGGATATTGCTTGAAATGGCCCTGTTATTCTTTTCTTTTTAGGATTGGTTTCCTGGTTCTTTTTAAAGTCCACTAAAACTCTATACTTTTAACGTGTCTGACATTTTTTTACTACTTAGTTTTCTCGATGTGATGAGATAAGTTCGCCTATCGTCCGGTATTCACTCCTATGTCTTTTGAACAGGAGTAGAAGCTTATCCATTTTTACTCTTTAATATTGGTTTTCTGGTTCCTTCCAAAGTCTTTTTATTTTCTTTCATTCTCAGTAGACCTCTTGCGTCTTAGTAGCATTGTCGCCTTGTTTAGAGGGAATTGATAAAAAAATAAAATAGAAACTCGATTTAATCGTTTGATACGAATAAATAAAACAAAATATTAGTAACGATATGGAACACCAGAATAATCCATAAGATCAAGAATATTTCTGATTGCGCACACATAATAAAGTAGAAAAATGTAAGTCTTGCTCATTTATAAGAAACCAAATTGGACAAGTCAGTTAGAAGAAATCTTTGGGGGTTAGACTGTTTTAGATTCGGATATCTAAAACGAAAAAAAAAAGAAAATTCTGGAGTCAACTTTATTGTCCGTTGCAACCTGGTGAAAAATCTTGAATCATTATTTCTTGATAGATTAATGAGACTGAGGATATTGAAACTCAGAATATTGATTTTCTTTATAATCATATCGCCCTAAGCAAGGCATTTTACTGCCGCTGTTTTGCAGGGGTTTACATAGGAGGAAAGTTATGAGAAAGAGTGACAGGTTATAGAGGGGGTGTCAGGAAGTGGGTAAGAGAAGGATGAGAATACTGATGAGAGTGAAGTGGACGGAGAAATGAACATGAGAAAGAGAATGCAGGTTAGTGAGATAGGAGATGGCTATTGACTTTACATTTAAATTCTTAGAGATTGCAGCTGTCGGGGAAGCAAGTAAATGGAAGGGAATTCCACGGCTGGGAAGTGTGAGAAAAGAAGCTGGTGGAGTAGAATTTGCGTTTAAGTTTTATTGGTTTCACAGTACACCTACTTGCTAATCTTGTCGCTCGAGTAAATTCATATACAGGGGGCACCAGTGAGTTAAATTAATCGGAGCAGAAGCCGTGTAAGTATTTGTAGAAGAGACACAAGGAAGCCACATTGCGCCGGTGAGAAAGTGACTGTATCTGAGTTGCCAAGTCGGGATGGATCATATTACAGATGCTCTGTTGGATTTTGTCAAGGACACCTAGGTGGATAGCAGGAGCACCCGACCAGATATGGCAGCAGTATTCAATGCACGGGCGGATGGTAGATTTATAGAAGTGCAAGATTGTTTCAGACGGGAAAAAAATTCATATACAGGGGGCATCAGTGAGCTAAATTAATCGGAGCAGAAGCCGTGTAAGTATTTGTAGAAGAGACACAAGGAAGCCACATTGCGCCGGTGAGAAAGTGACTGTATCTGAGTTGCCAAGTCGGGATGGATCATATTACAGATGCTCTGTTGGATTTTGTCAAGGACACCTAGGTGGATAGCAGGAACACCCGACCAGATATGGCAGCAGTATTCAATGCACGGGCGGATGGTAGATTTATAGAAGTGCAAGATTGTTTCAGACGGGAAAAAAATTCATATACAGGGGGCATCAGTGAGCTAAATTAATCGGAGCAGAAGCCGTGTAAGTATTTGTAGAAGAGACACAAGGAAGCCACATTGCGCCGGTGAGAAAGTGACTGTATCTGAGTTGCCAAGTCGGGATGGATCATATTACAGATGCTCTGTTGGATTTTGTCAAGGACACCTAGGTGGATAGCAGGAACACCCGACCAGATATGGCAGCAGTATTCAATGCACGGGCGGATGGTAGATTTATAGAAGTGCAAGATTGTTTCAGACGGGGAAAAAATTTCCTGGCCCCACACAGAGAACTGACTTTCTCAGCAGCAGATTTACCTATAGATTCTTTATAGTCATTCTACTTGAGGTCTGTTGTGGGAGTTAACCGGAGGATATTAAAACTTAAAAATAATTGGTTAAAATTCTAAGTAGTTATGGTTTCCATGCCTCATTATCTGACACAGATCAAAGAAAATGTATTTCAATCCCCCTTGCGTCTTAGTAGCATTATCGCCTTGTTTAGAGTGAATTGATAAAAAATAAAATAGAAACTCGATTTAATCTTTTGATACGAATAATTAAAACAAAATATTAGTAGCGATATAGAACACCAGATGAATCCATGAGAAAAATTCTGATTGCACAGATAATAAAGTAGAAAAAAATAAGTCTTGCTTAATTGGAGTAGATAGACTCAATTGGAGTAGATAGACTAAACTATCGCCCGGTTCACACTCCACCCACGTCTATTGAACAGGTGAAGAGGCTCATCCCTTGTTTCCTGTTTAGGATGCGGTTTCCGGTTTTCTCTTTTCCAATCTTCTCACTCTTATGTAGCCCCCTGCACATCAGTTGCGTTACCGCCTTGCTCGGGGTGATATGATTAAAAAAAAATTATAAGAAACTAGATTGGACAGGTCAGTGAGAAGAAGTCATTGGGAGTTATACTGTTTTAGATTCGGATATTTAAAAAGTAAAAAAGAAAATTCTGCAGTCAACTTTATTGCCCGTTGCAACCTGGTGAAAAATCTTGAATCATTATTTCTTGATAGATTAATGAGACTGAGGATATTGAAAGTTAAAAACAATTTGTTAAAATTCTGAGTAGTTATGGCTCCCATGCCTCGTTATCTGGCCCGGATCAAAGAAAAATGTATTCCAATCTCGGCATTCACTCGGGAAAAGCCTTTTTGATGATAAATGTTGTCATGAGGGACTTCGATGTTTCTACAAATTCAGGCAATTTGATAACGCGTGTCAGATGAAAACCGGCATTGTTTTAGTTACGAAAATGAAAATAAAAATACCAAAACGAAATAACCAATATTTTAAAGACATTGAAAGAGTTATTTCCGTTAAACAGCTTGCTTTGTTTGGATGTGCGTTGTAGTGCAGTGGGTATCGACTCGGAACGAGAAATCGAGTAGCCGAGTTCGAATTCCAGTTGAATTCATTTTGTTCACTTACGTGAAAATACCCTTGGGAAAGGTATTAACCAGTCTCTTTCTTCCAGTTATGGTTTAAATAACAGGACAGATTGGGTTCTATAGCCAGTCTACCACAGAAAGTAATGGCAACCTACTGCGGGATAATCTTCTACCTTGTCAGTCATGTCTCTTTCGAGATATGATCGCCCAAAGCGTGTATCACGTATGGCACTTAACTGACTGAATTGTTAATCATTTCACCAAAACACAAGGGATTAGTGAACCTGAGATAATATAATAAAAAAGAAAACATTAAGTCTTTATCATTTTATAGATGCTAAATTCCTTAATCCTTAAGAAGGAAAGGATTATCCTTTCCTGAGTGGAGAATCGTTCACCCTAAGTAAAGCAATACAGCCACTAAGACACACGGGGTTAGTTAATATGAGATAATATGAGAATAATAAAACATTAAGACTTTGTCATTTGATACATGTTTAATTCCTTAATCTTTAAGAAGATAATCCTTTTCCTAGTGGATAATCATTTACCCTAAGTAAAGAGGGTTTGTAAATGCGAAAGAATATGAGAAAATAAGACATTAATTCTTAATTTCTTAATATTTAAGTGGGAGTGTATAATCCATTCCTTTTTGTCTCCCTTAAGGGAATTAAATTATTCACCATCGACTTTTCTAAAAACAAATGATTTTTCATAAATCCCTTTACACGAAAACTGTACCGTTAATCTTTTTACGGGCTTTTTTCTGGGAAGTGACCTAACAGAAGACGGAAAGTGCAACACAGAGATCCGAAGGCGAATTGGCATGGTAAAGAACGCGTTCCAGAAGCCGAGTAAAGAATTAAGAAACAGAAAAAATTTCGCTAGAAACAAAGAAGAGAATACTGGATTGCTATGTGATGTCAGTCCTACCATATGGCAGTGAATGCTGGACAATATCATCAAAGACGAAGGAAAAACTTGAAGCAGCTGAAACATGGTTCTACAAAAGGATGCTGCGGATATCATGGATCGAGCATTTGAGCAATGATGAGGTTTTGGAAAAGATGGAAACTAAAGAGAAATTAATACTGAGCATCAGAAAAGACAGCTAAAGTTCCCGGGACATGCAATGAGGAAGGAGGGCTTGGGAAACCTGATACTAACAGACCAGATAGAGGGAAAAAAGACAGAGAAAACCAGTGGATAAAATATTTGAAGGGCCTGAGCAGGTGGATGACAGAACGGGGGTTGCGTAGTGTAACAGGAGAAAGCGTGCTATGAGCCACCAGGGATAGGGAGACGTAGAAAGCCATGATTGCCTACGTCCTGAAAGGACAAGGTACATAGAAGAAGAATAACAAGCAAAAATATCACATTTTCAATTTCCCTGATTAATTATTTCTGACTAAAATTTAACGTTTGAGTGAATCTCTAAGAGCGCTCTGAAATAAGAACGGGTGACAAGCACCGTAATCAAAGTGTTAACTTTATTCCAGTGATTTCTGATGTCAAAGATTAGAAATGGCTTCATGCAAATGGACCTCGTATGTCTAAGCGAGAAGCATTCTTCTTTAAATCTTGTGGATTGGCGCTACGCAATCACAAAGAGTCACGAAATAACAGCAACCACAGCATTCAAACAGTAGCAACAACTAAAATGGATAGCACATGGAACTCGAAAATAAAATGATGACATCATATAGATGTTATTTTTCCGCAATACTTCAAACAAAAGGTTAGGAAGGAAACCCCCATCAATACTGGAAGGAGCGATAAGATTGGACCCTAGAAACGTATTTTAATGAAAAATTGTTTCAGTAGTTTTATGGTGCGCTCCTGCGAGAATGAACTTTTCATCTGGATATATATAAGTTACCTGCGTGACATCTAGGGAGCAGTTACGAGCTGATGGCTGCCTTGCGCCCTGTCGAACTCTCTGCATTCGGGCGGAGAGTATTAACCAAGTCGAGCCTCCGCCGAACAGTAGAGCTCGTCTGGGGAAAATTAGACAAGAATTTTTGGCCAGGCTATATGACCCGGAGAATCCACATTAAAAAGGCCTTGTCTTAATTGGGAAGACAATTAAATACCGCAGTTACGAGTAGTTAGTTACGAGCAGTCAAGTACAGTAGTTAACGACAGTTAATAGTCACGCAGCGTAATAATAACTTCGGCCCTACTTATTGCTATATTACTTATTATTAACACTTCTTGTGAATATTTTGTTATAATAATACACTGTTTTGAACCTACCTTCTTGTTCCGGTCACTAGAATTTCGCGTCGAAGTTTCGCCACAACTCCACAAAAATTAGCGACGAAGATCCATAACAAATAGAAATGTTTTATCAAATTCAACGGAAAGTAGCAATGGCTGCTCCGTCAATTAATGCCAACTGTTTTCAAGTTGGTTGGAAAGCATAGAGCAGGAAGAGAGTTCCACATGCGAGAGGTGCAAGAAAAGAAAACGGTAGCATAAAACTTATGGTCACATCTCGCCAGCATAACTGCAAATTGATCTCCACGCAAGTCTAGTCAGTCATTTAAGTGCCATACGTGATACACGCTTGGGCGATCATGTCTCTTTTTGAGACATGATTGGCTGGGCAGAAGATTATACCGCAGTAGTTTGCCATTGCTTTCTGCGGTAGACTGGTTGCCGACCAAGGCTATAGAACCCAATCTGTCCTGCTATTTAACCCATAACTGGAAGGAATAGACGGATTAATACCTTTCCCAAGGGTATTTGCGCGTAAGTGAATACAATGGTTTCAACTGGAATTCGAACTCGGCTCCCCGGTTTCTCGTTCCGAGCCGATATCCACTGGACCACAATACTGCGCTTAAATAAAAAAATATGTTGATACACATAAAAATCCATGCATTCAATTAAAAGTCAAATAAAATCATCCTTGATAATGGTTAAATTATAGCCGAAAGAACTCAGATACAAAGAGCATTCGGAAAATTTCTACATAGTTTATGACCAGAAAAGAAAATTATAAGAACATAAAATAATATTTGTTTGAACATAATTTTTAATGGATACTTGTATTGAAGTAGATATTGCTTCTTTTTTTTAATAATATAAAGCCTATATTTATATATATCTACCGGACTGAATATTCGAAAAATCTTGTTAGAAAATATGCGCCCTTCAGCAAGATTCGAACCTGCAACCCCTAGATCTAGAAGAATCCGCCGTCAATTGATCTGACGTGTCTTAACCACGAAGGAATTTGCAGTTAGACAGTAAGTTAAGTGCCATACGTGATACACGCTTTGGGAGATCATATATCGAAAGAGACATGACTGACTGGGCAGGAAATTATCCCGCAGTAGGTTGCCATTGCCTTCTGTGGTAGACTTGTTGCCAGCCAAGGCTATAGGACCGAGTCTGTTCTAATATTTAACCCATAACTGGAGGGAAGAGACAGATTAATACCTTTTCCAAGGGTTTTTACGCGTAAGTGAATGCAAGAAATTCAACTGGAATTCGAACTCGGCTCCCTGATTTCTCGTTCCGGGTCGATATCCACTGCACCACAACGCACATACGCACCACAACGCACATCCGTTAGGCAAAGTCGAATTAAGTCTTATAAGCCTTGTCTAACTGCATGAAGTTATGGCGTTTCTAGGTAATATGACGTGCATAGTTTTATGCATTTTTAAAATCAGTATCATCCCATGCAAGACATTAAAGCCACTAAGATACAAGGGGTTACAGGGTATGTACAAATTTGAACCAGAAACATTAAAAATGAACAGGAAGAGGAAATAATAATCAGGAGAATAGCGATTGACATTGCATTTAAATATTTTGCAGATTAAAGTTGGCCTGAAAGCATGGAGCCGAAAGTTAGTCCGACAAGAAATTTTGTCGATTTTCGTTTTCATTATATATAAAATAACTGGTGAAATGGAAGATAAAAAAACCAAAAAAAAAAACCAATATATTTCATATCGTTAGATAGATATTAGGGGCTGAACATTTTAAAGACTCTGAAATAAATATGAGGTCGTTTTCATGTGATGACGTGTGTGTGTGTGTGTGTGTGTGCGCGCGCGCGTTAACCATGGTATTTTAACGGAAATTTTTGAATTGTTCCCCGAAGGTCTTTACCCCGTCAAATCTTTCCTGAACTTCCTCAATGGTTACGGCACTGGTAGCGTGGTTACGGGGTGAGATAAACAGCGAAAAGAAGTTCGATATTTTGCTGGTTATAAACTTGAAAAAAGTTAGGTTTCGTCAATAAACAATTATCGATTTGAGTTCAGCATTTACATTTGCACGGAAATAAGGATGTTTTGGAACGATTTGAAGGGATAAAGGCCTTCGGGGAACAAAACAAAAATTTACCATTTTAACAATGAAATCACTAGGTATAGCTTGATACATTAAACCCGTGTTTTCTGTCCAGATATATTTATTTGTGACAACAAAAATTCCTCGTATATAAAATCCAACCACTTACAATTTTAATGCACACAAAATGACAAAAACATTAACATAACTCATTTGATTTTAGAAAATTTTGGGGTATTTTAAATTTTTAAAATTTCTTGGTATTTTTTGCTTCCCTAAAATAGGAAAAAAAAAAAACATAAAAAAATCACTGAAATCAAAAAGAAAAATAATATTACATCCCGGCGAACAAATTCTGTAATCGAAATTGATTTTTCCTTATTTTATTTTACCTCAAGAGCAGTTAAGTCATTTGCAAAGATGGAACACTGAATTATTTTGAGAGATATTTCTCGTTTCGAAGTCTTATTTGGTGGTTTTGTAAATTCTCGTCGACAGAAATAATTCCGGTAAAAAGTATAATCTTTAAACTAGCGAATATGCCCATAGAATTGGTATTTTTAGAGCAATGTAACTAAGTTACTTTCGGACTGTGGGAAAAGAATGACTGGCCCCTGTCAAGGTTGGCAGTGGACGTGACAGCTTTTTACTATTATCAATTCACTGGCAAGAGAGTGAGTGAGAGAGAGAGAGAGAGAGAGAGAGAGAGAGAGAGGAAAAGAGAGAAATAGAGAAAGAGAGGAAGATAGAGAAAGAGAGGGGAAGAGAGAAAAGAGGCGATCGAAAAAGAGGTAGATATGAAGGATAGAGAAAGAGAGGGAGAGAGAAGAGAGACGAGTGGGATGGTAAAAAGGCTTAACTCAGTATAAAGTAATTAAGTAAAATATACACCCGAAAATCATGCACCATTTAAGAAACAAACTCTATAACAATTACGCGGGAGCAAAAAAGAAATCAGTGCGATAAAAAGTCACTAACCTTCTAGAAATCCTACTCTACTTAAGAAACAAAAATCATCAAGAAAAAAACAAAACAAAAAATATCAAATTATACCAAAATTTATATAGATAAAAAAACAAATAGGAAATAACATCAAAAACACTGACGAGTGAAAACATCACAAAATAGCTTAAAGAAACTTCAAAATTGACATGACAGAAATATTGCTCAGCCAAGTGACAAACTTCGCCACATTTATTCAGTTCAACTTTATCTCTATCTTGATATCAGGCACTTTGACAAAAACTTTGCATGACTAAAATGCCTTTCTATCAGTAAACTACTAAAAAGACAGCTATTTTTGCGCTAAACATCATTACAATATATATAGTCATCCGTAGACAGATCTGTTTCGCTGTATCACAGCTCATCAGTACGGTTAGACATCCGATTGCTTTTAACCCAGGATTGAAACCCGACCGAATTGGCGTCAGTCGGCGATTAAACCTCTGATCTATGAGCGCTCGGTAGAAAGAGGCAAACATTTTACATTGTATGGATTAATATTATTAATTTTATTTCATGTTAATTGATGCATTGTTAACAATTTTACTATAAATATATATTGCTGATAATTTTCTTTATATAAAAAAGTATTGCTGCTATTTTGATCTCACTCCCAATTCATGTTCTGCTAACCATTTACACAAGCTCGATAGGTAGGTTTGTAATATATTATCTTGAACGTGGGGATAAGTAATTGACAGATACATCCGGCAGTTCGTAAGGTCAACAAAAGTGACAAGTGGCTTGAAAAGTGATGACCTGCCGACGATATGGCTGACAGATACGTCTGGTTAGAGATAAAAGTCAACAAAGGACAAGGATGACTGTCAGGTATATCCGGCCATAGATGATGTCAACAAAGCGACAACCCCCAAAAAGCAAAAAATTCGCGGGCGTTTTAAGACTATATAAAGTTTTGAATGTTTTGCTAAAGACAGAGAACTCCCGCTCGCTGACGACGCCCGAAGGCTCCTTTGTATGTGCGATCTCGCTCCGGCTACCCTCCTGCTCCACACAAACATCACCGACGAAGAATAAAAATATAAAATTATATTTTTATATAGTTGTGTTATTCGTTGCTCGCTGTTTCCCAGCGGCTATATACAACATAGAGAGAAAAGAAAAATTTAGAATGACAGGGGAAAAATGTTTTGAAGTTAAAATTTAAGTGATCTCGTTACACCACTGATTGTTTTGTTTTTTTAAAATCTGAATCTATTGTAAATATCATAAGGCATGCACTAAACATAGGATGTGGGTCATAAAAACCAAAGCTTGTTTATCTGTTGCCAGAGAATTGTTACAAAGCTCATCGCCTAAGACGAATAACAAAAAATATTTCGGTTGTATTTGAAAATATCAGATATTAAAAAACATTTCAAGGAGGGAAAAAACAAGCAGTATAATTTCAAAAATGAAATGAATCGTAATAGAATTCTGAAAAATAAATTGTAAAAGAAATATGATTTTTTATTGATCTTTCCATCCTAACCACCATCACACTCTATCTATCTATCTATCTATCTATCTATCTATCTATCTATCTATCTATCTATCTATCTATCTATCGCTTTCGTTTTTCTCACACTCTTCAGATCTATCTATCTATCTATCTATCTATATATATATATTGTAGGATTTCTCAATATCTGCTTGCTTAATGAATCCGATTTTTCATACACATATACTCTTTCAGGATTTAATGTAGAAAACATTTATATTTACAAATTATTCAACATTTTCTCTTTTCTTAATTCTTAATTCAAGTCGAAAGTTCTTAATATATTTTCCAAGCTTTTTGTATCGATTTAAAGGCAAATCTCCATCTCATTTTCAGAATGGCACGAAAGCAAGAAATTAATTTACCCTTTTGCTGAAATTAACCTAACCAAATTCTCATTGAAAGTAAAATATTTATGTTTTTGGTCTTCCCAAGTGTTTTCCATATCGAAAATATATCTTTCTAAAATGGGGTACAGAATACCGACAACGTATTTAAAAAAATTGACAAATGCAATATATATATATATATATATATATATATATATATATATATATATATATATATATATATATAATTCACTTACCAAGGCAACGTAATGTAATAAATCCCGTTGCCAATTTTGTAAACATGCTATTTCTGATAATGCTTTTACGCTTCCTAGAACGCACAAAGTAATCCGACCCCCACCATTGTGTCAGGTCGTATGTAATATATTTATTGTTTAAAACAATTACAAAGAGGAAATTAAATCGATGAAATAAATATGGAATCTGTCTCCTGTTTAATAACTACTAGCATCATAGCCTGGCGTTGCCCGAGCAACTAAGATCATTTTAGTAGAACATTTTACGTGTCGCAGTTGCATCATGGACACGTCGGAATGTCACTCTTCCAGTGTTTCTGCTTCGCGTGGCACACGTATTGTAAACAACATTGCGTTTGTTTTTGTTTCAAAATTACGGGGGAAATTATTTACATTTTTCGTTGACTAAATGAATTTAACATAAAATAGAAATTATTTATTTTGTTAAAGCTTTATTTTTTGGAATTTTATTTTCTGAAGTATGAAATATGAAATTTCAAAAAAAAAAAAGAAAAAGAAAAGAGACTTAAAAATTAAATTAACCATCGGCACCTTTTTTCTTTTGTTTCAAAATTACGGAGAAAAATATTCACATTTTTTGTTGATCAAATGAATTTTTAAAACGTCGGAATAAAAATTAAATATAAAGGCTCATTTGACACGTTTGACACGTGTGATTTGATTTCTGTGACGTAATTCAGCAACCATCTTAGATCTTAGATGTTTTACGGAGCAAATGTAAACAATCGGTTCCATTGGCCAAAAAGTGCGAAAGGGAAAATTGCTGAACTTAAACTCAAAATGTATGTGTTGACTTGGCTTCCATGTAGATATGTGTCCCTAGAAAGTTTGAATGGCGTAGCTTAAAAAATGTGGGCGTGCATAACTTACAGTCACACACAGACTCACAGATTGCTTTTATATATAGAGATAAACAAACTATCACAGCTAACAACATCAATTTCAGCCAATTATGCCACATGATCGATAACGTTAAATGCGTTGTTATAAATGCTATCAAGAACGCTGAAAGTTCGAATTGAAATACATTTCCAAAATTCATACAGTATATGATTAAACAGCAATTTAGGCTTACTCAAAGGATACAGTTTCCAGAAACGACAGC
Organism: Ascarosepion bandense; assembly: GCA_037127315.1. NCBI lineage: Eukaryota > Metazoa > Mollusca > Cephalopoda > Sepiida > Sepiidae > Ascarosepion > Ascarosepion bandense. The sequence continues at coordinate 5,370,492 of JBBBDQ010000941.1, forward strand.
TACAAACCGGCCACAATCCTGATCGTACTAAGCAACTAGCCTCAAGCCACTATATATATATATTTTTTTTCTAAACATATACTGTTAAATATAAGAGACAATGAATGTCTATTATGTTTAATCATGAGCCGTTCTAAACATCGTATTTTGGCTTTAATTTCAGGTGAAAATAAAGACAAAAATTCTCCAACATTTGGATAATTTTTATTAAGTTGGTTCTAAGCTTTCGGCTCACATGAGCCAACTTCAGAGAGGTTACAATGATGTTAACAAAAACAGCTACCATCAGCGACGATATTATCTTGTGTTGACCTAAAACTTTGCTAGGCAACATTAACAGTTACTAAAAATAGCAAGCAGTTCGTAAATTTGTAATGTGCTATGACCAGATTTAAACGTGATTTTATTAAGTGTGGGTTATTTGGTTTTAATGTAGATGGCCTCCAATATCTGAAGGTTCTTTTTACTGTGTATATGAGTGAGGATTATTGTATTATTGACTAAAATCTGTCTGATATTATCTACATGGCTATGTTTTTCTAAGAAATGTTGTTTAACTGTACTCTGATCAGAAAAGTAACAGGTAAATCTACGGGAGAGCGTGGTTGTAGTAAAACCAAGATATGTAGTGGGTTTATTTAATACTAGAGATACAATCTCTGCCGAATGATACGCATTTTCATAAAAAAAATTATCGTAAATAATCAAGCAGGTAAAAATAAATATATAAATATAATGTTTAATTAAAAACAGAATTTCTACTCAAATACGAGTGTCGATTAAAAATAATGTTCAAACAAATAATTTCAATATGTCGGTTGTTAAAACCATTTCGTTAATCTTCGGGATTTTCCGTAATATTGTATGTTTACATTTGTTGATATTACGATACATATCAGAGCAGAGATGGTTATTTGCGTAGAATCGAAAATTGTGTTATATAGACTTGATTTGACTTCATTTAAACTGTGGTATCATTCGTGGTCTAGTGGTCTAAGACGCGCTAGATCAATTGGTGGCTTCCCCTATGTTGATAAGGGTCTCATGCTCGAAACCTGCCGAATGACACGCATTTTCGTACAAAATCTATCGTAAATAATCAGGCCGATGGAAATAAATATATAAATATGTTATTTGATTAAAAAGAGAATATCTATTCAAATAGGTACTTAACAATGATGGTAATAAACGTTTCTATTTTTTTGATTTTATGAAAATAAGTCTTTACTTTCTTGTTGGAAAAAATCGTACAAGGTAAAAGGATTTAATAAATAAAAATAAAAAAAGAACAAAGAACGAGAGAAGAAAATAGAAGAAAATAAGATGAGAAATCAAGAAAAGGAAAAGAAAGAGGAAAAGCAAAAATACAGAAGAAATATAAAGTGAAGTAAAAAGTAAGTAATTAATGTTGAGAAAGCAGTTAAAAGAAGAGAATTCAAAATTAGAACGGAAATGGGTTGCAGACAGATATTGACGAATAGTTACAATGTTGCAACTCAAATCTTTCGGTGTATTAAAACAAAGACGAAAACCCACGCACAAACAGAAATATTATTCAAAGGACTTAAAAGAAGAGATATTTAAAGAAGCAATACGGAGATGGAAATTCAATAGACCTAATATTATAAATTAGTATAAAATATAATTAAATACAATAATAATTATATTAATAATAAATATAAAAATTAAAAATAAATAATAAAAATAAAATGTATGAAGATCAATATATATAAACACAGACACATATATATACATAAACATATACATATATACATACATAAACATACACACACACACACACACACACATATATATATATACATATATATATATATATATATATAAATTAAATAGGATTAATTCAAGGATGTTGAATGACCATTTCGATATGAAATCCCCACTGTGGGTAGCACATCACCTCAGCAACAAAAAAATCATTTCCTGTTGCTGAGGTGATGTGTTATCCCCTGTGGGGATTTCATATCGAAATGGTCATTCAACATCCTTGAATTAATCCTATTTAATTTATATTTGCTCTGTAATATTTCATTACATGGAGCTCTCTTCCTGTATCATTTTTTAATATTAAAATAAAATTTTAATATTAATTAGGATCGGGTTTTTGGAATTTACCTTCCTGCTTTTTCCGCTTGGATTAAAGTATCTGAATATATATATATATATATATATATATATATATATATATATATATATACAAATACAAAAATAATTTTAAATTAGAAGCTAACAAATACTAAAGCAAGAGAAAAATAATACCATCAGCTAACAAATGGCTAAAAATACTAACAGTAATTATCGAGTGGAATAAAATACCTAAAGCAATAAATATATCACAAATTGTAATAAAATTACAGATAAAATAACATAAGAAGAAAGATTATATAGTTAGAGGAATTTAGCATGACAGTAAGGTTTATACTGTAAAAGTTTAGCACTTGCTGTAGTTTCACACCTTTTCGTGTCAGGGAAATTATAAAATTTCTATTTTCTCTTGCAGACAAAGGAAACATTTTTTTTCACTGATCTAGAGATTCTGGTTGTTTAAAGATTTTCCATTTAACTTTAGATATTTGGTTCTTCGTTTTTAATTTCCAAAAAAATGTTTAGAAAGCTGGGTCATATTTCATTTATCCGTATTAGTAATGGATGAAAGATGATTGTAAAAACGTTTTTTAAATTGTTTCATTTTATTCCCAATATAAATTTTAGTAACCTAATGAGATAGAACACATATAGACAAGGGATTTAGTTAAACACTTGTTAGATAACGGGCAGTGGTCAGGTTTTTTGCAGTTGCATAGGTTGTTTTTATGGGACAAATTAAGAACAGTAATAAAGTTACTATTGCTATATAGTGTCAATATTTTGTTATTGTTTAATTTAATACTTTTTTCTAAATTATTAGTGCAACTATAACTAAGTTTTAGAGTGTTCCTATTGAAAATTTTACTTAAATGATTAATTTTAGGAAAATGCTTATCAATTAAATTTAAAGAATATGTCTATAAAAGTCTATTTTTATGTATATATATATATATTTCTATAAAAGTATTTTTATACATTCATAGTGTTTTGATCCTAGCTTGGTTATATATAACTATAATTATAATTATATAACTATATGCTCATAGTAAGGATCCTAACAGGTACTACCACTCTAGGTGAGGCTGGACCTGGGAGCAACAGCAATTAAAAGGTAGTTCCGTGCTCCACACAACCTCCCAATCAGAGGCCTTGGTGCTGGATGCAGTTTACCGTCATACCTAGGACCGATCTCTCTCTCTCTCTCTCTATATATATATATATATATATATATATATATCTTGTTGGACATAGACCTTCCCCAGATCATGAAGAGGAATACGCTATTATCTTTCAGCGCTGATAGGGCAGCTGTGACATGCTTTGGCGATGAATGTCCCGAACTAGATTGGAATTCAGACAGATGTGCTTATTAAATAATTCTCAATAGTTTTGTCTTTTAGAAATGTTACAACAGTGAATGTAATCAGTATAACCTTATTAAGTCTAGTTTATGGTTTCTTTCTATCTTTCTTCTTGGCCATTCTTTCTTTCTTTCTTTCTTTCTTTCTTTCTTTCGTCCTTCTTTTCTTTCTTTCCTTATTTCTTTCTTTCTTTTCTTTTTTCTTTGTTTCTTTTTTTTTCTCTGATGGAATGGTGAAAGTATCTCGGCCCGATCCATTTCCCCAAAATCTGACCCAATGAACAAACGTTAGAAATTCTATCCGTTTTTTCCCCTGAAATCCCCTTTTGAATTGAATCGATAAATTTTCAGCACTCAATGGGATTTTCAATATGTCACACGGTCTTCTCCCCATATCAATTTATCAATTTACCCGAAGAGTAGCTCGTGCAGAGGACAGCACAAACAGTACACGAGTTCTAATGGACACATGGCTCAGCGCCATCGGCAAACGCAACGGATTTACTTTCTTGATAACAATTGAAAGAAACAAAGCAATGGAAGAATCCCGCTGAGGGGGATACTTTCTCGATAAAAAAGAAAAGAAAAAACAACAACAACAAAAAAAAAAAATAATAAAGAAATGAGTTATAGGGGCTGTCATCAAATGGCCTTTTATTTTGAGGTTTCATTTTCGATTGAAATATGGACGAAATACTGTTTACGAAAAATATAGCTTGATCCACATGTAAAAAACCTAAAAAATAATGGAAACAATTATAATAAAAAGTAAAAATCCAACATTTTATAACATAAACTGTGATCACGGCCTCAGTGTGCTAAATGTGTTTGGAAAATAATGAGGCAAAACTTTTCAATTACTCCAAAAAACATATAAAAAAATTGACATGTTCAGTTAAAAATTAAAATACAAAAACATCCATGAAAGTGGCTAATAGACAAGCCAGAACCTCTGGTATACATAGATGATATGTCCAGAAAATATATCACTTATACGAACACAAGAAAAATTGAATACAAAGCTTAATCGAGTACATTGTTAGTAGTTTTAAATAAAGCACACACACACACACGCGCGCGCACACACACACATACACACGCATATATATAACTACAATTATTTTTTATTTCAAATTAACGTAGTTTACATTGTGATACAGAAATTACCGTATAATTATATTGTGCTGTAATATATATGTCGTATTGAGCACTTAAAAAAAAAGTAAATGCCGGAGAACACATAATTCTAAAACTGTTGGTTCCCTTCACCCGGATATATATGTATATATATACATAGTTTAAATTGTGTGTATTTAAGCAGCATTTTTTCATTGAAGCATGTTTCATAAAATAATATAGATAAGTTTTGTCGATTTCCAGCATGCACGCACGTGTTCGCCAATCCTCCACACAAACAAAATAGACGACTATTACTAACGTTCGTCCGCGAACTGCTCGTTACAACCAACACTATTTTCATCTTTGACAATGGCTGATGTAAGTCGAAAGCTCAGAAAGGATCAAATAAAAGCATGTATCAATTATGTGATTTTCTTTCCCCTTTCAACGATAATGCTATTAAGCTTATCAGACGATATGGAAAAATACATAAAATAAATCTACAAAACTTGTCTATATTATTTAATGAATCATGTAACAATTAAAAAATGCTGCCTAAATACACACAATTACGACATGATGTAGCAACCCACCAAATATATATATATATATATATATATTGTCATCCGCAGACAGATCTGTTTTGCTGTATCACAGCTCATCAGTACGCTTAGACTCCGATTGCTTTTAACTCAGAATTGAAACCCGCCCGAATTTGGTAGAAAAAAAGGCAACTTTTTAGCATGTATATTATCATTATACACGTCCACTAGCCAGAGTACTCTAATTCATTACTGAATGAGCGATGCGTACATGCCAGAGTAGCTACTGTTTTTCAAAGTCTACCATTCTTCCAGAGTGCTCAATCAGGGTGTTAGAGCGTATATATATATATATATATATATATATATATATATATATATATATATATATATATATGATCTATTGAGGCAGCAGATCATTATTTAAACATATATTGTAAAATATAACAGACAACGAATGCCTATTATGTTTAATTATGAGCTGTTCTAAACATCGTATTTTAGCTTTAATTTCTGGAGAAAATAAAGGCAGAAATGGTCAAATATTTGGATAATTTTTATTACGCTTGATCTAAGCTTTCGGCTCACATGGACATTTAAATAAAGATATTCGCTATCAAAGATGATACTCTCTTATGTTGATATAGAAGATTACTATGCGATGATAACGGTCACAAAATAGCAGATGCAGGTCGTATATTCATGATGCGGTTCTATGACGTCATTCCACATTATATATATATATATATATATATATATATATATATATATATATATATAACATAGAACACTTGGTATATTAGTCAGGTAAATTCCGATAGAGACGAACTCAAAAGAACTCAATTTTAAATTCATTTATTTAATTTAACAGAGTAATATAATTTTTTTAGATATTCTACAATTTCATGGGTAATACGTATTTCGCCGCCGATGATGATGACCTAACGGCTCGTCAGACCCAAATGATACAACAGTTAATCTTCAAAATATCCCCTAACAATATTATACACAGACGCTCACATTTGTAACGGTAATTTACAAAAAACAATTCCTTGCTCATTAGAAAAAAAACAAAGATAGAAAAAAAAAAGAAAAAAGTAGACAATTGATAAATGGAAGGAAGATAAAAAAGGAAGGAAATAGAAATAGAAAGAAAACGAACAGTATACAGAGAAATGAATGTTAGTGTCAAGTATCGACACAGCGTCTATAGCAACGCGTCTATTATATATATGTATATATATATACATAATGTGGTATCATAAGCTTAATCATTAGCCGTTCTGAAACATCGTATTTTGGCTTTAATTTCTGGTGGAAATAAAGACAAAAACTGTCCAACATTTGGATATTTTAAAAAGGGCAGCCCAAAATGACAAATACAGGTCGGGGATACAAGAATCAAGCAGGTACAAAAATTTAAATGCCTGGGAAGCGTTATAACAGAAGACGGAAAGTGCGACACAGAGATCCGAAGGCGAATTGGCATGGCGAAGGAAGCATTCCAGAAGTTGAGTAAGATATTAAGAAGCAGGACAATTTCGCTAGAAACAAGGAAAAGAGTACTGGATTGCTACGTGCTGTCCGTCCTTCAATATGGCAGTGAATGTTAGACAATATCATCAAAGATGAAGGAAAATCTTGAAGCAACTGAAATGTGGTTCTACAGAAGAATGCTGCGAATATCATAGATCGAGCATGTTTGCAATGATGAGGTCTTAGAAATGATGGAAACAAAAAGGAAATTAATACTGAGTATCAGGAAGAGACAGCTGAAGTTCCTGGGACACGCAATGAGGAAGGAGGTCTTGGAGAATCTGATACTAACAGGCCAGATAGAGGGAAAAAGAGACAGGGGAAAGCAACGGATAACATATTTGAAGGTGGATGACGGAATGAGGATTGCACGGTGTAACAGGAGAAGGCGTGCTCAGAGCCCCCAGGGATAGGGTAACTTGGAAAGCTATGATCGCCTACGTCCTGAAGGGACAGAGCACATAGAAGAAGAAGAAGAAGAAGAAGAAGAAGAAGAAGAAGAAGAAGAAGAAGAAGAAGAATCTTTCGACTCACATGAACCATCTTTAGAGTGGTTTCAGGAACGTTAACATAAAGACATCCACCAGATGATATTTTTTTGTGTTGACATAAAACATTGCTGTGCGACGATTACACATTCAATCTAGTCACAAGACATTACAAAAGTAAAAAATTCTAACGTATATCATCTGAAGAAGGCCGGAGCGTACAAGCGCTGAAAAGTTGTGAATATCGCAATAACGTTGGGAACAACAGTCCGAACGATGTAAATAGTGTCGATATATCGCTGTTTCTATTTTCTGAATAAAATTGATTTCGGTTCAGGGATGGATCGGCCTAAAAGGGAACAGCAATAACTACCCCCACCCCGTCCGCAAAAGAAACCTGAAGAAAGATGCAAACTATATTGCTAATTTTTGTCGTCTCGTTTACGTCTTCAGTGTTCCGATCGATATTTCTATCGAAAATGTTTGAAAAAATCATTTTCGTTTTCTAAAACAAAAAACTACTCATAACCACTGTCATTATTTAAAATTGGTTTATTGGTTTTTAAATATTATTTCCCCTTTTTTTTTCAAAGAACATTCTCATGTGAATCCTGTTGCGTATTTACAAATATTTCATCAGAGTTTAAAAGAAACCCATAACCAGTTATGACAGATTGGTGATTTTCTAAGCGCAGCATCGATGTGAAACGAGGCCAAAAGTAAGGCACACCCAGTGACGATTGAACTCACTTGTAATGATTCTAGTGAGACAAGCTTGTTAACCATCATACCACCACCAGATGTCCTATTTATGACAGATTGATGGCTGTGTTAGCCACGTATATTTCTGTGTGCTCGACTCAAATTAAAAGTCAAAATCTTTAGATTTTAATAAAAGCAGGCACTTGATTGACACAATACAATCTTACTCTAAAATATACAAAGCTGAAATGGTTGAATGGCTAAAGGTCAAATGTTACTTATAATAATGAAAACAGCGGAAAGTTGTGGAGATCCATGATCATTCAAATTATGAAAGGGTATAGAATATTTACTGTGAAACCAATAAAATGTGAATGAAAATTCTACTCCAGTAGCTTCTTTTCTCGCACTTCACGCCTGTGGAATTCCCTTCCGTTTACTTTCTTGCTCGACAGCTACAATCTCCAAAAATTTAAATGTAAAGTCAATAGTCATCTTCTATCTCACAAACCTGCATCCTTTCTCTCTCACGCTCCTTTCTCTGTCCATTCCACTCTCATTAGTATTCTCATCCTTCTCTTACCCACTTCCTGACACCCTCTATAACCTGTCACTCTTTCTCATAACTTTCTTCTTATGTAACCCCCTCCACAACAGTGGCAGTAAAATGCCTTGCTTGGGGCAACACGATTATAAAAAAAACTAGTGTTTCAACCTGATGTAGCCGTATACCATAAAGAAAAGAAAAGTGTGGAGAGCGTTGCTTCTTTACGTCTTGAACGGATATATGTCAGTTAAGTGATACGTTATATGATACACGCATAAGCGATCATGTTTTGAGAGATACATTACTGACTGGGAAGAAGATTTTCCCACAGTAGGCTGCCATTGCTTTCTGTGGTATATTGGTTGATAGCCAAGGCTATAGAATCCCATCTGAATGCAACAAATTCAGCTGGAATTCGAACCGGTTCTTTGCTTTCTCTCTGCATCCTCTATCTCTCATGCTCCCTTTTCCGTCCATTCCACTCTCATCTGTATTCTCATCCTTCTCCTACCCACTTCCTGACACTCCCTATAACCTGTCACTCTTTCTCATAACTTTCCCCCTATGTAACTCCCTCCAAAACGGTGGTAGTAAAATGCCTTTCTTGGGGCGATATGATTATAGAAAAAAGACCAAAAAAAAAAAAACATTACTTATCAGTCGGCTGCCCCGTGTGCAAGACTGTGCATCAACCGGAGATAATCCGACTCCACAAGAATAAATCGAGAACAACCGAGAAGTTGGTGAGGGGAAAGTCCGGTTCGCAAGGGAATATTTTCTGTCCAGCGTTTTCGGTGGTTGTTTATTTTACTGTCTTCCCCTCCACACATATCTTACTGACACCGGAAGTTGATCTCTTGATGTGTTCAAACAGTTTAAATACCTTCGATTTATCAAATGAAGATTAATGTAGCTTTCTTTTAATCGTTTCACACCAAGCAAGGCAGTACTTACTGCCACTGGTACGCAGTGGGCTACATAAGAGGTGATTGAAAAGTTACATCGGAGGAGGGCGAAGAGAAAGAGGAACCCAAGAGGATCCGGTTACAGCGGGTGTTAGAGAATTGGCAAAATAAGGATGAGAATACTGGTGTGAAGCGAATTGCATGAGAGGAGAGCAAAAAGAGAGAACAACAAGGTACAGAGAGTGTTGGAGAAAATTTAAGAGATAGATGGGTGTCAAGGGGATAAGAGATGGGAATTGACATTGCATTTAAACGCTTGGAGATTGTAGCTATCAGGGAAGAAAGTATACGGAAGAGGGTTCCACAGGTGAGAAGTGCGAGAAAAGAAGCTGAGGGTGTAGAAGTTATTACTGCATTTGGTTTTTTGACTGCAAAAGGGTGGGACCTTGTTGCCAGTCTGGTGGCTCGAGTAAATTCTTGTAGAGGGGGCACAAGAGAGAAAAGTTCGTCGGAGCAGAAACCTTCAAAATATTTGTAGAAAAACCATATCCCGTCGGTGAGAAAGTGGCTAGAGTCGAGCTGCCGGGTTAGGATCGATAGCATTGCAGATTTTCGTCTGGGTCTTGTCGAGAACTCCGAGATGAATAGCAGGCGTGGGGGAGGCTCAACCAGATATGACAACAGTATTCACTGCATGGGCGGATGGTTGATTTGTATATATGCAAGATGGACTCAGGCAATAAAAACTTTCTGACTCGACACAGTGACTCAACCTTCCTAGCAGTAGATTTAGCTATTGATTCAATATAATCGTCCCACTTGTGGTCGAACGAGAGAGCAAAGCCGAGGAGGTGGAGTGTTTTGTTTTCGGGGAGACAAGCTTGATCCATGATGATGGGGTGGGGGGGAGGAGGAATTGTCTATAATAGTTGACGGATAGTAGCTTCGTTTTAGAAGTATTAATTTTTACTAGCCATTTCTTACCTCAGTCCACCACAGATTTGAATCTTTCTCAAGATCAGCAACAAGGCTGTCTTTGTCCGTCTTGACAGATTTCTCACTGAGGCCGGGTTTGATGGTGCTGTCATCAGCGTAAATGCCTACTTGTGATTTGATAACATCAAGGAGATCGTTGATGAATATCAGAAAGAGCGTCGGACCTAGGCTAGAGCTCTGGGGGGCACCCACGTTCGTGTGATAGGATTTGGAGGCATGCCTGTTAAAACGACCTTCATTATGCGATTTGATAGGAACGACAGGATCAAACCAAGTGAGTATCCAGGAGTACCGTAGCCCTGTAGCTTACGCAGAAGGCCACCGTGCCAGACCCTATCAAATGTTTCAGAGGTATCTAGAGCAACAGCTTCTTATCGAGGGTCTGAAATTATTCTTTCTTGATTATACTTTCCTCTTCTGGGTGCCAAATGCCTCCATGCCTCATCTCTGAGAATCCAAGGATTAGAATCCAAACATGATAATGGTAAAGTTGGGATTAACATAATAAAACATTCGGAATCCATTGACTGAACCCTTGTCATTATTTAAAATTGATTTATTGATTTTTAAATATTATTTCCTGTTTTTTTTTTAAATCCGGCTCTGAATTCTGCCGCATATTCACAAATCATTTATCAGGGTTTCAAACAAACCATAACTAGTTATGACAGATTGATATTCCTGTGTGATCGACTAGAACAAAAAGTCAACATCTTCAGATTTCAATGAAACTCACAAGTTGGTTGATTGTGTTGTAATAAAATATCCTAGACCTCCTTTTCCCCATGTAAACTTACTAATACCGAGAACTATATATTGTGAACACCTCATTCACCGGTGTCTTGCTTCAGAGATTAGACTTGCCTGAGCAAGCACTCTTGTTCACCTGAGAGGGACTAAAGCGAGGCCCCGTAAAACATTTGGGAAGAGAAAAAAAGAGAAATTAATTCAATGAAAAAATTGATACCCGAGGAAGCGTTTGTTTCTTAGGACATGATGAAGACGACGCTGTTAAAACTACTGAGAAATTGCGATAGGTTTTTGAAGTGTTCATCATAAGTAGAGAAGAACAACTTGTAAGGCAAATATGTAACACTATATTCGCTTGCCAACTTCAAGCAGAAGAGTCACTCAAAAAGCGGTTGGGACAAGCACATTTGACAAATAACATTACATTCAACAGAAAAATAACCATTTTCGAATGGCAAACGAGATTTAATACTTTCGAATAAGAGTTACTAGAGAAATCTTGTAAAATCTTAATTCGTTCTTTCAGGCCGGATGAACTCTTCATAGTCAACCGTCATCCACACCAACATAGTTTAAATCTAAATCTAATCTAAACTTATTTATAAACGGAACTTTGTGTGTGTGTGTGTGTGTGTGTCCGTTACTTATAGACTCCGAAATGGCTGAACCGATTTTCTTGAAAATTTACACAATTGTGGTATAGTACAACTCGCGTCTGCGAGTATTCTTAGCTAGGTTTTGTGTCAAGGTACCCCTGATATATATCGAAAACCGATAATCGAAAAAATCGTGTTATAGAAGGAATTGTCCGATTTTAATCAAATTTGATACACTCATAGACAAAGACATAAGAAACGATATTCAGAAGTTTCAAAGTTGCAGTTCTTACAATAGTGCAGAAAATGGATAATATATATATATATATATATATATATATATATATATATATATATATAAAAGGCATAATGTTTGTGTGTGTGTCTGTTTATCTGCCTGTATGTCTGAATTTTTCAGCCCTTTTGATTTAGTTTTTGCTTCGGGTTTGGCTCTAAGTAGGTATAATTGTAGATCTTAGTCTCAGTCATTATACCATTTACTCAGAGGACTTATTTAGCCTTCAAAATTCAGTTTACGATGAAAAAAACTTATTTGATGTCGATACCAGGAAATCAAAATTTGACTTACATCCACTGGAAACAACTATTGCTTTTTAGTCTTTCGTGCCAACGTCCAAAGAGTCTGGGCTCCAGGACCATGGATTAGTTTTAAAGCTTTCATTAAACCTGAGCAACGCCGGGCTAAATTGCTAGTAGCCTCACAAACTAGAAAAGCGCCGAGATTATGGCTACATCCCTGAACTCATCGTCAGCCGGAAAGAGGATCCCACAACACGAGTTGGTAAGATGTTGATTAGGATTCGGATTTGGAATTTATTCCTATCAGTTTACATTATCTTTGATTCAGAATCTTACTTTTTTACTTTTTTACTATACTGGTCTGTTGCTACCTTATATACATAATGCACCACGACAAATATTTGACCCAGAAAATACGCGACCCATTCTATTATATTATTCGATGATATTGTCCAGTATTCATTGACATATTAAAGAACTGACATCACATACCAGTCAAGTACTCTTTTCTTTGTTTCTAGCGAAATTTTCCTGTTCCTTAATACTTTACTCAACTTCTGGAATGCTTCTTTTGCCATATCGAATTGCTTCCGGATCTCTGTGTCGCACTTTCCGTCCTCCGTCAGAACACTTTCCAGGTATTTAAATTTTTGTATCTGCTTGATTTTAGTATCCTCCACCTGTATTTGGTATTTTGGACTGCTCATTTTGCTGATGACCACGCATTCGGTTTTTTTTTTGCAGTTTATTTGTAGTCCTTTCTTGTCACTCTTTTCAGCTACCTTATGTAGGAGGTAGTCATCTAAATGACGCAAAAATGAAAATAACATACACATCTCATTTTAAGTCACATACTTACGAAAATCACAGAAAATATCTTGGAATATTAAAGAGTAAATTTATTCAATAAAATTGGCCTCCAGACGACAATGAAATCTCCTGCATCTCTTTTGGATAGTTTCCTTCTTTTAGTTGGTGAATGCTAACATAATCCTTGCCTTCAGTTCATCTTTGGTGAAAGAAAGAGTTTTGTTGGTCTCTTGCTTAACTGTGCCTCACGCATAATAATCAAGTGTTTTGTAGTCTGGGGAGTTAGGTGACCAGACGTAAGGGGTGATGTGGTCGCAGACTTTGTCTGACAGACATGACTGGGTTCTTCTGGATTTGTGGCATGGTACAAAGTCATCTTGCTAGACATAGGGGCTTTCCACGACCATTATATTGACCCAGAGAAGTATTAGCTCCTCAAGCCACTTTATTTAGGCATTTGTGTTGAGTCTGAGGCCATGTGGGAAGATGAATAATTGCATAATGGCGCCATCACTAGTGATCACACTTAATACATTCTTAATCGCCATTAGACTCATCTAACTCTTTTCGAATACTAGAAATGTCTTTAGATTGACACCCAAACACTGAAATGTTCGTACTGCAGCTTTGGCCACGAATGCCAAGCAGTCAGTCAGTGAAGTGCCATACGTGCTACACGCTTGGGCGATCATGTCTTTCGAAAGAGACATGACTGACTGGGCAGAAGATTTTCCCGCAGTAGGTTGCCATTGCTTTCTACGGTAGACTGGTTGCCGACCAAGGCTATAGAACCCAATCTGTCCTGTTATTTAACCCATAACTGGAAGGAATAGCCGGATTAATACCTTTCCCAAGGGTATTTGCGCGTAACTGAATGCAATGAATTCAGCTGGAATTCGTACTCGGCTCCCCGATTTGTCGTTCCGAGCCGATATCCAATGCACCACCACGCACAGCCAAGCAGTACAGTGCGCAAAATTCAAACAACAAAATGGCGACAATCGTACCCTGTGCAAGAGTGAGATATACCGGTCTTGGTTAGAGATGTTTGTAAAGTTATTAGTGTGTAATAAATTGTTAAAAGATTTATTGGAAGTCAAAATCTAAGCAGAGAAAATTTTCTTTTTATGAAAACTAAAATGAATATTTTAATGAAAGGTTACATACCTTTTCAGAATAGTGTAAGAAGAGAATATTAATCAAGCGGAGACGTAAGAAAACTTCGTAGATGAAAAGTTTAGGACTTGACACGCAGCTCAGCTAACAGATTTTTACCAGAAACATCCTAATTCATAGCTCAGAGAATTGTTTCCAATCCCTTTTTACAATTGGTAAGTTTTGAAAAGCACGAATGAAGTCAAACTAGAACGTTTATTATTATTTTATTTTAATTTTCTGCAATTAATTCTCTCGGTGTAGTATTTACCTGGCCAGTGGAGAAAATTAATACTTTGATCTATTAAAGAAGCGTGAAACATGCTTTCTTTGCCATAAAAATAATACCAAACCAAGGATCGGGAAGATATATATATATATATATATATATATATATATATATATATATATATATATATAAGTAGGCATCTACGCAGATGACACTACAATATACTCCCGCTCCAGTAAGAAACCTGTCGTGGTGGACAGACATAATCTTGCTGCTGACCTTGAGCGGGTTCTACACTCTGTGGTGAACTGGGGCAAGAAGTGGCTTGTCAACTTCAATTCATCTAAGACCAAGCTGTTGTCTGTCAATCATTACAGGCAACCTCTCCTGCTTCCCATAAGCATGGACCAAGTGATTCTCCCTGAGAGTAATACACTACGCCTCCTCGGACTTACCCTGTCCTCAGACCTCAAATAGAACCACTATATTGAATCTATAGCAAAATCTACTGCTAAGAAGATTGGGTCACTATGTCGATCCAGGATGTTCTTTCCACCTGAATCCATCCTGCATATATACAAGTCAACCATCCGTCCGTGCATGGAGTACTACTGCCATTTATGGTCAGGTGCCCCTGCCGTTCTCCTCAGTGTTCTTGACAAGCTCCAAAGGAAAGTCTGTAATGTGATAGGTACTGATCTGGCGACTCGACTGCAGCCACTTCCCCATCGTCGAAATGTGGCCTCCCTTTGTCTATTCTATAAATACTTTCATGGCTTCTGCTCGGACGAGCTTAAGTCACTGATGCCTCCTCAACAGGTGTTTACCCGTGCAACCAGACTGGCAACTGGGTCCCACCCATTCACAGTCAGGTTAGCCAAATGCAGACGACAATTCTACTCCTGCAGCTTCCCCTCTCGCACTTCCCGCCTGTGGAACTCGCTCCCGTATTCTTGCTTTCCTGACGGCTACAACCTCCAGAAATTTAAATGCAAAGTCAATACTCATCTACTAACCACTGGACTCTAGCTCTCTCCCCTCCCCTGTATAACCTTCCCTTTCTCTCCACCTATGTATCTGTCATCGCACCTGCTTTCTGTTGTTCCTTTCTAACTAGCTTGTACTCCTCACTCTTTTCTAATTAATCTTTTTACATTTATGTAACCCCCTGCACATCAGTGGCGTTTCCGCCTTGCTCGGGGTGAAATGATTATATATATATATATATATATATATATATATATATATATATATACTGAAACCGTTGCTGGGGTGGATGCCCACCTCGGTTGATCCGGCTTAGTAGCTAATCGCAGTGCCAACTACGGTAAACCATTTTGAAAACATTCTTCACTTTTCTCTCTCATTTGTTCATTTCCAGTTCAGCAGACATTTTAATGCAGTATTTATCATTTCTAATCGCATTGTAAGAAAATCATATTACTAATATTATCTAGTATCTACAGTTTTTTTCCGAAACTCGTTAACATCACCAGCGACTATTAGAGATAACCGGACCACAACAGTTACATACTTTTTTGAGAAAAGCTTTTGCGTACTTCAGGTTGATCTCATCACTTTTGTGCCCATGATTGGCGTCAACAAAAACGAAACTCACTCAGTCTTTTGAGCGAAGTTTGTTTCCAAACTACAGCTTCTTTCTCCCATACGAAACGCTCCGAATCTAACCCTACTCTATTGCTATTTTTATGGAAAATGTGGAGATGAGCAGTTCATTCATTAGCTTTATCAGCTCCGACATTTATACGCTATAACCACAGTATTGAATCACCCTAATTGCCCCTGTGCTCGAAATCTGAGAAGAAAGTTTCAACCAAACATTTTTTCAAGAAATGCTAGTTTGTCGGGCAGATATATACCTATACCTATACTCTTCATACTTCTTATCTTCAGAATTTTCTACTCCTACCACCCACTCTTTTATTTATTTATATGAAACACCTCATTCACCATAAATATTTTAACAGTAACCTGCCACACGACAATCTTAACCTTTTCGAGGAAAGTTTCAAACTTTATTTATCCTCCTTATCCGTATGATCTACACTTTCAACGACCTATTCTTTCTTTCATATGACACATCTCATTAATTACAAGCATTTTAACAGTAGACCTCTACCTTGAGTGGCTCTTGAGATTTGTATTAGATGAATTTTAATATTGTCTCTATCTACCGATATTTCCTAAAATTACTCTAGATCACCTTTTGTTATATCGCTAAAACTGTTGTTAGTACGAAGCCTCACCGAAATTTTATTTGTCTGAAAATCTCTGTCTGTTTACTTTGTACTTTTAAATACTGTGCTCCTTCAGGAATTAGGTGGACTTGCATCTGCACAGAAACCGTTTCTTTATGATCTGCAAATTGATATAAATTCCTTATAGTGGAATGGTTTTTCAGTGTCTTTGTAGAGACCTTGGACATGTTTATTAAATTGGCCTTGTGCCAAACATAACCATATTTCCCACAATGTAAGATTAGTATTAGACGGTTGGAAAGATAAAACAGTCTCGCGGGTATTGATAAGTGGAAATTTATTTGCAGAAAAGAATAACATCAATATCTTTGTATGAAAAACATCAAACAGTGAAAATGTTCCAAGAGAAAGTGTCGTAAAGAGTTAAATGAATCCAGAGTTTGTTGCGAAATAGTTGCGCAGAAAAAAAAATTAACTATTTAGTCGTAAAACTTTTGTTTGTTTTTTTAAGATGGCAAAAAAGTGAAAAGGAAGGAAAAGCGATCAATTTACGTCAAAAATGGGAGAAATAAAAGATCAGCGAAAAATGTACTCATCGGCAATAATTTTAGAAGTCAGTTGAAGTGTCTTATTGTTGTCATCATTGTCTTCTTATGTGCTGATGGTGAGAAGTTGAGGACGAAGAAGAAGAGACAAAGAAAAATGTCACGCGAGAAGGAGAGGGAGAGCGAATGTATGTCGACGAAACATTATGTCCGCTTCAGCGTTTTGAAATTTTTCTATCTGATCTCCGCTAGCATATGCTGATTCATCTTTCTTTCTCTATTTATATCAAATGACTTTTTGACACTTTCTTGTTAATTTCTCTCAGTTTTGTAAATCGTTCCCCTTTCATCGGTTAGAAAACAATTCACACTGGCTCGCGAAATATGGCTTTGTCCATTTCCTTTAGTACAGAGTCAATCCTTTTTTTCTCTTGGTTAAAAGAATTTTCGCACTGGCTTGCAAATTTGTAAACAGTGAATAGAAGAGAGTTACTTCTATTTTGTATTCACCACACATTTCCATAGTTTTTCTTTTGGATTTTGAATTTTCTCTTAGATTGACTGCCAAGGCTAGAGAGACCAAATTATCCTGCTATTTTTTGCATGTATTTTATATAAAAGTAAACATAACAGACTTGGTCTGGAATTGATCTCTATTCGCCAATTCCAATTCTTGCGTCGTTAACTGTTTATGTTGACCTTCTTATTACAACTAGTAGTAGTAGTATGATCTTGAATGTTTATCAGATGATTTATTGTCAGCCATCATACATTTAAAAATAACATTAATCATAGAATGGGTACAAACATTTTACGAAATGTCGAAATGTTTATTTTCAGAACTTCATAATATTTATCCGAATTCATTTTCTCCACTTTTAATGTAATGCGTACAAATTCCATTTTTATTCCTGTAAATTCCGTTTTCTCTGCGTTATTTAAAGCGCTATTATTCAACATTTTTTTTCTTTTCTTCTCGCTGAGCCGCTTCCATGCGTTTGACCCCTTTTATGTACATGCAGGAAGAACTGTTTTCCAACCACACTGCCCATCCATTTAAGTGAGCTGAGGCGCTAGTCTTTCGCTTCGTTAATTGTCTTTCTACTGAACTTCTTCTTCTATGTGTCCTGTCCCTTCAGGACGTAGGCGATCATGGTTCTCCACGTCTCCCTATCCCTTGTGGCTCTTAGTATGTTTGCTTCTGTTACTCTTGGTCAACCCCCGTTCCGTCGCTGCCTACCTCTGTCTCTCTTTCCTTCTATCTGGCCAGTCAGTATCAGGTTCTCCAGGCTCTCCTTCCTCATTGCGTGTCTCAGAAACTTCAGTTGTCTGTTCCTGATGCTCAGTATTAATTTCCTTTTTGTTGCCATTCTTTCCAACACCTCATCGTTGCTTGCATGTTCCGTCCACGATATCGGCAGCGTCCTTCTGTAGAACCACATTTCCGCTGCTTCCAGTTTTCTCCTCATTTTCGATGATATTGTCCAGCATTCACTGCCGTATTGAAGAACTGACATCACATAGCAATCCAGCACTCGTTTTGTTTTGTTTCTTCTGAACACCCGTCCGTATTTAGGCACCATCTTATCGAAGATGGCTACCGGAACTGCAACGCTTTAATCAATTTTTAAAAGTAACACTGAATAGATGTAAAGATTCTAAAGGCGCATTTCATTGTAACTTAATAAAAAAATGAATAATTCCTAATTTAATTCCATTAATTAGATTACAGAAAATGCGTTATTTGTTAAATTTGGGGGACTTTATATTTTCTCTATACCTTCTTCAGAAATTGATATTCAATAACTTAAATTTGTATCTGAATATATGCGTATATAGGGTTCAGTCATACTTTATTTTTATTTCAAGGAGTCAATTGTAATGACAAACACATCATCTTAAATTAGCGTTTCATAAATATATAAATATAAATTTAAATAAATATGCAATATAAATAAATAAAATATAAATAATTAAATATAAAATATAAATTTAAATAAATATGCAATATAAATAAATAAAATATAAATAATTAAATATAAAATATAAATTTAAATAAATATGCAATATAAATAAATAAAATATAAATAATTAAATATAAAATATAAATTTAAATAAATATGCAATATAAATAAATAAAATATAAATAATTAAATATAAAATACAAATTTAAATAAATATGCAATATAAATACATAAAATATAAATAATTAAATATAAAATATAAATTTAAATAAATATGCAATATAAATAAATAAAATATAAATAATTAAATATAAAATATAAATTTAAATAAATATGCAATATAAATACATAAAATATAAATAATTAAATATAAAATACAAATTTAAATAAATATGCAATATAAATACATAAAATATAAATAATTAAATATAAAATATAAATTTAAATAAATATGCAATATAAATAAATAAAATATAAATAATTAAATATAAAATATAAATTTAAATAAATATGCAATATAAATAAATAAAATATAAATAATTAAATATAAAATATAAATTTAAATAAATATGCAATATAAATAAATAAAATATAAATAATTAAATATAAAATATAAATTTAAATAAATATGCAATATAAATAAATAAAATATAAATAATTAAATATAAAATATAAATTTAAATAAATATGCAATATAAATAAATAAAATATAAATAATTAAATATAAAATATAAATTTAAATAAATATGATTATAAATATAATTATCAATAAATTGGTGATGTAAAGTTGGTTAAATAAAACAACGCAAAACGGAGTGTATTGACAATAACAATTGACAATAACATTGTCAATATTTATATTATTGACAATAATAATTGACAATATTCCATAACCACCTACTCTTTCATTCATGTGTCACATCTCATTAATTATAAACATTTTAACAGTAACCCTCTATCTTGCATAGCTCTTGATCTGGATGAATGTTAGTATTGTCTATATACTTATTCTAAACTTACTATAATCTTCACTTTCAACAACCTACTCTTTCATTCATATAGCAGTACTCCACGAAAGAAAAGTAATGTTGCTTGAGTGGTGCAACCGTAAGGGAATTATTAATTTAAGAGTCTTTAAGACGCACCGGATCATCTATACGTCCAGCATCTTCAATGGAATCGCAGACGTTTGAGTGAAAAGAGTTTTGCGTTAGAGAATATGAAGAAATATCGTTTTCCTTCAAGACAAAGCAAGGTTGCATATAAGGAAAAAAATTAACCCGTTTGGAGTGTTCTGCCATATTTTACCCTACTCCACCCGTCATATTCTACCCTATCCGTCGTATTCTGTTGACCTTCACCCAACCAATTATTAACTTTTTCTGGTTACTGCAAAACATTTTCATAGGATAAAAATTATCTCATAAAAATTTGATTAAAGTGTTTTTCGTAAGTTTTTCTCAACAAAATCTGCAAAACTTTACTAAAGTGGTATCGAAGAGCTGCCTGATAGGTGGCAACATGTCACTGCAAGTAATCAGTTAGTTATGTGCCGTACGTGATACACGCTTGGGCGATCATGTCTCGAAAAAGACTTGACTGACTGGGCAGAAGATTATCCCACAGAAGGTTGCCATTGCTTTCTGTGGTAGAGTGGTTGCCAACCATTGCTATTTAACCCATTTTCCCCTGTTATTTAACCCATAGCTGGAGGGAAGAGATGATACCTTTCTCAAGTGTATTTGCACGTAAGTGAATGCAACGATTTCAACTGGAATTCGTACTCGGCTCTTCGATTTCACGTTCTACTGAACTACAACGTACATTATTACAAGTAATAATGAATCTATAATATGTGGTCTTTCCTGACAAAATTAATTTTATCTCTTATCTTTTGGTTAGTTTTCTACGGCTTATTAACACTTTTGCAGTTTATTTAATCCCATAAAATAGTTTTTGATTGTATTTTTTTTGTGGGGGGTACATAATAAAGGTTTGGGAATGATGAAAGTCTTACTACTTAATCCATAGCTGGGGGAAAAGAGATGGATTCATACCTTTCCCAGAGGTATTTGCGCAAAAGGGAATATGAGGAACCTGATTGGAACTGGAACTTGCCTTTCCAATTAACGATTCCGAGATCTTATTCATTACAACCAACGCACATATAAGCTTACAGCACCTGATATTCCCATTCAGATATTGACCAAAATTGATTTTGCCTAACTTCAGTGATTGTACGGGTACAGCTGTTTTTACGTGATTTAGCCGTAAGACTGGTATTTGTCTGAAAATGAATATATACCAGTTTCTCTACTAATATCTTTTAAGCATAGAAATCCGTCCGATTTTTTTTTAGATAAGAAATTATAATTTATTATATGCTTTGTTATTCAGAAATTCATACTCATCGGGATTGTTATATTCACCACATTTCTATCGTGTCCTTCAGTGATATTATGACGATATCCGATGTGATTAGGAATGTCGCGCCAAAAAGGTGTTCTGTCGTGGGCCGTGTCGATTGTGTCGCTACGGTAGCCTTCACAACCATTCTCATTCTCTTACTGAAAATCAAATCAATCGCTTTTTCACCAGAAGAAATTTTGTTTTTAGTATTAAATAGCACAACGCATATGATCTTTACTGCCTACTTTTATTGCTCGCATCAGTGAAAATTTACCGACTATTTTCAGTGAATGAGAGAGACTTCCCAATCCAAGCAATAGCAATTATTGTTATGGTGACTTACCCAAATGACATATGAATTCTTTCAAACTATATATAAGCAGAAGTTCTGCTTTGAAAGAGCAGAGAGTGAGAGTGGAATCTCTTCCAGCAGATAACTTTGACAACCGGACTATCAGTCACACTAATAATCTCTCATTGGAATATGTTTGAACTACTGTCTTTTGTTAAATATATCTGTTTAACTCTATTCCTTCATTTTATTTCTGACCCCAACAAGACAACTACAACTTAGCGACGAGCATTCTTAAGTACCTCCAAAAGGACAACGTAGAAATTATTAAAGAAAGAAAACCGAACAAAATTAAAAAAAGTGTAACTAACTTACACTGAACTTGAACGCGAGCCGCTAAACTACGAAAATTCATGTTTCTCAAGAAAAAATGCACTCGTGATTCTCTGAGTGAGTAAGAAATTAAAGTTATTCACTTTCAATTAGTTGTTATTTCATTACTGAGTGAGTAAGAAAAAATATTTTTTGTTATTCAAATAAAAGAAAAGTTTTCATTTGAATTTAATTTGTATTCGGGTAATCATAAAAAGAACTATCATTATTATTTACCTTCGCCGTTTAAGGAAAATGGCGGATTTTATCGTCGTAATACAAAAAGAAAAAATATTAAGACTCATACGGAGTCAATACTTAGAAGGGAGGTGCTATTGTAACTTATGACACATGAATTCTCCCAAACTATATATAAGCAGTCGTTCTGCTTTTTAGAGAGTAGAGAGCAGAACCAGAGTTTGCATTGAAGCAGTCGTCTTAGGATGACTGCTCTGTAACTCTATAACACTGTCAGCTCTCTGCTTTCGAGCAGAGAGCACAAACCCAGTCGTGGTTCCGCCGAAGGGTAGAACCACGACTCGGTAAAAATAGACAGACATATTTTTGGCCCGGCTATATGGCCGGGAATTCCCACATTAAAATGACCATGTGTCACATCCGGCCTTGCGTGGGAAGGCTAGTAAATACAGTAGAGAGCAGAACCTGTTCCAGCAGATAATTCTGACAGCCGACTAACAGTAACACTGATAATCTCTTATTGATATTTCTTTCCACTTTTGTTAAATATGTTTGTTTAACTCTATTCCAGTCTTTGTGCCTTAATTTCTGGCCCCAAAAAGACGACAACAAACATGCATGTTCGATATAAGGTGAAAAAAATTGACGGAAATATTTTTGAAATATAAATTCCGTTTTACCAGAAAATCCTGCATTCGTATTAATTATTGATTCGTCAGTTCACGAGAAAATGAAGTGAACTAAGTTAACCTCGTGGATTAAAGCGTTGGTTCGTTAATTTGGTGACAGTAATTTTGAGTTTAAACCTAGGGCTGGGTAGTGCAGACTTAGACTCAGTGAAAAATGGTATTAATGACTGGACATGGTCAGTGGAACGAAAACAATCAACAATTTATCACCGCAGATAAAATAAAGGCTTCAGTTAGAAATTCTCTGAAGATTATCTGGATTGATACGCACATGAAGAAGGCCGATGGGTAAAATGCTCTAAAAGTTATAACAACAATAAACATGAAAACAATCGTCTCAAAACTTCTTTCCTTAGTTGCTATTTACTTTTCAATTTATAACTAACTAAGGAATGTTTAGAATGCTATCAGAAAGGGCAAGAAAAATGCAGAAGGACGTGTACCTGTGTTTCATAGAGTAAGCAAAGGGGTTCGACAAAGTAAGCCACAAAGACCTGATTGAGACACTCGGCAACCTTGTCATATTCAGGAAAGACAGAGTAATCAAGAACATGTACTGGCATAAAACTGCCTGCACACGGAGAGCAAAGGAGTTCAGTAGACACTTAAATATAGAAAGAGATGTAAGACAAGGATTTGTCTTCTCACCAGATCTATTCAACCTATACAGCGAGACAATTCTGGGAGCTTTAGAATTCCTGCCAGGATTTGTCATTGGTGGTCACAATTTGAATAGTATGAGATACACAGAGGATACAGTTTTGATTGCAAATACAGAAAAGAAATTTTAAGGCCGCTTACAGGAGGTATTTAAAGTGAAAAAAAGACAACATATAAGCTACAAGAAAACTGAATGCAAGGTAATCAGTAAACAGAGGAGCCCAAAATTCTTATAAAAAGTTGGGGATACGAAAATCAAACAGGTGTAGAAATGTAAATATCTGGAAAATGTTATAACGAAAGACGGGAAGTGTGACACTGAAATCCGAAGGCGAATTGGCATGGCCAAAGATGCATTCCAAAAGCTAAGCAGAGTATTAAGAGACAGAAAAATCTCGTTGGAAACAAAGAAGAGAGTACTGGATTGTTATGTGATGTCTGTCATTCAACATGGCAACGAGTGCTGGACAATCTTAACAAAGATGAAAGAAAGACTTGAAGCAACCGAAATGTGGTTCTACAGAAGGATGCTGAGGAAACCATGAACGGAACACGTGAGGTTTTGGAGAGGATGGACCCGAAAAGGAAACTAATGCTTAACACCAGGAAAGAAACAGCTGAAATTTTTGGGGCATGCAATAAGGAAAGAGGGCTTGGAGAACCTGATGTTCACGGGACGGATAGAGGGAAAGAGAGTCAAGAGACAGCAACGTATGATATACTTGACTGACATGAGCAGATGGATAATGAAGCGGGGATTGAGTAGGTTAATAGTAAAATGGGTATTAGTAGCGACAAAAGACAGAAAGATGTGGAGGGCTATGATCATAAAGGCACACGGCACAAAGAAGAAGAAGAAAAAGAAGAATTCTTGCAGTAGCCTGCCGTTACTTTTGCTGTAGACTAGTTGCTAACCAAGTCTACAGGAACGAGTTTGTCTTGCTTATTTAACCCATAGATGGGTGTAAAAGACATAAACTCATAACTTTCCTAAGGGTATGTGCGCAAAGTGAAAATAAAGTGAACAGAATGTAAGCGATCATGGAACTCTACAATTTTCTGTCCTTTGTAGTTCTTAAATTGTGTGATTTTGATATTTTACTTAAACTCTATTTGGCCATCCATTTACTCAAGATCACTATTTGTTTATACAATTGAGATGAGGTAGAATGTACACTATTCACATTGTTCGGACTGTTGTCCTCATCTTTATTGCCATATTTACGAGGTTTCATCCGTTGTACCCTCCAGCGTGCATCACTTTGGGTCAAGTCACTTGAACTAGAACCCATAACTCTTTGGTTCAAGTCACTGGAACTAGAACCCACAGCTCTTTGGGACAGATCACTGGAACTAATACTGGTTCGTTCCGGTGACTTGACTCGAATTGTTGTGAGTTCAATGCCAAGTTAAAAAGTACCTGGTAAAAAAAAAAAAAAAAAATAGAAAGTTAGGATACGGGATAGAAACTATCATCTGAATGTATCAGGCTAGTCTCCCTGAAAGCAAAATACTGCGCCTCCTATCAGCTGACTTCAAGTGGAATGACTACATTAAATTCATAGCTAGGTTCACACTCCACCCACGTCTATTGAATAGGTGAAGAGGCTCATCCCTTGTTCCTTGTTTAGGATGTGGTTTCCGGCTTTCTCTTTTCCAATCTTTTCACTTCTTTTTCTTTTTTTTTTTTGCAATTGGAGTAGATAGACTGAACTATCGCCCGCTTCACACTCCATCCACGTCTATTGAACAGGTGAAGAGGCTCATCCCTTGTTCCTTGTTTAGGATGTGGTCTCCAGCTTTCTCTTTTCCAATCTTTTCACTCCTACGTAGCCCCCTGCGCTTCAGTGGCGTTACCGCCTTGCTCGGGGTGATATGATTAAAGAAAAAATGCTGCTCAGGTTGGTTCTCAATCTATCTTACACATATATGAATGTACCATCCGCCCATACATTGAATACTGCTGTCACATCCCGTCGGGTGCCCCTGCTATTCATCTCGGGCTTCTTAACAAAATTCAGTGAAGAATCTGTAATGTAATTGATCCCGACCTGGTAGCTCAACTCCAGTCACTCTCTCACCGACTTTATGTGGCTTTCCTCTATCTCTTCTACAAATACTTTCACGGCTTCTCCTCTGACGAGCTTAACTCCCTGGTGCCCCATCTGCATGAATTTACTCGAGCTACTAGACTAGCAACTAGGTCCCATCCTTTTACAGTGATACCAATCAAATGTAACTGCAACTTCTATACTACTAGCTTCTTTTTCTTGCACTTCCTACCTTTGGAATTCCCTTCCGTATACTTACTTCCCTGACAGCTACAATCTCTAGTAATTTAAATGCAAAGTTAATTGCCATCTTTTATCTCCTTGACTCACACCCTTTTCCCTGACAACCCTTGTATCATGTTCTTCTTCCGTTCCACTCTAATCTCGGGCAGATTTCATCGCGCCAGTGTTCTCATCCTTTTCTTCTAGCAGTTCTAGCATATGAAGTATTTATGAGAGAAGGATCTACCAAAATGTTCCTTCAGTTTTCTTTTTGTCTGACATTTATGGCATGTTACTGATAGAACAACTCCTATTATTATTTTTAAAGATATCTTAAAATGAGTCAATACACAACGATGTGGATTTCACATCTGATCTGGTGCCCCTGCTAATCACCTCGGAGTTCTTGACAAACCCAATGGAGAATCTGTAATGTGATCGAACCCGAATTTGTAGCTCCGCTGCAGTCGCTCTCTCATTGGCATGATGTGGCTTCCCTCTGTCTCTTCTACAAATATTTTCAGGGCCTTTGCTCTGACGAGCTGAACTCCCTGGTGCCCCTTCTGCATGAATCTACTCGTGCTACTAGACTAGCAACTAGGTCCTACTCTTTTACAGTGAAACCAACCAAATGTAACCACAACTTCTAATCTAACAGCTGTTTTGTTCGCGCTTCCCGCCTGTGGGATTCTCATCCGTATACTTGCTTCCCTGACAACTATGTCAGGGAAGCAAGTATACGGATTCTCTAAGAATTTATAAGCAAAGTCAATTGCCATTTCTTATCTTCTTGACTCACATCCTTTCCCTGTCAACCATTGTGTCATGTTCTTCTTCCTTTGCACTCTACTCTCATGCAGCCCTCTTCACACCAGTGTTCTCATCCTTCTCTTAACCACTCTCTCTAACTTGTTCCTCTTTCTCATCACTCTCCTCTTAATGTCAATTGCCATTTCTTATCTTCTTGACTCACATCCTTTCCCTGTCAACCCTTGTGTCATGTTCTTCTTCCTTTGCACTCTACTCTCATGCAGCCCTCTTCACACCAGTGTTCTCATCCTTCTCTTAACCACTCTCTCTAACTTGTTCCTCTTTCTCATCACTCTCCTCTTAATGTCAATTGCCATTTCTTATCTTCTTGACTCATATCCTTTCCCTGTCAACCCTTGTGTCATGTTCTTCTTCCTTTGCACTCTACTCTCATGCAGCCCTCTTCACACCAGTGTTCTCATCCTTCTCTTAACCACTCTCTCTAACTTGTTCCTCTTTCTCATCACTCTCCTCTTAATGTCAATTGCCATTTCTTATCTTCTTGACTCATATCCTTTCCCTGACAACCCTTGTATCATGTTCTTCTTTCCACTCTACTCTCATGCAGCCTCTTTCCACACCAGTGTTCTCATCTTAACCACTCTCTCTAACTTGTTCCTCTTTTCTCATCCTCCTCCTCTTAATGTCAATTGCATTTCACCATCTTCTTGACTCCATCCTTTCCTGTCAACCTTGTGTCTGTGTTCTTCCTTCCTTTGCCTCCTACTCTCATGCAGCCCTCTTCTTCGTCGTTCTCATCCTTCTCTGCTCCCTCCTCGCTTGTTCCTCTTTCTCATCACTCTCACTCTGTCATCATTGCCATTTCTTATCTTCTTGAATCATATGCTCCCTGTGTGTGTGTGTCCTTCCTGCTTGCACTCTCTGTACAGCCCTCTTCACCCCACATAGAGTATTCTCCATCCCCTTCTCTCTTACTCTCTCTCTAACATTTCCTCTTTCTCATCCTCTCCTCTTAATGTCAGTGCCATTTCTTATCTTCTTAGCTCACATCTTCCTGTCAGCCCTTGTGTCATGTTCTTCTTCCTTTGCACTCTACTCTCAGCCCTCTTCCTTTCAGTATTCATGCTTCTCTGCCTCTCTCTCACTTGTTCCTCTTTCTCATCCCTCTCCTCTTAATGTCAATTGCCATTTTATCTTTCTTGAGCTGTCTCCCTGTCAGCTACTTGTGTCATGTTCTTCTTCCTTTGCACTCTACTCTCCTTCTGACCCTCTTCACACCAGTGTTCTCGTCACCCTACACCCACTCTCTCTAACTTGTTCCTCTTTCCCATCACTCTCCTCTTAATGTCATTGCCATTTCTTGTCTTCTGACTCCCCATCCTTTCCTGGTAACCCTTGTGTCATGTTCTTCTTCCTTTGCCTCCTCTCATGCAGCCCTCTTCCCACCAGTGTTCTCATCCTTCTCTTACCCTCTCTCCAACTTGTTCTCTTTCCCATCACTCCTACTCTTAATGTCAATTGCCATTTCTTATCTTCTTGACTCACATCCTTTCCCTGTCAACCCTTGTGTCTGTTCTTCTTCCTTTGCACTTTCTCTCTCATGCAGCCTCTTCCCTGGTATTCTCATCCTTCTCTTACCCTCTCTCCTTTATTCCTCTTTCCCATCACTCTCCTCTTAATGTCAATTGCCATTTCTTATCTTCTTGACTCACATCCTTTCCCTGACTTTAGCCACTACTTCTCCATGTTCTTCTTCCTTGCCTCTACTCTGCTACAGCCCTCTTCTGCCAGTGTTCTCATCCTTCTCTACCACTCTCTAACTTGTTCTCTTCTCTGTCTCTCTCTCTTCAATAAACTCCAGAATGCCATTTCTTATCTTCTTGACTCCATCCTTTCCCTGTCAACCCTTGTGTCATGTTCTTCTTCCTTCACTCTACTCTCTCATGCAGCCCTCTTCTGATGTTCTCCATCCTTCTCTTGCCCTTCTCTCTAACTTGTTCCTCTTTCCCATCCTCTCTCTTAATGTCAATTGCATTTCTTATCTTTGTAGCTCACATCCTTTCCCTGTCAACCCTTGTGTCATGTTCTTCTTCCTTTGCACTCTACTCTGTAGCCCTCTTTCCCACCAGTGTTCTCCATCCTTCTGCACATCTCTCTGCTTGTTCCTCTTTCCCATCCTCTCCTCTTAGCCTTAATTGCCATTTCTTATCACTGTGACTCACATCCTTTTTCCTGTCAACCCTTGTCCTTGTTCCTTTCTTGCTTTTGCACTCTACTCTCCTTTGTGCTTCCTCTTCCACTGATGTTCTCATCTTCTCTTCACCACTCTCTCTAACTTGTTCCTCTTTTCTCATCCTCTCTCTGTATGTCAATTGCCATTTCTTATCTTCTTGACTCATATCCTTTCCCTTTCCCTGTCAACCCTTGTGTCATGTTCTTCTTCCTTTGCACTCTACTCTCATGCAGCCCTCTTCACACCAGTGTTCTCATCCTTCTCTTACCCACTCTCTCTAACTTGTTCCTCTTTCCCATCACTCTCCTCTTAATGTCAATTGCCATTTCTTATCTTCTTGACTCACATCCTTTCCCTGTCAACCCTTGTGTCATGTTCTTCTTCCTTTGCACTCTACTCTCATGCAGCCCTCTTCACACCAGTGTTCTCATCCTTCTCTTACCCACTCTCTCTAACTTGTTCCTCTTTCCCATCACTCTCCTCTTAATGTCAATTGCCATCTCTTATCTTCTTGACTCACATCCTTTCCCTAACAACCCTTGTGTCATGTTCTTCTTCCTTTCCACTCTACTCTCATGCAGCCCTCTTCACACCAGTGTTCTCATCCTTCTCTTACCCATTCTCTCTAACTTGTTCCTCTTTCTCATCACTCTCCTCTTAATGTCAATTGCCATTTCTTATCTTCTTGACTCACATCCTTTCCCTGTCAACCCTTGTGTCATGTTCTTCTTCCTTTACACTCTACTCTCATGCAGCCCTCTTCACACCAGTGTTCTCATCCTTCTCTTACCCACTCTGTCTAACTTGTTCCTCTTTCTCATCACTCTCCTCTTAATGTCAATTGCCATTTCTTATCTTCTTGACTCACATCCTTTCCCTGTCAACCCTTGTGTCATGTTCTTCTTCCTTTGCACTCTACTCTCATGCAGCCCTCTTCACACCAGTGTTCTCATCCTTCTCTTACCCACTCTGTCTAACTTGTTCCTCTTTCTCATCACTCTCCTCTTAATGTCAATTGCCATTTCTTATCTTCTTGACTCACATCCTTTCCCTGTCAACCCTTGTGTCATGTTCTTCTTCCTTTGCACTCTACTCTCATGCAGCCCTCTTCACACCAGTGTTCTCATCCATCTCTTAACCACTCTCTCTAACTTGTTACTCTTTCTCATCACTCTCCTCTTAATGTCAATTGCCATTTCTTATCTTCTTGACTCACATCCTTTCTCTGTCAACCCTTGTGTCATGTTCTTCTTCCTTTACACTCTACTCTCATGCAGCCCTCTTCACACCAGTGTTCTCATCCTTCTCTTACCCACTCTCTCTAACTTGTTCCTCTTTCTCATCACTCTCCTCTTAATGTCAATTGCCATTTCTTATCTTCTTGACTCACATCCTTTCCCTGTCAACCCTTGTGTCATGTTCTTCTTCCTTTGCACTCTACTCTCATGCAGCCCTCTTCACACCAGTGTTTTCATCCTTCTTTTACCCACTCTCTCTAACATGTTCCTCTTTCTCATCACTCTCCTCTTAATGTCAATTGCCATCTCTTATCTTCTTGACTCACATCCTTTCCCTGTCAACCCTTGTGTCATGTTCTTCTTCCTTTCCCCTCCACTCTCATGCAGCCCTCTTCACACCAGTGTTCTCATCCTTCTCTTAACCACTCTCTCTAACTTGTTCCTCTTTCTCATCACTCTCCTCTTAATGTCAATTGCCATCTCTTATCTTCTTGACTCACATCCTTTCCCTGTCAACCCTTGTGTCATGTTCTTCTTCCTTTGCACTCTACTCTCATGCAGCCCTCTTCACACCAGTGTTCTCATCCTTCTCTTACCCACTCTCTCTAACTTGTTCCTCTTTCTCATCACTCTCCTCTTAATGTCAATTGCCATCTCTTATCTTCTTGACTCACATCCTTTCCCTAACAACCCTTGTATCATGTTCTTCTTTACACTCCATTCTCATGCAGCCCTCTTCACATCTGCATTCCCATTCTTACTCATTCTCTGACTCCCCTGTGACTTGTTCCTCTTTCTCATCACTCACCTCTTCTGTAACACCCTGCGCACCAGTGGTAGTTCTGCCTTGCTTGGGGTGAAATGATTAAAAACAGAAAAACAAAACAAAAAAACAAAAAACAAAAACAAAAAAACATTGCTACCAGAAGGTGCATCGCACATAGAATTGGAATGATATTCCCCAGTGATCGTAATAAATGGTTCGATTCGAAATTTCTAGCACCTGAAGAATGCCGGAGCGTACAATAGCTGAAACGTCGTAAACATGGCAATACAGATGAGAAAAATAGTCCGAATAATATAAATAATGCCTACTAAGCATATTATGAGTTGTTTTACATGTCCATCTTGTCAGTAGTAGGTTGCCATTGCTTTCTGCAGTAGGCTGGTTGCCAGCCAAGGCTGTAGAACCCAATCTGCCCTATTATTTAACCCATAACTGGAGGGGAGAGACGGATTAATACCTTTACCAATGGTATTTATGCGTAAATGAATGCAAGGAATTCAACTGAAATTCGAACTCGTTACCCTGATTTGTTGTTTCGGGTCGATATCCACTGCACTGCAACGCACATCCTGCACCACAATGCACATCCCTCCATGACTTACTTTGCTTTTTTTAAATTTATAGATTTACTTCTGTGCTTGTTAAACTTTGCTTATTGAACATATTTTCAATATTAAACTTTACTTATCGAATTTGTTGCTGTTTGCTTTTACTATTTTTCTTTGCTTTGCTCCTTCTTTACTTCTTATGGTTTACAATTTCTAATTTATTCAAATGTGCTTCCAATTTATTCTTTTATTTATATCTATATTCACCGTAGAACGCATAAGCGATATAAACCCGGTGTAGGCGACAAAGCGAACCTCGCTGCCGAGCTTGAAAATGACCTCCAATCCGTAGTGGCCTGGAGTAGGAAATGGCTAGTAAATTTCAATGCTTCCAAAACGAAGCTATCAATTAACCACCATAGACAATCGCATCTACCTCCCATTAGCATGGAACAGGCTTGCCTCCTAGAGAGTAAAACACTACGCCTCCTTGGCCTTACACTCTCGGCGGACCTCTAATGGAATGACTATATCGAATCCATTGCTAAATCCGCTGCTATGAAAATCGGTTCTCTGTGCAGGGCCCGGAAGTTTTTCCCGTCTGAATCTATCCTGCACATATATAAATCTACCATCCGCCCGTGTATTGAATACTGCTGCCACATCTGGTCGGATGCCCCTGCTACTCTCCTCGGGCTTCTTGACAAAATACAACGGAAAATCTGTAACGGGATCGATACTGACTTGGCAGACCGCCTGCAGTCACTCTCTCACCGGCGTGACATGGCTTCTCTGGGCCTCTTCTATAAATACTTTCACGGCTTCTGCTCCGATGAACTTAGATCATTGGTGCCGCCTAGGTAAGAATTTACACGTGATACTTGATTAGCAACTAGGTCCCACCCTTTTACAGTGAAACAGATAAGATGTAACCGTAATTTCTACTCCAACAGCTCCTTTTCTCGCGCTTCCCGCCTGTGGAATTCCCTTCCATATGCTTGCTTTCCCGACAGGTACAATCTCCAGGAGTTTAAATGTAAGGTCAATAGACACCTCCTATCACACTAACTTGCATCTATTCTCCCAACACTCTCACCATCTACCCAACCCTCATTTTTGATATCCTTACCCGTTTATCACCCTCCTTCTGACATTTCCTATGTCTAACCATCCTTTCTCATCATTTTTCCCCTATGTAACCACCTGCACAATAGTGGCAGTGGAATGCCTTGCTCGGGGTGAAACGATTATAAAAAAAATCTCATTAGTCAGGTAAGTGACATACGTGTTACACGATTGAGTGTAAAAGTCATCGCTGACTGGGCAGAAGATTTTCCCGCAGTTGCTATTACTTTTTGCGGTAGTCTGGTTTCCATCCAAGGCTATAGAACCCAATTTGTCGTGTCATTTAACCCATAGCTGGAAAGAAACAGATGATACTTTTCTCAAGTTTACCTTTTCCGAAGATATTTTCGCGTCAGTGAATGCAACGAATTCAACTGGAATTCGAACTCATATCTCTGCTTTCTCGTTCCGACTCGATATTGGATATTCATTGCCTCACGACGCACATAATTGCCATACATGATACACGCTTGGGAGATCATGTCTCTTTCAATCCATGACTGACTAAGCAGAGGATTTTTCCGAAGAAGACTGCCATTTCTTTCTGCGGTCGACAGGCTGTCCTGCTATTCAACCCATAGCTGGAGAGAGAAAAATGAATTCATACTTTTTTCCAAGGGTATTTGCGCTAATTCAACTATTTTTCCAAGGGTATTTGAGCTAATTCAACTCTTTTTTTTCCAAGGGTATTTGAGCTAATTCAACTCTTTTTTTCCAAGGGTATTTGTGCTAATTCAACTCTTTTTTTCCAAGGGTATTTGCTCTAATTCAACTATTTTTCCAAGGGTATTTGAGCTAATTCAACTCTTTTTTTCCAAGGGTATTTGAGCTAATTCAACTCTTTTTTCCAAGGGTATCTGCGCTAATTCAACTCTTTTTTCCAAGGGTATTTGCGCTAATTCAACTATTTTTTCCAAGGGTATTTGCGCTAATTCAACTCTTTTTTTTCCAAGGGTATTTGCGCTAATTTAACTCTTTTTCCAAGGGTATTTGCGCTAATTTAACTCTTTTTTCCAAGGGTATTTGCGCTAATTCAACTCTTTTTTCAAGGGCATTTGCGCTAATTCATCTCTTTTTTTCCAAGGGTATTTGCGCTAATTTAACTCTCCAATTTCTCATTCCCAGCCGATATCTATTGCACTACAACGCGCATCAAATCTCCATAATGGATCCTAGCACCTGAAATTCATAACAGAAATATGATATTGTACGTGTTTTGAGATTGTTGGAGTAATATTTCTTTAGACTTCTTAAAATACAGTAAAACGCTAAATGCACAATTATAGGTTCAGCAGCTGCAGCTTGTCTACAGCACTTAATTGAAAAGCAATATGCGCTCGTCAGTAGGAAAAATGTTACTTTTTCCCATAAGAATGAATCTTTTCCATGATTGCTTATTCTAATGTTTATGATATTCACTTCTTTGCTTATTTAACTTTACTTTTCTATTTTGCTATTTTTAAAAATTTTATTGTTTCTACTTTGGTTCTTACTAATTTACTTGTAAATTCTACTTTGCTTAATTTTACATTATCTCGTTTTAATTTATATGGAATTTACATTTTTGCTTGTTTAAATTTGCCTCTTCTACTTTGTTCCACTTTACTTCCCATCTGCCTGTTATCCATCGTTTGTTAACACATTTTTCTTCTCTTCCCGTTTGATTTTTTTGTTTCTCATTCGTTACTAAATTGTTTTTATTTGTTCTGCTTTGCTCGACATTTTCTTCCATTTTGTTTAATCTTCTTTGCTTGATCTACTTTGCCTAAAATTGATTGTCTTTGCATTTTTGAAATATCTTTGCGTGATTAATTATTTTTGATGGCTCGACCACTCAGCTGATGGTCCTGCATATGACGATAAACTGCATCTGGCGTCAAGGTATCTGATTGAGAGGTTTTGAGGTTTGCAAAAACGCCTCTCAAATGATGTTGTTCCCAGGTCAACCCTGACCCATAGTGGTAGCACCTTTTAGGTTCCCAGCTATGGGCAAATAGTTAACCCCAAAACTGGGGTCTAAAAACAATGAAAGTATAAAAATAGACTTTTATAGAAATATTCCAGCAATACTATTTTGGAGAAGAAAATATTACCAGTAATACATTTTTTTTTGTTGGTTGTTTTGTTTTTATGGCATATCAACCTAAGCGGGTCATTTATTGCCAACTAAATTTTATTTATTTATTGCTGGTAATACCTTTTTCATTTAACAATTTATTGTTGTTTTTTTTATATATGTTCTTGTGTCTAGTAATACTTTTTTCTTTTTAGAGTATCAAGATTCATTGGGATTTGTTTTTAAGTGCAGGGTCCCCAAGTCCTACCCTGTTATTTAATTCATAACTGGAGGGAAGGCACAGATTAATACCTTTCCCAAGGGTACCACTGCTTAAATGAATACAGGGTATTCAACTTGAATTCAAACTCGGCTCAGCGTTTTCTCTTTCCGAGCCGATATCCACTGCACCACAACGCACATCCATCACTAAATGCTTACAGCACCTGGTATTCCCAAGCGGTCACCCATCTAAGTACTGACGAGGCTCGAAGTTGCTTAACTTCGGTGATTGAGTGAGAACCGGTGTATTCAATGTAATATGGCCGTACGCCAATACAATTTTATTACAAGTAATACATTTTTGAAGTTAAATATTCTCAGCAATACATTTTTGAAGAAGAATATTGCTAGCAATACGTTTTTCTTATCAGCAGTATGCTTTTGAGGAAAAATATTGCCGTAATACATTTTTAGAAAACAAGTATTGCTAGTAATTTATTTTTAAAGGAAAAACATTATCAGCAATTATAATGATAATATATGCTCAAAAAAGTCTGCCTTCTTCCACCAAACGTCCATAGCCCAGAAGTAGAATCGCCGACTGACGCCAATTCGGTCGAGTTTCAATCCTGGGTTAAAAAGCAATCGGAGTCTAACCGCACTGATGAGCTGTGATACAGCGAAACAGATCTGTCTGCGGATGACAATACTATATATATATATATATATATATATATATATATATATATATATATATATATACCAGCAATAGGTCTGACTCACTACAAAAATCTCATAGGTCTACGAAACTTGATCAACAAACTGAATTTTTGCAAAGAGCATATATTTTGTTCATACGAATCTATTGCAAAACTCTTGTTGGCATTAAATAACCCACTGAGGTTGATATACCGTAAAACTAATCAAACTAACTAAAGCACCCAGCTTATTATATCCATTCGGAGTTCTTACAGATATTACAGTGTTACTACTTGTTTTTATTATTTTGATGTCCGGCGCCATATTTTCTTTCTTTTTTTTTTCCGATAACAAAAGGAAATAATTTATAGTCACTTTTGTATGAATTTCATTCAGAAACTCGTCGCATCTTGCTTAATTAAGACTGCATCCGAATTTGAGACTTCATTCTTCAGTGTATGTGCCCCAACTGAAACTCTACTTTTGTCTCTCTCAATCTTTTCGTTAGTAATTTTGCAGTCAATTATCTTTTTGGTTATACACGCCGCGAGTTCTTCTCAATGGAAAGTTTGAATCTCTAGATAATTGCTGATGAATGCAAAATTGAGATAATGAAGCAAGAACCACGTAAAACTGTAATATCAAAAGATGCCTGCCTAAAACTAAACAAAATATTAACAAAAAAGAAACAGAAAAAATTACTTTAGAAACAATGAACTGTTATGTAATACCAACCCTTCAATATGGCAGTAAAGGCTGGAAGAACGGTGGAGTAATAGAGAGCAGCACTGACTGAGGAGTTCCGGTAGGGTTCGTAAAATTCAATAAATGAAAATACACAGCCTCTTTTCCCCACCAAATGTGTGGCTAAATTGGTTGGCAACTATTCTACCAGAAGGACAGTTCTGAATTCAAAACCTCTAATTATAGCCATAACAAACGGCAATTGATGGCAGTTTGTCTAACACGGAGTCCTATATCATACGTCTTGAGGAGGTAGGGCTGCCCTGGGTCAAGAGGGTTGCTTCTGGCAACAAGACACTGTAACATGCCACACAAGCAGAGGGACTCAAACATGGCTCTCAGACAATTTCTACAACCACATGGTCATTTAAGTTCCTAGCTTTCAACTCCCTTGATTATTATGTGTGAGGAGCAGTTGAGTGAGAGACTAACAAAACTCCGTGTAACACCAAAGATGAACTGAAGGAAATGATTATGGCATCGTTCACTATCTTAAACAAGGAGACCATCCAGATTTTCCGATAGTGTTTGGAGGCCGTGGTTGACAGATATATGATATCGGTTTAGACACAATGTAACCGATATCTGTCTACAATTCATTTCGACTTAAATTTAAAATTTCTCTCTCTTAGCCGTTTTCATTGGCTCTTTCCGCTCAATACTTTCTTACTTATTTTCCTCTTTACTTTCTATTTCCACTGTATCTTTCCCTTTCCTCTTTTTTCTTTTTCTTGTTTTTTTATCTTATTTTCTCATCTTTTCTACCATCATTCTTTTTCCATTTTTTTTAAATATCTTTTTACCTCGTACAAAAAAATTTCGAAAAATAAAAGGAAGTGTGTTTTTTTAAATCTTTTCAATGGAACGTTTATTACCATCATTATTAACTATCTGATGAGACATTGTTTTTCAATGTCAAAACAAAATGTACAGTTTTGTAGTAGTTTTTAGTTTGTACATGTTCTAAAGAAATAATAATAATAAAAATAATTATAATATATTTACGCTCTCACACAATAAAAACGATAAGACGAAATGAGTCACACTACTGGATGGTAGCATCAACCATGTTGATAGAAGGTAAAAATGCTCTCTAAGAAGGTAAAAAAAGACCAGTTTCGTTTTGGAGGCCAGTTACACGCCATTCCGTATCGCAGTTAACAACAGATTGTAGATCAGATCAGCTGCAAATTTGACCTTACTGAACTTATCTGACTTACTATTAAAAGCGGAGTAAATAATTATATTATCAGCATAAATACCGAGTTGAGAACTGATGACATCGTGTAGATTGCTGATTTATACAAACAGATCTAGAAGAGTGGCTGTTCAAAATAACGTTAATTCCACGATTTGATAATAAAAAAAAAGATTTAATTAATTCAAACATTCGTCTAGGAATAAAATTAAATTTTAACTTGTGGAGAAGACTAGCATGCCAAATCAAACGTAATTCTAGTGATAGACTCCTGGTAGACACTCTCATTAATTCAAAATAGATGACAGTTTTGTTTTTTTATAATCATATCGCCCCAAGCCAGGCAGTTTACTGCCACTGTTGTGCAGGGGGGTTACATAAGAGGAAAGGAAAGTTATGAGAAAGATTGACAGGTTATAGAGGGTGTCAGAAAGTGGGTAAGAGAAGGATGAAAATAATGACGAGAGTGGAATGGACGGAGAAAGAATCATGAGAGAGGATGTAGGTTAGTGAGATAGGAGATGGCTATTGTCTTTACATTTAAATTCTTTGAAATTGTAGCTGCCAGAGAAGCAAGTAAACGGAAAGGAATTCCACAGGCGGGAAGTGCGAGAAAAGAAGCTGAGGGAGTAGAATTTGCGTTTACATTTTATTGGCTTCACAGTAAAAGTGTGGGACCTAGTTGCTAATCTTAAGTTCATCGGAGCAGAAGCCGTGAAAATATTTGTAGAAGAGACACAGAGAAGCCACATTGCGCTGCTGAAGAAGTGACTGTATCTGAGCTGCCAAGTCGGGATCAATCATATTACAGATTCTCCGTTGAATTTTGTCAAGTACCTCTAGGTGGATAGCAGGTGTACCCGACCAGATATGGCAGCAGTATTCAATGCACGGGCGGATGGTAGATTTATATTTGTGCAGGATAGTTTCAGACAAGAAAAACTTACTGGCTCTACATAGAGAACCGTCCTGCTTAGCAGCGGATTTAGTCATGGATTCTATATAGTCATTCCACTTGAGGAGAGTTGTGAGAATTAACCTGAGGAGGTGCAGTATTTTGATTTCAGGGAGACTAGCCTTATCCCTGCTAATGGCGGGTAGAAGCGATTGTGTGTGATGTTTAATAGATATCAGCTTCGTTTTGGAAGCATTAAAATTCACGAGCCATTTCTTACCCCAGTCCACCATGGATTGGTGCTCCTTTTCAATCATGGCAGCAAGGTTTGCTTTGTCAGCCTCGGCAGATTTTTGATCGATGCGAGAGTAAACCGTAGAGTCGTTAGCGTATATGCCTACTTTGGATCATATTGGAGCGGGTAGTTCGTTATTGTAGATCAGCAAAAGTGTAGGACCTTGAGGGACACATACTGAATCTCATTTCTGAATGAATTTTCTTTTATCTGAAATTATTTCCTATTACTATAAATGTCTAACCAGTAAAATAACGTTAAGAAGTTATGTATAAATCATTTTCTTTATTAAATTACGTGATGGCGTTTGGATACTTAAGTAGACCCACTATCGATTTAACTAGTTCAAAAAATCCTAATTTTCTTGACGACGCCATTAGTGATTAGAGATTGGCGATTCGATATTTGCCGATGTTAGGGAAGAAAGTGCTGAAGTGTGAATTTTTCTCTAATCACATTCAGTCGCACCAAGGTTTGGTATGAAACATAGTTCTAAGAATCTATCACCCAACTACTTGAAAAAAAGGTTTGAGACGACTGCAATATAAATAAAACACATTGGGCCATTCAAATCAAAATCTTAATCAGTTTAAGCTGAACTCTTCTTATTTGAATTGCTTTGACTTGATTAAATTCTTTGCAAATTGCTTGCTAATGTCAAATATGCAAACATTTAATCCCAGACATTCGTAAATTTGCTAATGTTTGGTAATGAGGTGTTAAGATGTAGTATTTCCTTCGCAATTAAAGGATAAGAAACTACAAGACCTCCTACAAGAAGTAGTTAAAAAAACCGGAAAGAATAGACGACATATAAACTACAAGAAAACTGAAAGCATGGTAAACAATAAAAAGAGGAACCTAAAATGTTAATACAGATTATGCAATGCTGATAGCCGAAACTATAAGACCTCTTAAAAAAGATGGACGAAGAAAGTCGAAAAAAAGAACTACAAATAAACTACAAGAAAACCGAATGCGTGGTCATCAGCAAACAGAGGAGCCCAGAATGCCAATTACAGGTTTGGTTTACTAAAATCAAACATGTACAAAAATATAAGTACTTGGGAAGAGTTCTATCAGAAGACGGAAAGTGCGACATTGAGATCCGAAGGCGACTTGGCATAGCAGACACGTCAAAGAAACCACAAGACCACCTACAGAAGGTAGATAAAGAGAGTGACATGAAGGGACTACAAATAAACTGCCAGAAAACCGAATGCATTGTCATTAGCAAAAAGAGCTGCCCAAAATACCAAATACAGGTATGGGATACTAAAATCAAGCAGGTACAAAAATTTAAATATCTGGGACGTGTTCTAACAGAAGAGGCAAAGTGCGACACAGAGGACCGAAAGCGAACTGACATGGCGAAAGACGCGTTCAAGAAGTTGAGAAGCGTATTAAGAAACTGAAAAATTTTGTTAGAAACAAAGAAGAGAGTACTGGATTGCTATGTGATGTCAGTTCTTCAATATGGCCGTGAATGCTGCACAATATCATCAAAAATGAAGAAAAAACTTGAAGCAACTGAAATTTGGTTCTACAGAAGGATGCTGAGGATATCATGGATCAAGCATATCAGGTTCTGGAAAGCATGGAAACGAAAAGGAAATTAATACTGAGCATCAGGAAGAGACAGCTGAAGTTTCTGAGACATGCAATGAGGAAGGAGGGCTTGGAGATCCTGATACTAACAGGTCAGATAGAGGAAAAAAGAGACAGAAGAAGCAGCGGAAAAATATTTGAAGGGCCTGAGCAGATGGATGACAGAACGGGGGTTGCGTGGTGTAACGGGAGAAAGTGTGGTAAGAGCCGCCAGGGATAAGGAGACGAGGAAAGCTATGATCGCTTACGTCGTTAAAGAACAAGAAGAAGTCATTTCGATCACCACTAGGTGACTCAGATCTAAACTATGTTTAGAAAATCACTACAACCTACCTAGTAAGCTGGATGAAATGGATGGCGGAACAAGTGTGATAGATAACCTTTATTAAGCGGTAAAATGAGAGGAAATTTTGGAGAACCACTACCTCCTACATCCTAAAGCGACATATCACAAGAAGAAAACTTAGAAACGTTATGTACTGCTAGTGTGCTGGTTATCTGCGCAGAAAGGGTGATTTTGGAACCGAATTCAAATTTTAGCTTCGCCATTCGGGTTCACGTTCGAACAATTAACGTTTGAAAAGGCATGAGTATGTTTCACCCTTAGTTATAAACTAAATCGCAGGATTAGCACCATCACCAAAGTTTTCTTTTTGAGTGAACGAGACCGTTCTTTAAGTCAAGGGTACTGTGATTATATATTTACTCATTGAAATTAATTCATATAATTTTACTGGTTGTACAAATAATTTCTTAAGGAGCAGATGCTCCAAGGCCTCATTTTTGGCTATTAGCCTGTGTAAGGGAAACTTAGCCTTTGTTGGTAGTTAATCTAGGTTGATTTGATTTATTGGCATATCGGCACCTTTATGGGTTGTTTAATGGTGAAATTTAAATATTTTGAAAACAATTGTACGCCTTCAACTACGTATTGTATAACTAGCCATTTACTATAAATATGTCTTGTTGCTAATTTTCTGTATAAAAATATATTGCTGATATTTGTGCAATAAAAATTATTTTTATACTTTCATAGTGTTTTGCTTGGGGGTTCACTATTTTTCCATAGCTGGGACACTAACGTGTGTTGCTACCCAGAGTAAACCTAAGAACAACAGCAATTAAATTCCAGATTTCTCAAAACCTCTAATTTTTTTCTATCGTCATACTCAGCTGGTTAGACAAAGAAAGAAACTCCGTCAGTTACCCTCATGACAAACTGTAGAGAGTCTTGATTGCTTACACCCTCAAGGTACATGGCATTTTAAAAAACCTAAAACTTGGTAACTATCACTAAAATAAATTTATAGAAAGTAATATAACACTCATTAAAGCTTATACTAGGATAAAAGCACCAGAATATGGCGAGAAAACGATGCAAAAAGCTTCGTAAGACAAGGATGTGTCGTCTCACCGGATGAAGCTGGATACCTTACCATTTTTTATAATAGGCAGGAGTAATAATAACAATATAAGATACGCTGATGACGGTGTAATGATAGCATGCACAGAAAGAAAAATACAGGACCTCGTAGATAGGGAAGTGAAGAAAAGCGATAAAAAAGTGTCTAGCTATCAACACTAAGAAAACAGAAAATATGAGTTGTCACCAATTAAAACTTTAAGATGTTGACTATGAACTGGAGATGCCATCACATAACAAGTACTGAAGTTTAAGTATTTTGAAAATGTTATAATAAAGTGTCGCGGAGCCGGTTAAAGGTCCAGTACGAATAACGGAAAAACAACCAAATAGGAAATAACGAATATGTATTAAATACGGAAAGAATACAATAATTGGAACTTGTTTAGTAGGGACGATAATACGAGTTAGTGTTGAATACTATGATTCGACCCTCGGCCTTAGAATTGGGACTCGTGATGGTTCTTAAGGGAGCAGTGTTCATAGACCGACTCTCGGCTAATTTCAGGCCGCTGTGAGGGTGCTCTCCTCAGGCTACTCCCCCTCACCTCTTATGAAGGGAGGCATAAGTAATGGTTGGAAGAGTTCATTCGGTCTGTCTGTGATACCGCCATGACATAAAGGATAATTCTGGCACCAAAATCCGAGTGCTCATCCGATTAAGGAAAGAAGCAGTTGAATATTTAAACAATGAACTAAGAAACAGAAAGTAAATAATTAGAAACAAAGAAAAGAATGTTGAAATTTTTAAATGAAAATATAAGTCCTCTTGTATTGTAGTGGATAATTTCCCCACATTTAAAGAAAAGAAAACTGGAGATAACAAAATCATGGTTCTACAGAAGGATCCTGAGAATTCCATGGACAGAGCTCGTAATCAACAGTTGGGGTTTTAAAGAAATTAAAATAAAAAGGGACACATCCATTCAGAATCAGAAAACATGGGTAATTTCTTGGATAAATAATTAGTAAAAAGGCTTGGAGAATTAGACACTCATAAAGCATATCGAAAGCGGAAGAACAGCAGAAGGAGCTTGCGTGAATGGACATCGGAAGGGGCTTGCGTGAAGGGACGGAGGAACGGAGGGAAGGTCTTACAAAGGAAAAAAAAACGTTGCTAAAGGCTAAAGGGATGAGATGGAAAATATTTTCAGTGACATGTTTCTTACTAATTTTGTAAATAAAATATTACTTTTCATGAATAATCAGCGAGAAGTTATTCAAGGCTATAATATTTATATTCAGAACTGCAAACTCAGAAAATACACTGCATATATGTGCGTGTTTATACACGCGATTTGGTTGAGGCGAAAATGTCTGTTTGCAAGTGGTAACAAGCTTCGTGCTGAGAGAACAAATCTCGTCTTGTCGATGCTGAATTCTCCGGGTAAAGAGGGTAAAAGAAGGAGGCGTAGAGTATATGTCATTTCCTTTTAGGCAGCTTTTTGGAAAAGCCATTTAGTGATTGTTAGGTGCATTGAAAAAGTGAGCATTTTTTAAGTGGAACTAAAAGAATTCTCAAAAGCAACAATAAATCTGGTGCTAAGAAGGTCGGTTCTTTGTGTAGGACTGTTAGGGCGCTCTCCACTATTTTCATGATAAATGAACAATTCCATGCACTACAAATAGTGGTAGTGTCAAGACCTCGGTGAAGTTGGCGGTTATGTCAGTTGGCATTTACCTCTGCAACTTCGACACTGTCGGCTCTCTGCCTTCGGGTAGAGTGCGCTCTCTGCTTCCGAGCAATGAGCAATGACCCAGACGTGGTTCCGCCGAAGGGTAGAAGCACGACTGGGAAAAAATAGACAGACATTTTTTGGCCGGGCCATATAGCCCGGAAACCCCACTTATAACAGACCATGTGTCACATGTTGCCCTTAGTGGGAGGGACAACTAAATATAGTTGGCATTTGCCTCTGCAACTGCGTCACTGTCGGCTTTCTGCCTTCGGGTGGAGGGCGCTCTCTGCTTCCGAGCAGGGAGCAGTGACCCAGTCGTGGTTCCGCCGAAGGGTAGAATCACGACTGAGCAAAAATAGACAAACATTTTTTGTCCGGGCCATATAGCCAGGAAACCACACTTATAACTGAACATGTGTCACATGTTGCCCTTACTGGGAGGGACAGCTAAATATAGTTGGCGGTAATGTCAGTTGGCATTTGCCTCTGCAACGGAGAATCTGTAATGTGATAAATCTCGACTTGGTAACTCGGATACAGTAACTTTCTCACCAGCGCAATGTGGCTTCCCTGTGTCTCTTCTACAAATACATTCACGTAACTCACTGGTGCCCCCTATATATGAATTTACTCGAGCCACAAGATTAGCAACTATGTCTCATCATTTTACTGTGAAACCAATAAAATGTAAACGCAAATTCTACTCCAACAGCTTCTTTTCTCGCACTTCCCGCCTGTGGAATTCCCTTCCATTTACTTGTTTTCCCGACAGCTATAATATCTAAGAATTTAAATGTA
Organism: Ascarosepion bandense; assembly: GCA_037127315.1. NCBI lineage: Eukaryota > Metazoa > Mollusca > Cephalopoda > Sepiida > Sepiidae > Ascarosepion > Ascarosepion bandense. Next base: position 5,414,813 of record JBBBDQ010000941.1, read on the forward strand.
AAGTCGATAGCCATCTCCTATCTCACTAAGCTGCATCCTCTCTCATGATTCTTTCTCCGTCCAATCCACTCTCGTCATTATTCTCATCCTTCTCTTTCCCACTTTCTGACACCCTCTATACCCTGTCATTCTTTCTCATAACTTTCCTCCTATGTAATCCCCTGCACAACAGTGGCAGTAAACTGCCTGGCTTGGGGCGATATGATTATAAAAAAAACTGTCATCTATTTTGTATTAATGAGAGTGTCTACCAGGAGTCTATCACTAGACTTATGTTTGATTTGGCATGCTGGTCTTCTCCACAACTTAAAAGTTTATCTTATTCCTGGTAATAAACTCGGGTAGTCAGATACGGATCCAAAAAAATTGTAAATGTAAAGTCAATAGTCATCTCCTCTCTCACTAAGCTGCATCCTCTCTCTCATGCTCCGTTTTCCGTCCACTCCACTCTCGTCAGTATTTTCATACCCACTTCCTGACACCCCCTATAACTAAAAGATAAGAAAAATAAGAACAACAAATCAAAATAATCCAAGAAATGAAGAGCGCAATGCAATGCAAAGCAACTTCAAAACAGAAACGGTTTTCATATGCAAATTGGATAGCTAAATCGTTATAGCCTTCTTATTTTAAGGCAAGAAATAACAACCAAGAATTATTTATTTTTATTGTTTCACAAATTTGGAGAGGGAATTTTTAGCAGACATTCTCAGATATTTTTATCATGTCATTGTCTTACGAGTTGTGGCGAACTTTGGCAATTTTTTGATAAGTCTTCTACTTTCAATTTTAACTTTGATTGAATAATTTTATATTTTGTTATCTCAAATTATTTAATTTTCCTTCTTTTTATTTCTTCTATTCCTAGTTCCACCCAACTCTATTTGACGTCTTCGACCGATATTTTTATTTATTTTTTTAAATACTTTGATTTCCATTTTTTGGTCGAATCTCTTTTGTCAGACCACATTTTGATATCTTTTTTTTATTAAGGTCGAAGTTTTGGGAATGTTTTTTTTTTAATGATCTTATATGATTTTACTCACTTTTCTTTTTGAAATAGAAAAATTCAAATGTTGGCCTACAAAATCATATTGCTGAATGTAACAAGGAAAAATAAAGCACACCAACAAACGTTTACAGTATCTACATTATTCCTCATCTTTGTTGTCATTTGTACGACGTTTCGGCCGTTTTACGCTTCAACCTTCTTCAGTTGCTAGGAATTTCGAACCGAACCCATTATTACAATAATTTGTAATAAATGTTTCGGTTCGAAATGCCTAGCACCTGAAGAAGCCCGGAGCGTACAACGGCCAAAACATCGTACAAATGGTAACAAAGATGAGGACAATAGCCCGAATAATGTAAATACTGTAAATACTACCTCATTTTAGAAATATAGACAGTTTAAAAAAACGCCAAATGGCGAGAGAACATCAAAACGACAGTTAAGAACGATAAAACAGTGCAAAGAGTCGGCCAGTTGCTGGAAGAACCACTCATATGTAAAATCAAAAAGTGCGGAATTCCTGGAAAGAGTTTAGGCGTACGATCATCTTATAAAAAATAGAACACTTTTGGTACATACCAACACCTCTACCTTGAAGAACAATGTCAGTTTACGCAATCGTCAAGCATCCAGGTAAATATGTTGATTCTCGAAAGACGTCGTAGGAATATCTAGTGTTCTTGAGGGTTATGCCGCAACAAATTATCACGGGAATGCTTTTTTTCATGCAAGACATACAGTTGCCATCACGAGAAGATAGATTGGCCCCAGTGAACCAAAACCTGTGTCACCTCGGCCGGTTAGCTTGCTGCCCCTCCTCCGGACACTGCTGCGATGATGATGACCGGAACCTGAGCGGGTTGATGCTATCGAAACGACACTAGTTATGACGACGCTTTCGGGCCGCTAGTCGTGATGATCTCTTCACAGCAACTGGTCCTCAAGACATCTATTACAACGACGAAGCCCACGCTGTGTTCTTTTGATCTCAGAAACTCACGTTGAATAACTCCGTAACCATCTCTCTACGATATCAAACCAGACCGGACACTTGTGTACACTTGTGTCAAAAAAATAAATACGGCACCAGAAATAAGTCCAAAGACATTAAACAGTTCAAGATTAAATAGTTTAATAGTTATTATTGAAAAATCAACGTTTTTTATGTGCCGTTATGCGTTGTGGCGCAGTGGATATCAGCTCGGAACGAGAAATCGGGGAACCGAGTTCGAATTCCAGTTGAATTACTTGCATTTACTTACGCACAAATACCCTTGGGAAAGGTATTAATCCGTATCTTCCCTCCAGTTATGGGTTAAATAATAGAACAGATTGGGTTCTATAGCCTTGGTCGGCAACCAGTCTACCGCAGAAAGCAATGGCAACCTACTGCGGGATATTCTTCTGCCCAGTCAGTCATGTCTCTTTCCAGACATGATCGCCCAAGCGTGTTTCACGTATGGCACTTAACTGACTGAATTTCTAGCCTTATGTAGCTCTTAATAAATTTTGTTTTTGTTTTGCTATTTCTACTAAAGTTTGTTATGTCATCCATTTATTTTAGTTCACTAAATATGTTTCCTCTTTGAACTTTCTTGTGAGTAGCAGATTTTTCAAGCCCTCTTTCCTCATTATGTGACCTAGAAATTTCAAAATTGTTTTTTCCATTTTCGGTAAAACTTCGTCTGTGCTCACATGTTTGCTCCATCATATTCGCAGCATCCTTCTGTAAAACTGTATTTCTGTTGTTTCAAGTTTCTTCTTAATCTGTGATTTGGGCATTGCCAATTCATAATTTACGTGTCGGGCTGTTCTTTTTATTAATAACCATGCATTATATCTTATTGCAATTGATGTTTAGTCCTTTCTTCTTGCTTTACTTCACTTCCTTGTGTAGGAATTCGTGTAACTTAATTATGTGCCCTAGACATTTCAAATGCCTCTTCCTGATGCAAAGTATAAGTTTGCTTTTTGTTTCCATTTTATTTAAATCTCCGTTTTTGCTTACATATTCGGACCATGGAATTTTCAGTATCCTTTTGTAGAAACACATTTCTATAATCTTGGAATTATTTCAAACTTTTATTTTGATCTTGGTTGATATAGGTGTTATAATAGACACAACGTTTCGACCAGGTACCCTCTGGTCATCATCAGGTGACCATAGATTAGCTGATGCGGATTATCTCGTTGATTATTGCGAACTATCCTTGTAAAATCAATTATTGTTCTTTCATGTTGGAATTTGGTTCGCCACTACCAAGTCCAAGGATATAACTCATGACCACTAGATACCAATTTATGGACACCTGATGAGGACCAGAGGGTACTTGGTCGAAACATTGTATCTATTATAACACCTATATCAACCAAGATGAGAATGGAAGCTCGAAATAATTCCAAGATTATTGAAAATTACTCATCTCAGAAATACAAATTGTGACAAGTTGCAAGTAAACAATAACATAATCAAGTAGTCAAAATTCGTCAGACACTGAATATAAAAGTCTCCAAAAATACACCACTAAAGTCCTTCGGGATGGTGTATATAGTAGTTGTTTATACATGTGTTAGTATCATCTAGTGGGTATCTATTATAACAGCTATATCAACCAAGATTAAAATAAAAGTTCGAAATAATTCCAAGATTATTGAAAATGATTAATCTCAGAAATAAATACAAATTAAATACATTTCTGTTGCGTTAAACCTCATTTTTATTCATCTTTAAGAAGATTGTCCAGCATTCACTAATATGTAGGAGGACAGGGGCACCTCGGCGTGGTGTAATGGTTAGCAAGTTTGTTTTGCGAGAGCAAGTTATAACTGAGTAGTGAGTTCGATCCTCACTGTGTGTACCATACTTTCGGCCTTGTGCCGCATGTAAGCAGGGCTTAGAAAATTACTTATATAGGATGAGAGTTATCACGTAACATTTCAGTACACTTGTTTCTAACGATTTTTATCTGTTATACTATGCTTATTTGTTTGGGAAAAAGAGACAATTAAGTTATCTATATAGAAAAAGAATTGAATCTATTTTCAACTGGATTGATCCAATCTGTGACGCTAAGGCAAAGCGATTGTTAACCGTAACCAAGTAACTCCTGTGTAGTAATTACTGGATGAGTTCACATTAGAGAAGTACTCAATGCTCACCTGACCAAACAGGTTTCAACAGCCATGTTGTCGGTAAAGAAAGATTAATAACGCTTACCTTCCCGGCAAGTGGTGATTTGTTTTTTTTATCTACTGTAAAACCTACTGATTTTTTCTTTCTGTTTTAGCTGCTAACCTCTTCAGTGCTTATGTCTGGAGAATTCATGTTTATTTGTTGCAGGTGTTAGAATACAATCAGTTCATTTAAGTGTTGTTTCTCTTTGTCTTAAACTAAAAAAATAAAAACAAAAAATGAAAAAGCTATAAATTATAATACAGTTTGTTCACAAAAGATTGTTCTCGAAAAGGTCTAGCTTATCGTGAGGCATTTATTTTAGCAAAACAGTATTTTATATCGGAGTATGTACTTTATATATATATTGATATATATACTTTATATAGGAGTATGTACTTTATATATATATTGATATATATACTTTATATCGGAGTATGTACTTTATATATATATTGATATATATACTTTATATCGGAGTATGTATTTTATATATATATTGATATATATACTTTATATCGTAGTATGTACTTTATATATATATATTGATATATATACTTTATATCGGAGTATGTACTTTATATATATATATATTGATATATATATACTTTATATCGGAGTATGTACTTTATATATATATTGATATATATACTTTATATCGGAGTATGTACTTTATATATATATTGATATATATACTTTATATCGGAGTATGTACTTTATATATATATTGATATATATACTTTATATCGGAGTATGTACTTTATATATATATTGATATATATACTTTATATCGGAGTATGTACTTTATATAGAAACTATGATAAACATGAGTTCTAATAGGGACAGTGTATCATTTTAAGCTATTTTGATAACTGAATTTCTTTATTTAATTACATTGTTCGGATTGTTGTTTCCATCTTTGTTGGTGCATTCACAAAGTTTCAACCATTTACACTCCAACCTTCTTCAGGTAATTGGAATTTCGAGCTGAACCCTTTATTTTGTTCACTGGGGTAAATTGTTCTCGTTCTATGACTCATGCTGCTTCTATATCTCAGCATCATTCAACTCCGTAAATCTTTTGTTCATCTCTGTTGTAGTCAGATATTGAACTCATAACTCTTTGGGTCAAGTCACTGGATCCAATCAACGCTTTAATTCACTGGGCCATGTGTCCTCAGTATATGGCCATAAAGATGAGGTCATCAGTTCTAACAATGTAAATAGGGTAAATAAAGACAATATCTCATCTCAGAACTATAGACAAAAACTGAATTTTGTTGGCATAATACAAGAACAATTAAAATAATGCTCATGTATAAAACGCAAAGTGTTCATATATATTTCTTATTATTATATACATTATTTTGATAGATAAACGTGCTTGACAACTTTTTTTTAAAAGCAGTGAAAGCAACCGGCCTAGATCAAGAAATCCTACTAGAGAGAAATTTCATTCCCGATAGTAAGAGAACTAATATCTGATTAAAATTCCGTTAAGTGATTAGCAATAAATTTTACTATGTTTCAGGTACGAAAATAAAGCTCGCAGATATAGACTTGGAAATTCCCCAACGAAAGATGTGCACTTCTGAATATCGCCTTATGAGGATTTTCCATAGCTTAATTGTTAGATACACTGCGACGAATAGAGTGATTTCCCTGATAGAAAAAAGAATAAGGCTTAGATTACTGACAGGAAGTATATTTTATCTTACATATGAGTTTTACGATCTTGATTGGTTTTCAGATGCAATAGCAAACATTCTTCCATTCAGGACTTTGATTTTCGTGTTGTCAATCGATTAAAGTAGAAAATAAATTAAAATATATGAAAAAAATATTTTTTTAAAAATTGCCAGAGAACAGAAATATTATCGAACAATAAGGCGACAGATGTATTTAGAATTGCTGGAACAATTTCGAAGAGATTTGCCAAATTCTAGGAATAATCGAAGACATCTAGAAAACAGAATTGCGAAAATCGTCTCGAATATTGATGTGCGTGCAAGATTATTCTGGGAAGCTGTCACTTACTATTCAGTGAAAACCAGCAGCTGAAAGTCGTTTTGAAAATTGTTTGAACGTAATTATAATTATAATAATTTTTAAAAGACTTTTTCAATGAAGGGATTCCTGGTACCTATGCGTTATAATAATATTGATCTTGAAATGGAAATCTCTAAAATGTGACACATGAGGACACCAATAAGTCCAGTTGTAGTTGGAGATCCTCAGTTTGATTTGAAAAGTTTCTGATAGGCCCACAAAAAGGATTTCTGGTCGTTCAATACAAAGAAATACAAAACATTGTACCCAGAAGTATAGCTCACACATAATAGAAACTTTATTTATTTAAAATGTGCATAACTTTATTTATTTATTTTTTTTCAAAAGCGATCATTGGGAAAATATCTTGAAGCCATTTCTTACTAGATAGGCTAGATAGAGGGAAAAGGAGACAGAAGAAAGCAACGGATAACATATTTGAAGGACCTAATCCGGTGGATGATGGAACGAGGGTTGCATGGTGTTACAAGAGAAGGCGTGCTAAGAGCCACCAGGGATAGGGAGACGTGGAAAGCCATGATCGCTTACGTCCTGAAAGGACAGGGCACATAGAAGAAGAAGATGACCCGTCCGACTGTTCCAACTATCGGCCTATTAGCCTGATACCACTTTTTGGGAAAATCCTTGAGGTCCTATTCAATACCAAATTTATTTCATCATCTCTCATCGTAGGTTATTTTTAATTTTTTTCAGACAAGTAATATTGCTTTCGTTTCTCTAAATGAACTACTGATGGACTGATGGTCATTGCAGAAAAAGTCTATCAAGCCCTAGATAAAAACGGTGAAGTCCAAGTTATACCTTTGGACATCTCGAGAGCCTTTGTCTGGGTCTGGCATAGAGATCTTCCCCACAAATTGAAAAGTTCCGGTGTCCCCGGACACATTTTTGAGCTTATTCAGTCTTTCCTATCAAATCGTGAAATGAAAGTCATCCTTAACGGCTACTCGTCTAGACCCTTTCGTACTAATTCGGGTGTCCCCTAGTGCTCTATCCTTGGTCTTACCGCATTTTAAATTTTCATTAATGACCTAACAGATGTGATCAATTCTCAACTGGACATCTCTTCCGGCAACACGACCATTTACTACTGTTTCGACTAATATGAAAGAGCATAATTGCAGTCGATGTCCAAAATGATATCAAGACCGTTGTTAACCGGAGAAAAAGATGACTTGCCAATTTTAACGCCTGTAAAACTAACCCTCTCTCCATTAATCATCTGAGAAACTCTCATCTGCCTTCCATAAGCCTGGCTGATGCTAACGTCCACGAGTGATACCGACTTGGCTGACCGCCTGATTTATCTCTCTCACCGGCGTGACGTGGCTTCCCTGTGCCTCTTCTATAAATACTTTCATGGCTTCTGCTCTGACGAACTTAAATCACCGGTGCCCCCTAGATGTGAATTTGCACGAGATACTAGATTGGCAACTAGGTCCCACCCTTTTACAGTGAAACCGATGAAATGTAACTACAATTTCTACTCCAACAGCTTCTTTCCTCGCACTTCCAGTTTGTGGAATTCCCTACATGCTTGCTTCCCCGACGGCTACAACCTCCCGGAGTTTAAATGTAAGGTCAATAGACACCTCCTAACACACTAACTCACACACACTCTCTCCAACTCTCTCCCTATGTACATCCTAAGTCGTCTATCACCCTCCTTCTGACATTTCCTATACCCAATCCCTCTATGTAACCCCCTGCGCTATAGTTTGGGGTGACACGATTAAAAACAAAAAAGTGACTCATTGCGCCTTTTCATGCTAACGTTCTCAGCTGACATAAAAGGAAAATACTATATTGAATTCATTGTTAACTTATATTAGCTGCTAAGAAAGTTGTTTCACTGTGTTGTATTGTCGAGGTGATAAACAATACACAGATGATAAAATAATATCTTACCCGGTAGATACAATATAATAGTCCGTAGTAGATCGCAGCAATATGAGTGGTTGAGTTATCAAGTAACACGAAGGTTAACAGTAGACCACAGCTCACACGAACTTCCTCCTTCAACCGACTCACTCTTTCTATATATAAGTGAACCCGGTCACATGATCAAGCCACGTCGCAACATAGACTGCAAGATTTTTTTGAGATATGGTCGTGAGTACTGGACAATTTTTTTTTTTAATCATGTCACCCCAAGCAAGGCGGTAACGCCACTGATGCGCAGGAGGCTACGTAAGAGTAAGAAGATTGGAAAAGAGAAAACCGGAAACCACATCCTAAACAGGGAACAACGGATGAGCCTCTTCACCTGTTCAATAGAAGTGGGTGGAGCGTGAACCGGGTGATAGTTTAGTTTGGAAAGCAAAACTCACACTCCAACCTTGAGTTCATGTAGGTTTGTTTCATTCAAACTGTGAAGATTAGAGTTTTTGTGAATTAACATTTCTAGATTTCATGAGATAGCATTCACTAATCTGACAAAAAAGGATATATTGATTGATTCCTTTTCTGCAGCTGATCAACTTTTCAGGTTATTTAAAGCCAGAAAATATTTTTAGACTTGTATCGTCGAGGTGATAAACAATTCACAGATGATAAAATAATATCTTATTCTGTAGATACAATAACATTGTCCATCGTAGATCGCAACAATATGGGTGGTTGAGTTAGCAAGTAACACGCAAGTCAAAATTAACCCTCAGCTCACACTAACTTCCTCCTTCAACCGACTCACTCTTTCTATATGTCACGTGAACCCTGTCACGTGATCGAGCCACGTCACAACACACTGAGGCATGTTTTTCTTTCTTTCTAGCATTTATCTTACATAGTTATGTCTATCATTCATCCATGATTATAATATTGCTGCCATATATGGTTCGGTGTTGCATTTATTTTGCTTGAGATCTTTGATAAAATCCGAAGAAGAATCAGCAATATTACTGGTCTTGATATGTCAACTCGGTTTCAGTCACTTTTCTATCGCCGTAAATTTGCCTCTGTCTCTTTTTTATAAACAATTTCATGGTAATTGTTCGGATGAGCTCTTTGGCTATGAAGACTAGTGTTGGGACGCCCGCGCCTATTCGGCTATAATGGACTATTCCATTACTATGTAAAGGAATGGTGGCATCTACGTTGGACAGAGAGTGCGCCGAGCAGCCGTATCGACAAGTCAGTCGTAGACTTCCGGTGACGACCCGGAAGTACCCATTGCTCATACTACGTCTTACGACGGTTGAGACGATTAACCTTTATTCTTGTATTGGATACTAATAACCTTTGTAAATACTATTTTCACGGAATACGACAATTAACCTATTCCTGTTGTTGAGTTATTTATTCTTACTCACGACATAACAACTAGACTCTTCGAATTTAAGCGCAGTACTAGACTGGCAGGATATGCGTTGTGGTGCAACAATTGACTCAGAACGACAAATCGGGGAGCCGAGTTCGATTCCCAGTTGAATTCTTTACATTCACTTACGCACAAATACACGTATGGCACTTAACTGGCTGAATGAATAAATTAGGTGAATACATGATTAAGGCTTTAACTGGGCATAAAGTAGGGATCAGTTTTATATTGTTATTAAGTAATAAACTGATCCCCCACTAATTACTACTCAATAATATAATACATCTCTTCCTCCTCTAGCTATGAGTCAAATAACAGGACAGATTGGGTTCTATAGCCTTGGTTGACAACCAGTCTACCACAGAAAGCAATGCCAACCGACTGCGGGATAATCTACCTAGTCAGTCGTGTCTCTTCCGAGACATGATCGCCCAAAGCGTGTATCACGTATGGCACTTAACTGACTGACTGACTAGACTGGCATCGAGATATCATGAATTTACAGTTGAGCTCGATAGATGAAGCCATAAATTCTATGCTAACAGTTTCTTTTCTTGCACTTCCACTGCACCACAACGCACATCCGTCACTGAACGCTTACGGCACCTGGTATTCCCAAGCGGTCACCCATCTAAGTACTGACCAGGCTCAACGTTGCTTAACTTCGGTGATCGAACTAGAACCGGTGTATTCAACGTGATATGCCGTAAGCACGCACATCCGTCACTAAACGCTTACGGCACCTGGTATTCCCAAGCGGTCACCCATCTAAGTACTAACCAGGCTCAACGTTGCTTAACCTCGGTGATCGAACTAGAACCGTTGTATTCAACGTGATATGCCATAAACACGCACATCCGTCACTGAACGCTTACGGCACCTGGTATTCCCAAGCGGTCACCCATCTAAGTACTGACCAGGCTCAACGTTGCTTAACTTCGGTGATCGAACTAGAACCGGTGTATTCAACGTGATATGCCGTAAGCATTTCTACAATCTTATGCGAACGCAGAATGACCATTTTTTAGGATACTGTTGGAGAGTAAAGCAATAACTCGCTAGTAATTTGCTGCTGTGAACGCTTAGCTAAGGCTCAAGACGACCTAGTCGCCCAGAATCACCTACTTTGACCAGTTATATTCTAACACAGAATAATATCCTAATAACCTTCTGATAAAGATGCGGGACCTTGATGGCTGGCGTGATAGACTCATGAATATCTGAGCAAGCTCGACCGAATAAAAATGAAAAAAAGAAAAGAAAAAAGACAGTAAATATAGTTTTCGATGTTTTACTTTCCTTTATCATTTATCAATTTTCATCTATCATGACTTTTGACGCATCCTTACACTATGATGTATCCACCAGCTATGTGTTCCGTCTTAGTGATGTAGCTTGCATTGGATCGTTTTCTCACTCGTTTCTTCCTGTTGTATGTGAATGTAACTACACCTTTGTGCAAATTCATTGAAAAAAAACATCTAGGATCCTGATCACATATAGGTTGACTCTTAGCCTTGTTTTTCTCTTTCGACCGCATTTTTCGTCACATTTTGCGCTAATGAATCCAGTTTGTTCCTTCGCCACTATGACACGGCTGATATTCGAAAGGCTGCACCAACAATATCCGCGATCTATCTGCCAGTGTATTTTTTGCATCGTTACAATTTTCGTACGTTTCCTTGCAGTCACATCAATCGCAGACAATGGCCGTAGGACAACTAATCGACAGTCAAAACAATAGTGTCAAGGCGCGATAAAAATCTGATGCAATTACGCAATATTTTTCAAAGCCAAACAAATTTCATCAATCACCCCGAAAATAGATTCATATTACTGCATACCACTGCGAATTACCTAATCTAAGGGGAAAAACAGAAATCGATTACAATCTGTGATTCCAGTGGGTCTAAAACTGACCGTATACTAAAAGAAAGGAAACTTAAGCACTTGTTTTAATTAATTGCACAAGGGTGTATATTTTGTATTCGACAGAAAAAATGATTTGCAATATTTACATTATTCAGACTATTATCCTCATCTTTGTTGACATTTGTACAACGTTTTGGTCGTTGAACGCTCCGGCATTTTTCAGTTGGTAGAAATTTCGAACTGAACCCTTTATCACAATCACTGGGGTGTATGATTTTCATTCCTTGCCTCTTTTGGTAGTCATGAGTTATCTATTTTTATAAGGTACTTAGCCACTGATGTAGTCTGGTATTGAACTCACAACTCTTTGGGTCAAATTACAGGAACTAACCAACGACTATATCCACTGAGCCATGTGTCCTTAAGGCCACCTAACCCAGTGGTATTTACATTATTCGACAATAGTCCGAACAATGTAAATACTGTAAATACTCCCTCATCTCAGAAATATAGACAAATACTAGAGAAAAGGATTTTTAATACTTTCCAGCGTCACATGTTTGATGATCTTTTGACCCTTTTAATAAATACTTTGTTCCGTTGTTTCTCGCTGAAATAATTTTCCTTGTTGTTATCCTCCCGGTCAAGTTGTTTTTCGTAATACAATGCGTACTGTATGAACAAAAATCTCACTATTAACAAAGCATTCACACGTCACTTGTTGCTGTTAATTTTGGATTGCCTACATAGATTCTAAAATCTTTATTTGACCTCTCTTTTTTAACTTGTGTGCAGTTCCGGTTTTCATTGCCCTTAAAATCCTTTCAGTAATAGCAGACATCTTACGAATCGTTTCCATATTGTTTCTTGAAAGAAATATAGATTGATCTGAAAAAGAAAGAAAAATATAGATAGATCTAAAATTTAACATACATTCATTGTCTCTTATATTTAAAAGTAAATGTTTAGAAATATATATATATATATATATATATATATATATTTGTTATAAATTATATTTTAGAATATGTATATAATCTTTTATATATCCACTACAAATCGTACATTAGTTTCGACATTGAAATTTATATCGGCTCTTCTAAGAAATTCATTAAGATATAGTCTAGCCAACTGATAATTAGAATTTACAACTGTCTAGAATCAAAGACTCCCATTAATAACATTAGCAACACCCCAAATAAATTCCAACGGTCATAGACTAATTCCCCTATCTCGCCATACCCCACACAAAAGCCTCTAACTAAACACTCTCCACAAAAAATTCCAACTGTTAACGAAATATCACAATATCAATAAACCCCAACCATCACCCTTAACAAAACTAAATAAATATAAAGGAAAAGGATTTCCAGTACTTTCCACATCGCCTGAAGATGCATTGGGCCCCCAATGCCGAAACGAACGTGCCTTCGTCGCGATTATATATAGAGAAATTATGTACCTGTTCTAAAGTATAATTTATATATATATATATATATATATATATATATATATATATATATATATATATATTATTTTGGAGATGGAAATAAGCCATGAAGTGTACTGTACGTCAATACATAATTGGTCTGTTTTGGAGATGCTCTGCTTTTCTGGTGACATCTCTCGATCAATGTTGTTGATTGCAGAATTTTTCGGAGCAAAATATATTTTTTCGAAATGCCTAACGAAAAGGATCTGAAAGTTAAGAATGATGAAAATACTTGCACGATTGGCCAAATAAGAATACATGGCTCTCACGCACTCATCCATAATTCACTCTATTTTTCGGCTACTATCACTTTGAGACAAACAACAAATAACGCTTCATTAGAGTGTTATGTCGATTTGCACAGATGTTTTGCAGTTGGAAAGGGAAAAAGGTAAAAATAACAGTTGGTAAGCACCGATCTAAAAGAATTCTTAATTTATTAAAAAAAGAATGAGTATGTTTCGATTATTTGCCATCGTCAGAAAGGTATTACTAACTTATGAAATTTGTCTGTGCATGTGCGAAAAAAAATTGACGGGAGTAAAGAATAATGAGATAAAATATTTAAGTTTAATGATCGTTCTAAATTTAATCAAACATCTGTTATTTCAATAATGTTAGATTTTTCGCCCATTATTTTTTACCATAAAATTATATATTTAAAGATTTTGATAAAATGCAAAAATGAATCTGCAGTGTTACCAGTTCTGACATTCGCTGCTTTAGTCAAATTTCCACCACCGAAACAGATTTTCTGTGACTTTCTATAAATATTTTCATGGTAATTTTTCTGATCAGCTTGCTGTTATAATGCTTAGATTTTATGAATTTAACAGCAGTACTAGACTGGCGGTTAGGTCTCATCATCGTACAGTTGAATTGACTAGATATAGCCTTAAGTTCTTTGTTGAAAGTTTCTTTTCTCGTCTGTGGATCTCTGTTCCGATTTCTTGCTTTCCAGCCAAATTTGATCTTAGAATATTGAAATACAATGTTAGTTATCTACTGTCTTCTTGATTCTTCTTTTTTTATCGTTCTCGTTCCTGAATGTTTTCAGTTTTCTTATTCTTTCTCAATTTGTCATCCTTTGTGTTTTGAAAGAATGAAAAACATTATCCGCTTATAAATATGAACTTTTACTTATAGATATTAAACTGGTATTAATCTGAAGTTAATTATAGGTTTAAAATCCTGTATTACTTATGATTTTGGAAACATAACACATTAATAATAGTAATTAAATAATATTTATACTTTTCTAACTTTTTCCCATTCATACAAAAAATTGAAATGTGATGTCAACTGCTATCTGTTGCCCTGATTGTCTTTTGTTCTCAGGTCCATTACTAATGTTTCTGTTCCTAATCTTTCTACATTAACCCCTCGGGTCTTAAGGATTTTACTGCCATGCATGGGGTTAAACCAATTATTCAAAAAGACACATCTCTAAGGGCCTATCTCCTATATTTCTACAATCTTACGCGAACGCAGAATACACTTTGTAGGACACTACTAGCAAGTAAAGTCTCCTTTCATTAGCCTAAAGAAATTCCTTCTTGGAACAGAACATGCCACGGAGAATATTTTTCCATTTTGTCATTCTCTTTTTGACTCTTTCTTTCTTTTTTCTTTCTTTCTTTTGAGACATGATCGCCCAAAGCATGTATGACGTATGGCACTTAAGTTACCATGAATAAGGAAGAATAACAATTCAAGTAACGGAACAGCGAATTCATAATAAGAACTTCATTATTGGATAGTGAATAAAACTCCGAGTCGTGATATTGACGGAGGTTTATATATATATATATATATATATATATATATATATATATATATATAATCCCGCAGCTAATATAATAGTTGGATATATATAATATTTGCTAAAAAAATATACGTAGTACTGACACAGCAAAACTTGGCTTTTACAGTATGGCGTATACGTCATTGTTTTGCAAAGTAATAAATATATTGGATCTTAAATGCAGCTGTGGTGACATTTACTATGCATGGAAAATCATCTCTGGGAACCGGAACAATGGTGCCTTATAGGTTGTAAAGTCTCCTTTCATTAGTCTAAAGAAGTTCCTTCTTGGAACAGAACATGTTACTGAGAATTTCTTTTCCATTTTGTCATTTTCTTTCTTTCTTTCTTTCTTTCTTTCTTTCTTTCTTTCTTTCTTTCTTTCTTTCACCATACAGCCAGTTTCAAACCCACTGAAGTGACAGGGTGTAATCGATTTCTACTTTTTCTTCAAATTCGACCATATGCAGTGTTGTGCAGTAATATGAATTCATTTTCAGAGTGTATGATGAAATTTGTTTGGCCTTGAAAAATAACGCGTAAATGCATCAGATTTTATCGCACCAAGATACTATTGTCTTGACTTAAGATTTTTTTCCATTTTGTCATTGACTTACTGACTATTAATTTCTTTCTTTCTTTTTTTCTTTCTTTCTTTCTTTCTTTCTGAGACACACACATACACACAAATACACATGCGTATTCATACATTACTTATATGGGTGATCGCTTGTGATACATCTTGGATGTGAGAGTGGTGTAATGAGCTCTCGACCATATCACGTTAAAATACCGGCTTTCGTAATGTCAGCAAAGTTGAGCTTGATCAGGATCTAGGTGGGTGACTGCTTATGAATACCGGCTGCTGTAATCTTGAATCTCAATGTACGTGTGATTTAATAGATGACGGCTCGAAAGTGGAAATCGGAAAGCCAGGTTCTAATTCCAATCGGTTTCGTTATATTATATACCACTTATCCCCACACTATGGGTTAATTAAGAGTACTTGTATCAGTAAATAAATAGTTATTACCTAAGAAAATGTTTCATAATATAAAAATAATAATCTGAAAAACACACACATACACGCGTACTCACACATACATAAGTATATCAGTCATTCAAGTGCCATACATGATACACACTTTAGGCGATCATGTCTCAAACTAGGCAGGAGATTATTCCACAGTAGGTTGCCATTGCTTTCTGCGGTAGAATGCTTGCCAGCCAAGGCTACAGAACCCAATCAATCCTGTTATTTAATCCATAACCGGAGGGAAGAAACGGATTAATACCTTTCCCAAGGGTATTTGTGTGTAAGTGAATGAAAAGAATTCAACTGGAATTCGAACTCGGCACCCCAATCTTTCGTTCCGAGCCGATATCCATTGCACCACAGCGCACATCCTACTACATATACTACATATAAATAATTGTAACTCTATTAAAAGTAATTGTAAATGCCGAAAAATAAGACCTAAACGGCCAGTACATGACCGAATGTATAATTTACAAAGATAGCATCGTTTCTGATGGCAATGTTAAATTTTATTTTTGGCTCAACTGAAAATCAATGGAAATACCATTACTACAATCATCAAATGACTTTAAGCAATAGTAAATACAATAAAACCACTGCTCTCTCAAAATATTTCTAGCAATTAAAAATCAACAAAAATTCAATTATTATCTGGGATATAATCGCAACAACTACATTTTTTTTTAATCGTATCACCCCGAGCAAGGCGGAAATGCCACTGATGTGCAGGGGGCTACATAAGAGTAAAAAATTAAGTAGAAGAGAGTGAAGAGGAAGAAGAACCAGTTAGAAAGGAGCAAGAGAAGGATGGGAATACAGGTGTGATGACAGTTGCGAAGGTAGAGAGAAAGGAAAGGATACACGGGGTGGTGAAAGAACTAGAGTCAAGTGGTTAATAGATGAGTATTGACATTGCATTTAAATTCCTGGAGGTTGTAGCCATCAGGAAAGCAAGAATATGGAAGCGAGTTCCACAGGCGGGAAGTGCGAGAGAAGAAGCTGCAGGAGTAGAATTGTCTGCATTTGGTTAATCTAACTGTGAGTGGGTGAGACCCAGTTGCCAGTCTGGTTGCACGAGTAAACACCTGTTGCGGAGGCACCAGTGACTTAAGTTCGTTGGAGCAGAAGCCATGAAAGTATTTATAGAACAGACAAAGGGAGTCCACATCTCGTCGGTGGGGAAGTGGCTGTAGTCGAGCCGCTAAGTCGGTACCTATAACATTACTGATTCTCTTTTGGAGCTTGTCGAGAACACTGAGATGAACAGCAGGGGCGCCTGACCATATGTGGCAGTAGTATTCCATGCACGGACGAATGGTTGATTTGTATATATGCAGGATTGATTCAGGCAGAAAAAACATCCTGGCCCGACACAGTGATAATGGAAAGTAGATAGTCAGTCAGTTAAGTGCAATACGTGATACACGTTTGGGTGATCATGTCTCGAAAGAGACATGACTGACTGGGCAGAAGATTATCCCGCAGTAGGTTGCCATTTCTTTCTGCAGTAGACTGGTTGCCGACCAAGGCTATAGAACCCAATCTATCCTGTTATTTAACCCATAACTGGAAGGAATAGACGGATTAATACCTTTTGCAAGGGTATTTGCGCGTAAGTTTATACAATGAATTCAGCTGGAATTCGAACTCGGCTCCCCGATACCTCGTTCCGAGCCGATATCCACTGCACCTCAACGCACATCCGCAATAGATGTGATTTATACCTTTCAGAAAAAATATGTTATCTTAAGACACTAAAATAACCCTAATTTACTAAATAAAAATTGATGATCATATGAAAACATAGAGAAAATATCTGCACAATTACGTTGACCCGAGTTTACATTGATTCTCCTATGTAGACATTTTTACATTATTTTTTATTAATTTCTTTTATTTTCTTCTAAAAAAACGCAACAAGTAATCCCCCTTAACCCATAGACCTCATAAACACAAAATGTATAATCTCTACTCTAAAAATAGTCTACCTATTAATTTAAATTAAAAGATTTTAATTTCCAATTTCATGTTTAAGTTTTAGTTCAAATAGAAATTAAATTACACGATTGAAAAAATTTAAAAATAGCATCACAATCTGTTGATATGTGCGTTGTGGTGCAGTGGATATCGGCTTGTAATAAGACTTTGGGGGAGCCGATTTCAAATACCTCTCGAATTCCTTAAATTCACTTACAGACAAATACCCTTTAAAAAAGTATTTATCCGTTTCTTCCCTCCAGTTATGGGTCAAATAACAGGACCGATTGGGTTCCATAGCCATAGCGCAGAAAGCAATGGTAAACTACTATGGGATAAACTTCTGCTAAGTCATTTATTTCTCTTTTGAGACATGATCACCCAATGCCTGTATGGCGTGTGGCACTTAACTGACCATGAATAAGGAAGAATAAAAATTCAAGACATTGTTTTGCAAAGTAATAAATATATTAGATCTTAAATGCAGCTGTGATGACATTTACTATGCATGGAAAATCATCTCTGGTAACCGGAACAATGGTGCCTTATAGGTGGCCAAATGTTACTGCATTGTAGAAAAGTGCTTTTTGTACATGACATCTGGCAGTAATTGTTCGAAGCCTGTTTGTAGTTATTAAAGCTTGTCCTTGAAGACCCACTCAAGAAGTGGCTAGCTCAGAAATAAATCCGATGGTACAAATGCAATAAAAGCGAATATTTCTCATGTCTTCTTTGACGTTATTTCATGAATAACAGATTTTCAACAATCAGAGAGAATGCAAGACTTGCATGTGAAAGCCTCATGTTATTGCCTTTTAAAATGTTGACCAGTTAAGCACTTTGGCAGATGAGAATCAGTTACAAGTCCAGGAAGAAACTACAGTCTGTTTATGACTGTGAATCCTAAAAGATAGAAAGAAAATTTGAGACAACAGATAGGTGGTAGTACAGATTGAGGCTGAGAATATCATGAACTGAACATGTGCGAAACTACGAAGTATTGAAGATAATTTTTCCCCTTGTCTTTATTAATATTGTTATTTGACAGACATAAACATTTTTGCACCCACGCACAGACAGGTTGCTATGGGTAAATTATAGTTCGTATCGATGCTTCCAGGTTTACTAGTTATCTTTAATATTTGATGTGTTCGTATCGCTGCTTCCAGCTTTTCTAGTTATCTTTAATATTTGATGTGTTCGTATCGCTGCTTCCAGGTTTTCTAGTTATCTTTACTACTTGAAGTGTTCGTACCGATGCTTCCAGCTATAATTTACCCATAGCAACCTGTCTGTGCGTGGGTGCAAAAAAGAGTGTGTCTTTAAATAACAATATTAATAAAGACAAGGGGAAAAATTATCTTTAATACTTCGTAGTTTCGCACATGTTCAGTTCATGATATTCTCAGCCTCAATCTGTACTATCACATATCTCTTGTCTCAAATTTTCTTTTTATATGTTAGGATATCGTATCAAGAATTAAAGATAACTAGAAAATCTGAAAGTAGCGATACGAACACTTCAAGTATTAAAGATAACTAGAAAAGCTGGAAGCATCGATAGGATCACTTCAAGTATGAAAAATAATTGGAAAAGCAGGAAGCATCGATATGAACACTTCAAGGATTAAAGATAACAAAAAAGCTGGAAGCATCGATATGAACACTTCAAGTATTAAAGATAACTGGAAAAGTTTGAAGCAGCGGTACGAACACATCAAGAATTGAAGATAACTAGAAAAGCTGGAAGCATCGAGACGAACACTTCAAATATTAAAGATAACTGGAAAAGCTGGAAGCAGCGATACGAACATTTCACCTATTAAAGATGACTGGAAAACCTGGAAGAATCAATACGAACACTTCAAGTATTAAAGATAACTAGCATCGATAAGAACATTTGAAGTATTAAAGATAATTGGAAAAGCTGGAAGCATCGATACGAACACTTCAAGTAGTAAACATAACTAGAAAAGCTGGAAACTTCGAGGTGAACACTTTAAGTATTAAAGATAACTGGAAAAGTTGGAAGCATCGATACGAACACTTCAAGTTTTAAGGATAACTACAAAAGCAGGAAGCATGGATACGAACACTTCAAGTATTAAAGATAGCTAGAAAAGCTGGAAGTTTCGATATGAACACTTCAAGTAGTAAACATAACTAGAAAAGCTGGAAGCTTCGAGGCGAACACTTGAAGTATTAAAGATAACTAGAAAAGCTGGACGCTTCGATACGAACACTTCAAGAATTAAAGATAACTGGAAAAGCTGGAAACAGCGCTACGAATACTTCAAGAATTAAGGATAACTAGAAAAGCTGGAAGCATCGATACGAAAACTTCAAGTATTAAAGTTAACTAGAAAAGCTGGAAGCATCTATATGAACACTTCAAGTATTAAAGTTAACTAGAAAAGCTAGAAGCATCGATACTTCCACTTCAAGTATTAAAGATAACTGGAAAAGCTGGAGACAGCGATACGGACACTTCATATATTAAAGATAACTAGAAAAGTTGGAAGCATCGATACGAACACTTCAACTATTACTGAAAACTGGAAAAGCTGGAAATATCTATAGTAACACTTCAAGTATTAAATATAACTAGAAAAGCTGGAAGAATCAATACGAACACTTCAACTATTAACGATAACTAGAAAAGCTGGTAGCATCGATACGAACACTTCAAATATTAAAGATAACTGGAAAAGCTGGAAGCATCAATACGAACACTTCAAATATTAAAGATAAGTAGAAAAGCTGGAAGCATCTATACGAACACTTCAAGTGTTAAAAATGACGTTTATGATCAGAAAAATGCAGTGAAAATTCTGGAACAGTTAATGAAGAAAGAGGGCTCTGAGAAATTGACACTCACATGATATACTCTAGCTGAGAGTGGCAAGGGGAATCAGCGCTTAATCTACCAACTCGAATTGTTCAAATGGAACGAAGGTCAAGGTTTTGGACAAATGGGAAAGTCAGAAAATTTGCTAAAAATTACGAAAGATAAGACGTATTGGAGAGCCATGAGATCTCACACCCTGAATATACATTGGAAGATATATTTTAAAAATGCACCAATAGAAAAATATTGAATAAATAATTCTTACCTTTTCATTGATTTTCAAAACTTTAAAACACACACACACACACACACGCACACACATATATATATAATAATTAAATAAATTTGTTTTTTTCATTAAAATTACATTGCGACACTGAAATTTCCGTTTTGAGATTTTTATGTCATCATCAGGTAATGTTAGATTATTGTTGTGAAAATCATTATATAATTATATTAATTACATTATGCTCTACAATATTTATTGTGTTGAGAACTTTTATAAAAAATAAAGTAAATATGCTGGAGAACTCGGAATTTTAAAATTGTTGGTTCTCTTTACCTGGATTAATATATATATATAGCTAAAGACAAAAGGAAACAGCCAATATATTTCTTCTTCGTCTTTACCTTGATAACTTTTACAGATTGCTCTATCTGAATTTTTCGCACCCACGCACAGACAGGTTGCCATGGGAAAATTATAGCTGGAAGCATTGATACGAACACTTCAGTGTTAGGGCAGTGAGTCAAAGTCAGGATATAGAAAGTGTTAGATAAGTCATCTAATGGTGATTACGCAATTGTTTGGAGTGATCACTAGAGATGGTGTTGTTATGTCTCCATTTATCTTCCCATAGATCGTCAGGCTCAACCATGAGCCCGACATTCAGTGCCTTGAGAAGGTAGTGCTGCCCTGTGTCAAGAGGCTGGTTGCCGGAAGACTATATGTCTAGCAATAGGTGCCTGCATTTTGCCTCACAAGTAGGGGTACTCAGTCTTGACTGTTAGACAGTTTCTGCGACCACATCAGCCCTTACATCCAGCCCCCTAACTCCCAAGTCTTACTGATTATTGTGTGCCAGGTACAGTTGAGCGAGAGACCAACAAAACTCTTTACAACAACAAAGATTAATTGAAGGCAAGGATTATAGCAGCGTCCACCAACTTAATCAAGGAGATCGTCCAGAAGAAAAGCGGGAAATTTTGAAGTCATCTGGAGGCCCTGGTTGAAGCCAATGAGGATTTTATTAAGAAATTTACACTTTCTTATTTCAAGATATTTTTACCTAATTTAGATGAGTATGCATTCTGTATACACACACACACACGCATTATACATATATATATATATATATATATATATATATATATATATATATATATATATATCCTTGTTAACTCGTAAAGTTAATTTCACGGGGGATCGTAATCCGATGAAAACTCAATGTTAGAATTTAACAGAGTAATGAAAGAAATGAAAAAATGAAAAAGTAATGAAAAGAAAAAAATGAAAAGTAATGAAAAGAAATTTGACAAAGAAAAAAATGAAAAGTAATGAAAAGAAATTTGACAAATTTATAAATCCTTTTGGTGATAATTTATTTCGTGGATATTTTATAAGAAATATATCCAGCTCCTCATATCAAAATTTTCACTAAAATGAATGGGTTAGATTTATCCAGACGAAAGGAATCGTGTGGTGGGTAGGAGAAGAAGGAAAACATTTTATCGATCAGAAAAGGAGTTAGATATACAGTATTAACCTTTAAGCGCGGATGTCACACTGAGAACGCCACATTTCTATCCCAGGCAATATGAATTGAATTTTCAGTTGGCCATTCTCAAATACAGGCCAGTAAATTTAGAGGCCGTAATTTAACTGTGAAGAATTGGATTGCTAGATTTTTATATTAATTCTGACGACGAGAATATCTTCATCTTATAAATAATGATCTTTTTGGTTTTATGACAATAATATTACTATCAAGTATGATAACAATTTTAAAGATGATAACAAAAAACAACTTAATTATTATTATTAATAATAACAATAATAATACTTAAATTTATTCTTGTTATTATTATTATTAATAATGATAATTATTAAAGTAAATAGTAAAATGTAAACACGTATATATATATATATATATATATATATATATATATATATATATATCGAGGCAGCAATTAATTTTTTAAACATATACTGTTAAATATCAGAGACAATGAATGTATATTATGTTTAATCATGAGCCGTTCTGAACGTCGTATTTTGGCTTTAATTTCAGTTGAAAATAAAGACAAAATTCTCCAACATTTGGATAATTTTTTATTAAGTTTGTTCTTAGCTTTCAGCTCACATGAGTTTTATAAATGCCTAGTAGAGTTTTATGTTAACACAAAACAAAATCGTCGCTGATGGTGGATATTTTTGTGTTACCGTCTTAATAATCTCTCTGAAGATGGCTCATGTGAGCCGAAAGCTTAGAACAAACTTATATAAGACTTTACTTATTCTGGAAAGATGCCAAATCGATGAATGAAGCAATTGCATATTCATACAAGTGAAATACGTCTATTTCAAAACCTTCTATATATCCTCTTCTCCAACGCGCACAACCCACACTGTCGAGTATTTTATAAGATTTTCCCATGACCCATATTCTATAATATTTGACGGTGAAATGATTGAGCGATCTGTCATAACTTCGTAACATACCCAGAAACTTGCATAAAAAGGAAATGTATTAACTCCATAATCAACTTTGACAGAGTTCAAAAAAGGCCCTGCTTTAATAGAATAAGCAAAATTGTTATTGACCTCTTTCATCTCCACCATTTCCTGTCATTATACGCAAATGAGAGTACTACACGGCAGTGAATGCTGGGTAATTTTTCTCACGATTGAAGTTTGGTGCAACAGATATACAGTACTGTGCAAAAGTATTAAGACAAGAACTAGTTTATATTTTATGTGGCATATTGACAGAAAATAAACAATTTAATTAAAATAATTTATTTGATTTACTCAATAAATGATTTAACAAAAAAAATACTTGTTACAAAATAAATTTAATATTTAGTATAATAGCCTTTTACTTTGAAATGATAAAATAATTGCGACAATTTACCAATCGCACTATATATATATATATATATATATATATATATATATATATATACACAGAACTGTGCAAAAGTATTAGGACAAGAACTATTTTATCTTTTATGAGACATATTGACAGAAAATAATTTAATTAAAGTAATTTTATTTGATTTACTCAAATGCTTTAACAAGAAAAAAATACTTGTTTCAAAATAAATGTAATATTCAGTATAATAGCCTTTTGCTTTGATCACAGCCTTCATTCTGTCAGGCATTAACATCACAAGCTTCTTCAATGTATCTAATAGTATCTCTTGCCAAGCAGCTTGTATTTGTTCCCAAAGTATGTCTTGCAAAGTAACATTAGATATTAGATATCCAAAATATCCCATAGATGTTCAATAGAGTAGTTTCAAAATAACTTGTTTAATAGAAAATAGAAAAAAAATAAATATAACTTCTTTTTAATACATTTCTTTTGCACCTAGTTTTAAATAATCAATATTTATTAGCAATTTACTTGGCTTTTCACCCTATATTTGAATTTCAGTGAGGTTTTTAAGAAAATCGCCCCTGTCCTAATACTTTTGCACACTACCGGTAGTGTGCCAAAGTGTTAGGACAGGAGTGATTTTAAACTTTATTTTGATGCCTCATAAAAGATAAAATAGTTCTTGTCCTAATACTTTGCACAATAGTGTGAAGGGAGCATGTGAGTAACGAGGAATATTTAAGTAAAAAAGAACTAAAAAAGATATTCACACAGAATAATAAAGGAATAGTTGAAATTTGTGAATTTTTTTAATAATCATTTCACCCCTAGCAAGGCAGGACCGTCACTGGTTCACAGGAGGGATGCAGTGAAAGTGAAACAGGGTACAGGGAGATACAGAAGAAAGAATTAGATATGGATGGGACTAAGGGAAGGGTTTGGGTTTAGGGAGATAGATGGGATTTAGAGAGATGTATAGCATTTAGGGATGGCAATAGTCGTTGAATTTAAATTTTTAGAAATTGTAGTTATCAGGGAAACAAGTATACGGAATTCATAAAAAGGAAAGTTGGCTTCAAGAATTTTATATTAATAGATTATACTGAATGCAAACGAGCCAGATGAAAACAGCGAATCAGTCAGTCAGTTAAGTGCCATACGTGATACACACGTGGGCGATCATGTCCCTCTCGAGACATGACTGACTGGGCAGAAGATTTACCCGCAGTAGGTTGCCATTAATTTCTGAGGTAGACTGGGTGCCGCCTAAGGCTATAGAACCCAATCTGTCCTGTTATTTAACCTATAACTCGAGGGAAGAAGTGGGTTAACACCTTTTCTAAAGGTATATGTGCGTAAGCAATTGATGGTTAGTCCTTTCTTCCCGCTTTTCTTTCCTACTTGGATAGGAGTTGTTTCTATTCCGTATCTACAATCAGCATAGAGACATCTTATGTTGCTACGTCAGTCAGTTAAGTGTCATACGTGATGCATGCTTGGGTGATCATGTCTCGAAAGCTGGTCAGTAGACTGTCTGCGGTAGACTGGTTGCCGATCAAGGCTATAGAACCCAATATATCCTGTTATTATCCCTTAACTGAAGAGAAGATAAAGATTAATACCTTTCCCAAGGGTATTAGTGCGTAAGTGAATGCAAGGAATTCAACTGGAATTCGAAATCGGCTCCCTGATTTCTCGTTCCGATGTGATGTCACTCTCGGGTTGCTAGTCGTGATGATTGCCTCGACACTGTAGCTGGTTTTCAAGACGTCTATTATAAATGCGCCCCCTCTGGTCACGCTATGAATTCTGATCCAAGGAAGGCACACAGAAATCTTGCTAGCTGTGTTTTTACCACATCGAACAAGGCCGGACGCGCGCGTGTATTTGGTTAACAAAAAAAGAAAAAAAAATACGGCACCAAAAAAAAAAAGAAATATATATATATATATATAATTTTGATAATGCCTGAATAAGTGGCGGAAAGAGTTTTTATATAAATAAAAAAAAAAATAATTAGCAACAAAAGCAGAATGTACAATCGTCGAATTCAATTTTCACAACGGAGCAAAGTTTTCGTTAAGCTTTCAATTCCCCCCCCCCCCCCCCAAATTCTTTTCACAACGGAGTGAACTTTTCGTTAAAAATAATCAAAGCTTTCAATTTTTCAAATAACAGTCTTTTACAGCTCTTTGCCGAATCTTTACGGAAACGGCCAAATTGGGGTGTTTTGGCGACAGGGGTAGTAAATTTGTCTGGCCTCTTTCGCTCGGCAGCTCCTATTGATTATTTTCACTGAGGTCTCGATTTTTATACTTGTCCCCAATCCCCTTGGGGGATGCTGAAAGACCCGGGGTATCTTTATGCAAATAAGATCTTTGAACAATGAAATTACTTTTACCTACACAACTCGAGATGGGAAGTTTTGGTTCAACGAATGAGGCAACAACACCTTATCTGACGTAATTTTCTTTTCGTCCTCTTCTTAATTCAACTGATTTTAGGTTTTCAAATTTTCAAGTCCTTTTCCCGACAAACTAAGTATCTGACCTTATCTTAACCCAATCAAAATCCTGACAGCCTTGTTTTGACTATCTTTGCTTTCCACTTTTACTGGCCAAAAAATTCGCTTCTGAATAAAAATGGAAAAAAATTTTTTTTTTCTTTTCTCCTTAATTTCCAGCTAGTTTTTCTATTTTCCCGATTTTACAAGCATTCGAGTATGAAAATATTTCTAATCGGCGCTCATATCGCGATTTACAATAAACTGAAAAATCAACAACACCATTAATAATAATTTCTTTCGCTCCGTCGTATTAAATTAAGAATTACGTTTTTTTTTCATATGTAGAAATAGGGTGACACCGAGCCGATATCCACTACACCACAACACTCATTGCGAATATTCTACCTAAAATACTTTGGGAATGGGAGAACAGGGTTTTGGAGTATTATTAAAATAGAAAAAACCTATAAAGGATAGGAAATTACGGACATAAGTCTTGAAGAAACACAGCTTATAAAAAAGAAAAACAACCAATTAAAAAATCCATGATGGTAATTGAAATATAGAAGATATTTTGTGGTGCAGTGGATATCGGCTCGGAACAAGAAATCGGAAAGCCGATTCCGAAATCCGTTTGAATTCGTTGCATCCACTAACGCGCAAATACCTAACAAAAGTGTTAATCCGTCTTTTCTCCCTCAAGCTATGGGTTAAATAGCAGGATATATTTGGTTCTATAGCCTTGGTTAGCAACCAATCTACCACAGAAAATAATGATCGCCTAAACGTGTATCACGTATGGCACTTAACTGACTGAGTTGGTATTGGCTGCACTTGGTTAGTTTTAGTTCTATTCAAGTATTAAAAAAAGTACTGCCAAGCGTCTTATCAATGTTTGTACCACTAGCATTTTTATATTATACCAATATAAGTGATATTATGTAAACCATTAACTTTTATATATTATCACAAGGAATGACCAGTCATCACTCTCACGGCCATTATTATCATCTACGTATCAACATTATCAACTTTAATAGCCGAAATTGTCTTAAAACCACAACTGATTCATCCAAAAATTAGTCCTTATAGATATTTATTGATTGACTCTTAAACGACGTTCATGTTTAATTGATTTTTCATTGGAGATCAATTGATAATTAAAACTTATTCAAATGATATTGCCATGAATGATTCGAAACACAATGAGTAAGTGGCAATTCTAGAATTCTAGAATGATATAGAATGATCGAATGATAGACAATGAATTCAGTAATTATACAAAAAAAAGCTGGAAGACAAATATGTATCATCTCACCGGACTTATTCAACCTATACAGTAAGGCGATTCTAAGAGAATTCGAAAACCTTCCAGGATTCATTAGTGGCGACCACAATCTTAACAACATAGAATATTCAGTGTTAATATCAGATACGGAAAGGAAAAATAATAACTTGTTATGGGGAAACACGCCTATTCCTCAGATAATGGACTCTCCCTCCTATATTAATAAAAGTTAACAGGAATTTAACTGGAGAAATTCTTAGGAAGTTCGGAGTCGTTCTTTAGAGTTTTATTGAAGTTCAGTAGAATTACTAGGCAGTTGATATTAGTCGGTAGTTAGCCGAATACTAAGGAGTCAGCTTTCAGTGGAAGATTACCAAGTTCCTAATATTTTGGGTACGTTAAGTCGATTAGCAACCGACATAGCGCGATGATAACCTTCACTGCGAAAAAACTCCAAAACATAACTCCAAAGTAAAAGTAAAATTTCGTTAGAAACAAGAGAAAGACTACTTAACTCTTAGGTAATTTCAATTCTCCGCTATGGCAGGGAATGCTGGTTAATCTCCCCAGAGATAAAAAAGAGACTTGAATCAATAGAAATGTGGTTATACAAATAGATACCGAACGTGCGAGTAACGACAAAGTTTTATTGAAACAAAAATGACACTCCTCATGGACACATGGTCCAGTCGATATAGGCGTTGGTTTATTCTAGTGACTTCACCCAAAGAGTTGTGAGTTTAATACAGGGCTACAGCAGAGGTGAACAAATACTTTAGAGAGTTAAGTTAAAGGGAGATAACTACATGGCTACTGGAAGTGGCATCGCACATGGAATGAGAATAATATGCCTCAGTGATAGAAATCAAGGATTCGGTTCGAAATTCAAAGCACCTGAAGAAGGCCGGAGCGTGCAACGGCCGAAAAGTCGTAAACATGGCAATAAATATAAGGACAACAGTCCGAACAATGTTAATAATGTAAATACTACCTTATCTCAGAAGTACAGACAAATACTAAAAGAAGGCACACATTCTTAACATCAGAGAGAGACAGTTGATAGTTCTGGAGCACATCTTAATAAAAGAGGGTTAGAAAATATTGAAAGCGAGACGACAGAAGAAAATGGCGCATAACTTACTAACTAGATTGTTTTGCAGAGAGAGAACAAAGACATAATTTTTTTAAAGTTAAGAAATACAGGAAAGTGTGGTGAGCCACGAACGTTAACGACCTGAGGAGACATGGCACATAGAGGAAGAAGAATGATTCATCAGATGGCTATTTGCGAGGTTTCATGAAGTTTAGCCGTTTCTTGGGACAACAAGCTGAAAGTAATTTTGTCTGTAAACATATTTCTCCAAGAGAAAATGGTCGAAAAATGGGTGATGGGTAACTTGGAGAGCACAACTTCATTGTCCATAGAATCATTCAATGAGTATCATACTGTTACAAAATTTTTAATTTAATATTTGCTAACAGCAGGACATGACTAGAATCCTTAAGTTGTAAAATGAAAAATAAATAATCGTCTACAAGATCGGTAAACTATTTCGATCTATCTAGACAAATTATCCTTGCAAGCTCTCACGTACAAACACAATGTTAACTGGCTGTATCATTAATCAAGTCACACATTGAAGTTGGCTTAGGGGAAAAATAACATATCACTCAATAAGTCCCGGGCCTGACACATAGATGGCGACAATAATAACAAAAATTCATATGATTTTAATGAAGTACTAACCTTCAAATGACATGTGACAAAATTTGGGCTCCCTCGGATTATTAGTTTACATGTAACAGTTATTTAAGTGAAACGGATGTGCGTTGTGGTGCATTGGATATCGGCTCGGAACGAGACATCGGGGAACCGAGTTCGAATTCCAGCTGAATTCATTGCATTCACTTACGCGCAAATACCCTTGGGAAAGGTATTAATCCGCCTATTCCTTCCAGTTACGGGTTAAATAACAGGACAGATTGGATTCTATAGCCTTGGTCGACAACCAGTCTACAATGACAACCTACTGCGGGATAATCTTTTGCCCAGTCAGTCATGTCTCTGTCGAGACATGATCGCCCAAGCGTGTATCACGTATAGCACACAACTGACTGACTGAAGTGAAGCTACTGTTGCAAATCTTCAGAACAATGAAAAAATATAAATTTTGTGTATTGATAAAGCACTACTTTTTGATAAAAAAATACTGTTCAAGCAAAGCAATGCCTTGATAAGTATTATTCGGGATCTGCTCCGTGGGAAACAACAGTTGTATGCTGACTTTAAACGCGGTCGTACAGACACAAATGATGTTGAACGCTCAATTTGCGCAAAATCGGCTGTTGTAACGGAAAACACCAAAACAATCCACAAACTCGTTTTGACCGATCGTAAATTGAAGATAGCAGAAGAACATATCAGAAGGCTATGTATTCACCATTTTACATGAATATTTCTCGACGAGAAAGCTGTGTTCAAAGTAGGTGCTGCGTCAAAAACAACAAAGCGTCGACGATTTGGAGCGTTGTTTGCAACTGTTTCTACGCAACAAGAAGGAGTTTTTGCGTTATGTGACAACGAATAAAACATGGATCCACCGCTTCACTCTGGAGTCAAATCGGCAGTTAGCTGAGTGGAAAGCAACAGGTGATAGCTGTCCAAAGCAACCAAAGACGCAAACAGCAGCAAGCAAGGTTTTGGCCTCCGTATTTTGGGATGCGCAAGATATTTTGTTCATCAATTACCATCAATAGCGATAATTATATAACATTACTGATGCTTTTGATGGAATAAAACGCCAAAAAACGGCCACAAATGAAGAAGAAAAAGGTGATCGTTCACAAAGACAACGAACCGTATAACAAATCGATCGCAACGATGGCAAAAATACATGAGCTGCACTTCCATTTGGTTCCGCATCCACACTTTTTTCCAGCCCTGGTTCCCAACGACTACTGGTTGTTTGCAGATCTCAAAGGAATGCTCCAGAAAAATAGATATGGCTCCAATGAAGAAGTGTTATCGAAATTGAGGCGTATTTTGAGGCCAAAGACAAAAGGTATCGAATTGTTGAAGCATTGGAATTAGTGTATCACACTAGAAGGAGACATTGTTAATGAATAAACTTGAATTTTGCCCAAATATTGTTGTGCCGATATCCACTGCACCACAACGTGCAGTGGATATCGGCTCGGAACGAGAAATCGGGGAGCCGAGTTCGAATTCCAGTTGAATTCATTGCATTCACTTAAGCACTTACGCGCAAATACCCTTGGGAAAGGTATTAATCCGTCTCTTCCTTTCAGTTATGGGTTAAATAACAGGACAGATTGAGTTCTATAGCCTTGGATGGCAACCAGTCTACCGCAGAAAGCAATGGCAACCTACTGCGGGATAATATTCTGCCCAGTCAGTCATGTCTCTTTCGAGACATGATCGCCCAATCGTTAGAAAGTCTTACAAAATATTTTTATGACTTTAGGCCTGAATGGACATTCACAGTATCAGGGCGATTGCTTAATAAAAGTCGCTCGTAGTCAGTGCTAATAACTTCTGTCAGGCTCACGCCATACTCCACAGTTTTTGTAAAGATATTGCATGTAGGAAAAACGATAAAAAATAAGAATATAATGAATATATCTTTATACTTCTGGCATGCTGACTGTCTGAGATAGTTAAGATAATGCCCGCATTGTGTTTCTCTCTTTCCTACAAAGACGGAATTTGAAATCGGAGAGGCTAGTTCGAATTCCAGTCGAATTCGTCTTATTCACCATGGGAAAGGTATTAATTTATCTCTTCTCCTTAAAGCTATGGGTTGAATAACGGGACAGATTTCGTTCTATAGCTTTGGTTAGCAACCGGTTTACCGCAGAAAGTAATGGCAATCTACTGCGGGAAAATCTTTTGTCTAGTCAGACATGATCGCCCAAGCATGTATCACGTATGGCAATTCTCCGACTGACTGTCATAGACTGAAGCCGAAGTCGACTCTTCTTTAAACTCCTTTCATATTATGCATGCGATTTCTTGTTCTCAAAGGAAAGATAATAACATTCGAAGAAAAGGTGCAATAATTGAAATCTGTCTTCTATAGATGAGAAGCAAGAAGTCAATTTAGCCATTTTCCGCCAGAAAAATAATTGAGCATTGCCCTTAATCGGAAATGGCGTAATGTCTCTCGGTACGGAAGACAAGTGCTAATTTTGACTAAGCCAATTTCTGCCCATATTATCTGAATTCTCTTGAGAGAATATGACTTCATTCCCATTCCACACTTTACCGTCTCTCTTATACTGGAACTCGGCTCTCCGATTTCCAATTACGAGTCATTATCTATTAAACTACCTGCTTTTCCAGGCATTCCAAAGCAGTCACCCATTCTGACACGACGTTGCTTATCTTCAACGTTGCATTTCGAGGGATACTGTGGGATTCTTTGTATGTGTCAGTTTTCTCTCAAAGTGATATACGACCGACAGGCTGCAATAGATTAAGTATAGCAGCAACAAGCAAGACAATAATCCATGACTCATTCGAAGACGTGGTTTCATGCCTTGGCTAAGTGAGTATCTATTAAAATGGAAATAAACTCCGTTTACTGAGCCTGGATTCCATTTTATCATTCGGCTAATACTATCCTAGAGTTCCTTGTTTGTCCGGAATATATAAAGTCATTTTTCAGTTTTTCGAGAAGCGGTTGCGTGGTCGTGATATCATTTTCTAAGCAAGCAGAGCAGAACTTACGCAGAAACTCCTATAAAGCTTCTCAGAAATTATACGCTACTGATTGAGCTTATGCATTCTGCGAATGTAATTTGTTTTGGCAAAATATTGCATCACGTTGATTTGTCACTCCCTCCAACTGCAGTCAAGACTTGACTCCCTGAAATTTGTCTTGTTGAAAGGTAGGGCATTTTAGACCGTGAACAAGATACGCCACAGTTATAGACTGTTGATCGTATTAGATGAAGATATAAAAGAGAGTTTCATCTTGGTATGGCGGTTGGAATTTCCAGGGTGGTTTACTTGTAACCGGCCAGCTTCGAAGTTTCGATTATTATTCCTACTACAGTATAAAGGCATGCAGGTTCGCAGTCGACTGTTCCCAGTTGTTTACATCGATCTTCATCGCTTTCCGGTCCCTTTTGATACAATATTTACAGCAGTGTCTTTCGCCCCCTCTCCGCTTCCCATGATTTAGTTCACCGTACAGAGCGATTTTCGGCAATCTTGACTCGCCAAAACGCAATACATACCCACTTCTTTGTAGTCTTGCAGCTGCTAGTACAGCTTTTACACTAGGCACGTTTTCTCTAAGGAAGGACATTAAATAGAATGCCGCTGATGACAATCCCTAAAGGAGATTTTGTAAGTTGTTTTGAAAATTGGGTCAGATGCCGGGATAAGTTCTAATGGACCAAAACTTTGTTGACCGATCATATGCAATCTTTTTTTCTATTTTAAATGATTGTGTATTTGTAGGACAAACAACCTACACCTCTGTTTAAATCTATGAGTATCCAGAAACCCAAAAGCAATCAGAAACTCTTTCATCATTTAGTGACGAATTTTGTTTACAATGTCAAGAAACGAGAATCTAACATATTTAAGGTTCCTGTGAAGGCTAATGAGACGAGTCGACAATGCTACTAACACGGAAATTGGTAATTTATACTTATTTCATTCAGTTAAGTACCATACGTGATACATGCTTGGGTGATCATGTTCGAAAGAGACATGACTGAGGGAGCAGAAGAATTTTTTCCCGCAGTAGATTGTAAATTACTTTCTGTGGTAGACTGGTTGCCAACCTAGGCTACAGAACCTTATTTAACCCATAGCTGGAAAGAGAAGAGCCGGATTAATACTTTTCCCAAGGGTATTTGCGCGTAAGTGAATGCAACAAACTCAAATGGAATTCGAACACGGCTCTTCGATTTCTCGATCTACGTCACAAGGCACTTTTTTAATAAGCTCAAAAGAATGCGCTATAAATTCACAAGTGAAAGATCGAACACAAGAAATCCTGAAATAGTAAAAATCTAATCACTCCATCAAGACGAAGAGGTATGAGAAATATGAATCAGGCTTAACCCAGCCTCTAATGAAGTCATTAATAAGAGACAGCTAATAGAGTTTCAAACAGTCTGCCAAAATACCCGGTTCATAATGAATTCACTACCTGCTGACTCGGAGAGAAGAACAGATAACAGCGTTCAGTCTCCTTTCAATTGATCCTGAGGTGCAAGAAAAAAGATTTTGAGTGTATATATATATATTCACCATCGGCCATAATTATTAGGCCACACCAGTGTTTAAAAAAATAATGTATTTCATTCAATTTTTTAGTATTTATTGCCAAGTGAAAAGTTGCAAATGTAGATAGAATGGTTCATTCATTAATATTGCACAATGACATGTGCATCAAATGAATTTAGATATATTTAATAATTACCTATATTGTCAGTTTCATCAATGAAAGAATGAAGAAAATTTAGAGTGATTCGGACGTGTTCATCCTTGCTTACTTACCTTGTAAAATTTTGTAATGCAATAATTACAAAACAACCATTCTATTTTCCTTTATAATTATCTACTTGGCAATAAATGCTAAAAATAGTATGAAATACATAATTTCTATAAAAAACTGGGGTGGCCTAATAATTATGGTCGGTAGTGTATATATATATATATATATATATATATATATATATATATGTGTATTATTATTATTATTATTATTATTATTATTATTATTATTATTATTATTATTATTATTTTAAAACGTGTAAACTACAAACTACTACAAATTTGTACATTTTGTTTTAACATTGAAAGAACAATGTCTCATCAGGTAGTTAATAATGATGGCAATAAACGTCCTTTACCATCATTATTAACAACCTGATGAGACATTGTTTTTAAAATGGCGAAACAAAATATACAATTTTGTAGTAGTTTGTAGTTTACACATGTTCTAAAGTAATAATTAATAATAGACATTCATTGCTCTATTTTTATATTGAGCACTCTTTTAAATTAATGTTTTTAACGTTGCAATTATATTCTTTGTTCTTACGCATTTATATATATATATATATATATATATATATATATATATATATATATATATATTGTGGGATTTAGGCAGTATTTTTTCATTAATGTATGTTGCATTAAATAATATGGACAAGTTTTGCCTATTTATTTTTTGTAAAATTTTTCCTATTCTCTGATAAGCTTTTATAATTTATAAAATCGTCGGTGATAGTGGATGTTATTATATTTCAATCTAAATAACCCCTCTGAAATTGGCTCATGTGAGCCGAAAGCTTATAAGAAAATCAATAAATAATTATCCAAATGTTGGAGAATTTTTGTCTTTATTTTCAACTGAACTTAAAACCAAAATACGACGTTTAGAACGGCTCATGATTAAAGATAATAGACATTCAATGTCTCTTATATTTAACAGCATATGTTTAGAAAATTATTTGGTGCCTCGAAACAACATATATATATATATATATATATATATATATATATATATATATAGTTGTAATTGTTGTTACAATGGTTTTATATAAGCATAGTATCACTACACAAAAATTAATACCTTTCCCAAGGGTATTTGTGCGTAAGTGGATGCAAGGAATTCAACTGGAATTCGAACAAAAAAGAGGAGGCCAAAATGCCGACTACTGGCTGGAAAAGCTAAAATTAAGCAGTTACAGGAATTTAAATAGCTGGGAAGTGTTCTAACAGATGGTGGAAAGTGTGACACTGAGATCCGAAGGCAAATAGACATGGCCAATGAGCATTCCAGAAGCTAAGTAGAGTACTAATAGACATGAAAATTTCGCTAGTACAAAGAAGAGTGTACTGGATTGTTATGTGATGTCTGTTTCTCAATACGGCAGTGAATGCTTCACAATCGCTTCAAAAATGAAGTAACTGAAATATAGTTCTACAGAAAGATGCTGAGGATATAATGCACTGAACGTTAGCAAGGATGGGGTTTTGAAGAGGTTGGAAACGAAAGGGAAGATATTACTTAACATCAGGAAAAGACAGCAGAAATTCCTGGGACATGTAATGAGGAAAGGGCATTAGAGACCCGATACTTATAGGCCAGGCCGAGGGAAAGTAAGACAGAGGAAAGAAGCGCGAAACATACTTGGTGGGCTTGGGCAAGTGGATGGTAGAGCAGGGTTTCAGTGGATAACAGAAAAAAGCGTGTTGAGATAGGATTATCCCGCAGTAGGTTGCCATTACTTTCTGCGGTAGACTGGCTGCCAGCAAAGGCTATAGAACTCAATCAGTCATGTTATTTAACCCATAACTGGAGGGAAGAGATTGATTGATATCTTTCCTAAGGGTATTTGCTCGTAAGTGAATGCAACGAATTCTTAAGGAGATGTGGAAGGCCATGATCATCTACGTCCTGAAGAGACACGGCACAGTGAAGAAGAAGAAGAAGAAAAAGAAGAAGAAGAAGAAGAAGAAGAAGAAGAAGAAGAAACAAAATTCATACAAAAAATAAATAAAATGTATAGTACAGAGTGAAACATATGTGCGAGATGGTCACAGGAGAAGCCATAAAATATGCTGTTATATGTCAGTAAGTCGGTTAAGTGTCACACCGTGACACACGCTTAGGACATATTGGGTTCTATAGCCTTGGTCGGCAGCCAGTCTACCGCAGAAAGCAATGACAACGTACTGCGGGATAATCTTCTGCCCAGTCAGTCATGTTTCTTTCGCCCAAAGCGTGTATCACGTATGGTACTTAACTGACTAACTGAATGTAATAGTTGAAATCATGATTAATGCTTCTACTGGTCATAAAGTGGGGAATCGGTTTTCTATTATTATAAAGTAATAAACTGAACCCCCACTAATTACTACGTAATAATGAAATACATCGCTTCTCCCTCTAGCTATGAGTCAAATAACAGGACAGATTGGGTTCTATATGCTTGGTCGGCAACCAGTCTACAGCAGAAAGCTATGACAACGTACTGCGGGATAATCTTCTGCCCAGTCAGTCATGCGATCATGTTTCGAAAGAGACATGACTGACTGGGCAGGAGATTATACAACAGTAGGTTGCCATTACTTTCTGCGGTAGACTGGTTGCCGACCAAGGCTATAGAACCCAATTTGTCCTGTTATTTAACCCATAACTGGAAGGAAGAGACGGATTGATACCTTTCTCAAGGGTATTTGTGCGTAAGTAAATGCAAGGAATTTCAACTGAAATTCGAACCCGGCTCCCCGATTTCTCGTTCCGAGCCGATATCCACTGCACCACAACGCATATCCGTATGTTATGCGTGCGTAACCTAATCAGCTGAGTAACAGCGCAAGTGCAGTTGTGACAACTTAGCTTTGTTTATTTGTTAGCTTGAGTGTTTCTGCAATATAAACTTTTTCTTAATTAACTGATATTTTATTTTGGAGATTTCTTCCTTGAATATGCTTACAGGAAATATTTCTGCTAATTATTTCTGGAAATATTTTAAATAACTAAATAAATCAATTGAGGCCACGAATACAGAAATTATATTAAATATCAATAATTAGATTTTCATAATTTCTTAAAATTTAAACATATATGAAGCATTTACACAGTATTTTCTGTCGTGAAATTTGTTAAGATTTGAAAAGAAAATATTAAAATATAAATATTCTGTTTCAGTATATTCAAGGAAAATAATGCTTGCAGCAGAACATTTTCAAATTATTATATAATTAATGATAATGTAATTAATATCTATATCGGATTGAAATGGACTCTGTTACACTAATTGAAGTCCTATGTATTCTCATAATCAGTTTATATTCCTATCGACACAGGTTGGTGGAAATGTCTGGCTCCATAGATGATTTATTATAGAATTTTTTCTTATTTATTAACATAATTTTGAATGTTTAAGTATCATATTTAATTCTATTTATTATATTTCAGATTGATAACCATGTTAGAAAAACTAACATTTACTGAAAAAGTAGAACTTCTGCTCTCGAGAACATAAGCGTTATTCCAAGAACTAAAAAAAGAACATGTGTCTCCCAAGTAAAAAAGTGTTTGGAAGAATGTGCAATTTAGTTGGAACAGTCAGTTAACTGCCATACGTAATACACGCTTTGGGCGATCATGTCTCGAAAGAGACATGACTGAGTGGGATTATCCCGCAGTAGGTTGCCATTGCTTTCTGCGGTAGACTGCTTGCCAGCCAAGGATATAGAACCCAATCTGTCCTATTATTTGACCCATAGATAGAGGAGAAAGAGCTGTATTATATTATTAAGTAGTAATTAGTGGGGGTCAGTTTATTACTTCATAACAATAGAAAACCAATACCCCACTCTTTGACCAGTAGAAGCCTTAATCATGATTCCAACTATTATATTCTGTCAGTTAAGTGCCATACGTGATACACGCTTTGGGCGATCATGTCCCGAAAGAGACATGACTGACTGGGCAGAAGATTATCCCGCAGTAAGTTGCCATTGCTTTCTGCAGTAGACTGGTTGCCAGCAAAGGCTATAGAACCCAATCTATCCTATTATTTAATCCATAACTGGAGGGAAGAGACGGATTAATACCTTTCCCAAGGGTATTTGTGCGTAAGTGAATGCAAGGAATTCAACTGGAATTCGAACTCGGCACGCCGAGTCGATATCCACTGCACCACATCGCACCTAGCTTTTAATAAGCAACGTTGAAATTAATACATAAAAGCTTTCACACTTCTCGCCTCACTCCTTCATCTTCTTCTTCTATGTGCCCTGTCCCTTCAGGATGTAGGCGATTATGGCCTTCCACGTTTCCCTATCCCTGGGGGCTCTGAGCACTCCTTATCCTGTTACACCGTGCAATCCTCATTCTGTCATCCACCTGATTCAGTCCTTCAAATATGTTATCTTTTGCTTTCCCCTGTCTCTTTTTCCCTCTATCTGGCCTGTTAGTATCAGGTTCTCCAGGCACTCCTTCCTGATTGCATGTCCCAGGAACTTCAGCTGTCTCTTTCTGATGCTCAGTATTAATTTCCTTTTCGTTTCCATCATTTCTAAGACTTCATTATTGCTCACATGCTTGATCCATGATATCCGCAGCATCCTTCTGTAGAACCACATTTCAGTTGCTTCAAGTTTTTCCTCCATCTTTGGTCGTATTGTCCAGCATTCACTGCCACATTGAAGGACGGACATCCAATACTCTCCCTAGTTTCTAGCGAAGTTGTCCTGTTTCTTAATACTTTACTCAACTTCTGGAATGCTCCCTTCGTCATGCCAATTCGCCTTCGGATCTCTGTGTCGTACTTTAGTCTTCTCCTTCATAGTCAGCCTATAAACATTTTAGCCCAGCCTCGTTTATTTTGTGACGTTATTGGTCATCCTTAGATGCCCACAGGGAAATCTTAAATGAATTGATTATTGAT
Organism: Ascarosepion bandense; assembly: GCA_037127315.1. Taxonomy (NCBI): domain Eukaryota; kingdom Metazoa; phylum Mollusca; class Cephalopoda; order Sepiida; family Sepiidae; genus Ascarosepion; species Ascarosepion bandense. Next base: position 5,453,767 of record JBBBDQ010000941.1, read on the forward strand.
TATTGTGTTATGGTTGCCTCTATCATAGTTGTAGTGACCGGTTTGTGCCGGATGTATGACATGGAACGTAGGTTCAAAAAAGTGTATTAGCATAATAAGAAACAAGTTGTTCAAAGGAAGTATTAATAATAAGTAATATAGAAATAAATAAGTCCGAAGGTATTATTACGCTGTTTATTGCCTGACTAGTAGCTGTTGTCAACTGCTGTTAACTGCCTTCGTTAATTGCCCTTGTTAACTGCTCCCTGGAAGTAAGTCACGCAGGTAATCCCATATAACAAGAGGAAGAGTCCATTCCTCATAGGGGGCACTATAACAGTTTCAAAATATAACTTCAACAAAACTACAACATAAAACACACATATCACCGCCTCATGTCCACACAAACTAAGGATATCTGTGCGTAAGTGAATGCAAGGAATTCAACTGGAATTCGAACTCGGCACTCCGAATCGATATCCACTGCACCACATCGCACCTAGCTTTTAATAAGCAAGTTGAAATTAATACATAAAAGCTTTCACACTTCTCGCCTCACTCCTTCATAGTCAGACTATAAACTTTTTAGCCCAGCCTCGTATATTTTGTGACGTTAATGGTCATCCTTAGATGCCTACAGGGAAATCTTAAATGAATTGGTTATTGATTATTGTGTTATGGTTGCCTCTGTCATAGAGTTCCTTGATCATTCCTAACTGTTGTGGATCTTCGTCGCCAATTTTTGTGGAGTTGTGGCGAAATTTCGCTGCAAAGTTGTAGTGACCGGTTTGTGCCGGAAGTAAGACACAGAACAAGAAGGTAGGTTCAAAACAGTGTTTTAGTATAACAGGAACATATGTACAAAGTAAGTGTTAATGATTAAGTAAATAGAAATAAGTAAATCCGAACAGTACAGTTACGCTGTGTATTGGGTGAATGGTAGCTGTTGTCAAATGCTGTAAGTAACGGTATTTACCCACCTTCCCACTTAAGGCGAGATGTGACACAAGGTCTCTGATTGTTGTCCCGGGTACTAAGCTAATTGTTCTGGAGTTGTAGCGAAACTTCGCCTCAAAGTTGTAGTGGCCGGTTTTTTACTGGAAGTAAGACACAGAAGAAGGCAGGTTCAAAACAGTGTATTAGTATAACAAGAAGCAAGATATTCAAAGAAAGTGTTAATAATAAGTAATATCGAAATAAGTTAGTCCGAAGGTATTATTAGGCTGCTTATTGTCTGATATAGTAGCTGTCGTCAATTGCCGTTAACTGCCTTCGTTAACGGCTCTCTGTTAACTGCTCCCTAGAAGTCACGCAGGTAATCACGTATAACATAGAGGAAGAGTCAATTCCTCGTAGGAGGGCACCATAACACTAACATTCCGGATCAGAGAATTAAACCCAAAGATCTGGTGCTCGTGCTATTTATTTTGAGATTCTTGATAGAATAATCTGCTATGTTATTGGTCCTAATTTGGTATCACAGTTTCACTCACTTTCTTAACGCTGTTATGAAGCCTCATTGTGCCTTTTCTAGAAATACTTTCATGATTATTTCTCCGCTATGGTAGCTAGACTTTATGAACTTAATCGCAGTACTAGATTGTCAACAAGGTCTTATCATTTTTACAGTTGAATTTGCTAGTATATATTTACCTTGTATATATGTTCTGTTATTCTAATACACTGTTTGAACCTACCTTCTTGTTTCCGTGTCTTTCTTCCTGGCCCTAACACTGGTATTTGTATATATGTTCTGTTATTCTAATACACTGTTTAAACCTACCGTCTTCTTTCCGTGTCTTTCTTCCTGGCCTTATCACTCGTATTTGTATAAATGTTCTGTTATTCTAATACACTGTATGAAATTACCTTCTTGTTTCCGTGTCTTTCTTCCTGGCCCTAACACTCGTATTTGTATATATGTTCTGTTATTCTAATACACTGTTTGAACCTACCTTTCTGTTCCCGTGTCTTCCTTCCTGGCCCAAACAAGCCACAACAACTTGGCGACGAAGATTTCGACACAACAACTCCACAGTAGATCATAAACAATACACGCCTTTTTTTAGGACTACATACAGACTTTGAGGTATTATGGTATCTTTATTATGAATAGTAACTAAGAATATGCTGCTTTGGTTTAAGCAATACCGTGGCATGTTTGGATCAGTGACTGTGGCTAGCTAGCTAAGTTTAGAGAGATTCAAGACAAGCCTCCTTTTGACCTTGTGCCACATTTTTGTATTATATGAGAATGAATTTTACTTTCCGCTATGCTACCTAGATTTTATAAATTTAAACACACAACTAGACTACCAACAATGATTTGTCAATTTACAGTTGAATTTGATAGATGCTACCGTAAATTCCATGATAGCAATTTCTTTTATATTTTTCCCTTATGGAACACTCTTCCGGCGCCATACTTTCTAGTCAACTTTGATCTTCACAAATTTAAATGCAATTTCAATCGTATTTGTTATGGTGCTCACCTATGAGGAATGGACTCTTCCTCTTGTTATATATGATTACCTGCATGACTTCCGAAGAGGAATAAATGAAAGCAATTAACAAAGGCAGTTATCGAAGGCAGTTAAAAGCAGTTGACGACAGCTACTAGTCAGGCAATAAGCAGCGTAATAATAAATTCGGATTTACTTATTTCTAGTTGCTTATATATAGCACTTAATATCTTGTTTCTTGTTATAATAATATACTGTTTTGAACCTAAATTCTGTGTTCTGTGTCTTATTTCCAACCAAACCGGTAACTATAGTTAGCGGATAAGTTTCGCCAAGACTACTCAACTCCAAATTGGCGATGAAGATCCACAACAAATTGGCAACGAAGATCCACAACAACTATATACTGTCGTCTTGATTACTGTTCTTTTGTTTGATCACTCGATAAATAGGTAATTGCACAACTGCATCTATCATAAGTTTCTGTAGCCATTTTCCAACACAGAAATAGCGAAAACGGCAATATACATAGCGCCCCCATCGCAAAAAGACAGAATGATATCTTTCTAAAATTCGTTTAAATTCAGTAAAAGATGGTTTTGAATTTTAGTTATCATGCTGGCTTCGAAGTGCTTTTGAAAATAAATAAAAGATTTTGATTTCATGAATTGGTAATATATTCTGATTTATTCGCATCTTCTATTATGTATTATGAATGTAATAAAGAACAACAATACTATAAAAAGTATTAAAGAACTATCTATGTATCTGTTTCAATCTACTCGTATCTGCAGGGTGCGATGAATATATTATCGTTTAAATTACGCAAAAATGACAATAACACTGACATCTCATTTTAACAGATATATTTACCAAAACTTCACAAAAACGTCTTCAAATACTAAAGAGTAAATTCATTTAATAAAATCACCATAAACTTCAGGTATGGCCATCAGACGACTTTTGAATCTCCTGCATCTCTTCTGGACGGTCTCCTTGTTTAAGTTTGTGAATAATGTCATAATCCTATCCTTCAGTTCATCTTTAATATTACAAGGATTTGTGTGGTCCTCAACTGCGCCCCACTCAAGTGGGTTGCATTCTTGGGAGTTAGGTGGCAAGATTTAAGCGGTGCTGTGAACGCAGAAATTGACTGTGGACCTCACCAAAACATTCGCGAGTTCTTTTCACATCAGAACGATCAAAGAATGTTTTCCGACCGGCCGTACCTTCGTAATCACTATTAGCTTAATTCAAATCTTTCTAAATCGTTTGCACCTTCTTCAGGTTGACGCCTAAACACTCTTAAATGTTTGTATTGGAAACTTCAATGCGAATACCAACCAGTGCAACATGCTCTTTTCAATTTTTTGAAGGTAGCTGAAGAGAGTGACAAGAAAGGACTACAAATAAACTGCAAGAAAACCGAATGCATGGTCATCAGCAAAAAGGGCGACTAAAGACGCAAACAGTAGGAAGCAACTTTTTGGCCTCCGTACTTTGGGATGTGCAAGATAATTTGTTCATCAATTACCATCAAAAGCGATAATTATATAGCATTAATGATGCTCTTGAAGGAAGAAATCGCCCCCCCCCCACCAAAAACGGCCACAAATGAAGAAAGAAAGATGGTCGTTCACGAAAACAACGAACCGTATAACAAATCAACCGCAACAATGGCAAAAATACATGAATTGCACACTGAACTGCTTCCGCGTCCACACTTTTCTCCAGACCTGGTTCCCAGCAACTACTGGTTGTTTTCACACCTCATAGTAATAAGAAATTCTTACAATAGTGCAGACAATCGATAATATATATATATAAAAGGCAAGATGTTTGTGTGTGTGTGTCTGTTTATCTGCCTGTATGTCTGTATTTTTTTCAGAACTTTTATTTTAGTTTTTGCTTCGGGTTTGGCTCTAAGAAGGTATAATTGTAGTTCTTAATCTCAGCCATGATACTATTTACTCAGAGGACTTATTTAGCCTTCAAAATTCAGTTTACGACGAAAAAAACTTATTTGATATCGATACCAGGAAATCAAAATTTGACTTACATCCGTTCATTTTTCTTTCAGTCTACGGTTTCGCTTTAACTGGAAAATTATTGCTTTTAGTCTTTCGTGCCAATGTGCAAAAAGTCTGAGCTCCAGGACCATGGATTAGTTTTAAAGCTTTCATTACACCCGAGCAACACCGGACTATACTGCTAGTATTAACATAATCTTAAAAGGATAAGATAGGTAGATGATACTGTAGTTATTGATGAAAGTCTTAGAAGGAAGACTGCAATAAGTCTCAGATGAAATTAAATATAAAATAAACCAGAAATGACTATTAGCTGTAAGAAGACAAACATGGTCACCAGCAAAATGGAAAGCCCAAGGTGTGCTACGTATTGGGAATGTCAGAATCAAGCTAGTGCAGTACATTTTATTCAGTCAGTTAAGTGCCATATGTGATACACGCTTTGGGCGATCATGTCCCGAAATAAACATGACTGACTGGGCTGAAGATTATCCCGCAGTAGGTTGCCATTGCTTTCTGCGGTTGCCGACCAAAGCTATAGAACCCAATCTGTCCTGTTATTTGACTCATAGGTAAAGGGAAAAGAAATCTATTATATTATTATGTAGTAATTAGTGGGGGATCGGTTTGCTATTGTTATGAAGTAATAAACTGATCCCCCACTTTATGACCAATGTAAGCCTTAATCATTATTCCAACTATTATATTCAGTCAGTCAGTTAAGTGCCATATGTGATACACGCTTTGGGCGATCATGTCCCGAAAGAAACATAACTGACTGGGCTGAAGATTATTCCGCAGGAGGTTGCCATTGCTTTCTGCGGTAGACTGGTTGCCAGCTAAGGCTATAGAACCCAATCTGTCCTATTATTTAACCCATAACTGGAGGGAAGAAACGGATTAATACCTTTTCCAAGGTATTTGTGCATAAGTGAATGCAAGGAATTCAACTGGAATTCGAACTCGGCAGTTGAATTCCTTGCATTCACTTATGCACAAATACCCTTAGGAAAGGTATTAATTTTATTATACAACTTTAAAGATGCAATGGTCATGATCAGTAATTTCGTCACTTTTGTATTTTCTTTCTCTCCCCATCCTATTTTTCCTTCTCATTTTTTATGTGTCGCAATATGAAACGTTTTTCTTAATTATTAATGTTTCTTAACTTTGTTCAGAAATCTGGTCACTATTAGGGGATCTGTTTTACTTTTAGAAGTTTTTCCTTTCTTATATTCTCTTAGTCTTTCACTTCATTCTACTCAGTTTCTTTTCTCGCACTTCTTGCTAATGGAACTCCCTTCCGATAACTTACTTCCCTGATAACTACAATTTCCAAACATTTAAATGCAACGCCAATTGCCATTTTCTATCATCTTGAATCTTGTTCATCTTTTATCTTTTCTTTAATACCCTCCCCTGTACCCAGTCTTTTCTCTCTCACTGTAACCCCCCTGCGCAATAGATGGTGACTCCGTCTTGCTTTGATATAACCCCCACGACACTTAGATGTTTTAAACATGTGATGATTACTCGCAGTTCACAGACACAACACTTTTCTCTGTCAATCTAACGGTACGCACTTTTCTTTGTCACAGTTAATATAAAATATAAATAACTTCAGGATTCATAATTATTTATTATTATTACTGCTTTATTGATCCTGGGTATGACGGTAAACTGCATCTGGCAGCAAAGCCATTGATTGGGAGGTTGTGAGAAGCATGGAACCACCTCTTAATTGCTGTTATTCCCAGGTCCACCCTGATATGGAGTAGTAGCACCTGTTAGGGTCCCAGCTATGGGCAAACAGTTAACCCCCAAAGTGGGGTCAAAACATTATGAAAGTATAAAATAGACTTTTATAGAAATATATACATTTTTGAAAGAAAAATATTACCATTAATACATTTTTGAAGAAAAAAAAAAGTTCTTACCATAACACATTGTTGAAGAAAAAAAAAATATTCTCATCAAAACATTTTCGAATACGAAACTATAAGACATTTTCAGTTTTCTAAAATAAAAAAGAATACAAACAAAAAATTCAATAAAATCTGACTAAATCAACCTTTCCACTATAACCGAACATTATAAAATAAAAATACCTTAAAACACCACCTTTTGGGCATTAAATAACCCATAGATGTTGGTATGCCGTTAAACAAAATTCACTCACTTACTCACTACTATTTTATTTCATATACTACCTGATTCTTGGATGTTTTGGTCGGGTGATGAGGGTCAAATCACAGTTCATACCCACAACTTAGAAACACTGCACTTTCAACAGAACATGAACTGTTACAAGCGGTGCTGACATTAGCGGACTTTCAAGGCGACCTGCGAAGGAGATAAATTCACGCAAGTCACTGCTGGACAAAACACAAAATAAAAAGAAATTGATACTGCTTGGGTATATTTCCCTGACTGGTCGTGCGATGTCTTGGTTCCTCTGTGTTTTCATCTTCTCCGGTTTCTTATATTCTTTTATCTATCATGATACATTCATGGCTGCTCTTGTGCACATGTGTGATGTCAGGGCGATTGCCTTCCAAGCACTTGTCAATCAAAATGGTCGCATTTCCCATGAGCTTCACTTGCACATTCTTGGCTGTGCTGAAGGCTCATACCACTTCTCTGCGCATTCGAAGTCATACTTCCTGTATAGTCACCCATGTATTCTGAGGACTATTTTGTCATGACGTCATTTGTACTCTTTTTGTTCCAACCGAGTGCAGACGCTGGCAATGTACCTTTTCAGTAGCTTTTCCGTACAGTTTACACAAAAATAAATCATTGTTTATATTTATGAATGATGTAGTATTTACATTATTCAGACTATTGTCCCCATCTTTGTTGCCATTTATACGACGTTTTGGCCGTTGTACGCTCCGGTCTCCTTCAGGTGCGAGGAATTTCTAACCGAACTCTTTATTCCAATCACTGGGGTATATCATTTTTATTATTTGCCTAGAGCCTCTTCTGGTAGTTGTCATGAGTTATATCCCTCTAACCCTATAAGTTACTTGTTCACCACTGCTGTAGCCAGGTATTGAACTCGCAACTCTTTGGGTCAAGTCACAGGAACTAACCACTTCTTAAGGACACATGGCCCAGTGGATATAGACCTGAAGAAGGCCGGAGCATACAACGGCGGAATCTTCGTACAAATGGCAACGAATATGAAGACAATAGTTTGAATCATATAAATACTGTAAGGATAAATCAGAACTAAATTTATTCCCGAAACCTGCCCTTGCACTGCATAAATAATCCCTTAAGTTTCTTTCTTCAAGGAACTGAATCTGCCAACTCATGAACAGAGATTGACTATGCGTCAGCTCCTCGGGCCTAACTGGTTACGATTAGACAACTGACAAGGAAATACGTAATATATTTGCAATATTGAACGCAATATATTCGCTGAACCATCTTAATTGAGATCACAAGCCACAAGAGTTTTTCCTGGTGTAACCTCAGGGCATTTATTGTTATCATAATAATTATCAAATTTTATTTTCTGCTATAGCCATACTACCTACCAAGTCTGTGGGAAGACCTAAGGTAGGTAGTGGTGTGTTGTTATGATTACATTTCACGATTAGTTTTCTAACTTCCATAATTTTATTAGCGTTACACAGATAAATTTCTTCTGAGTGTGTAGGCTGTACTTATCAAGACAGTTTTTTATATTTCGCCTAAGCTTAGATTTTCAGGATTCTTTCATATTTTTTTGTGTTTCTTTTTTATTATTCCAGCCGCACCTACTATGACTGATACTATTTTTAATGTTTATATTTACTATTTCGTTTTCCAGCTCTTTGACAGTTTTTTAAACTCGCTGGTTGCTATGCCATAGTCCGCTGGACAAGCCATATTAATTAGTAGGTATTTTTTTTTCTTTTCGATTTTTGACAATTATGTCCGGCGTATTTGCTTCAATCTCTCTGTCCGTAAAGTTGATGTATTATTATTATGTCATTTTTTCATCATATTTCGATTTCTGCTTTGGTCTCACTACCAACCAAGTCTGCGGGGAGACCTAAGGCAGGTCGTGGCGTGTTGTTATGACTCCATTTCATGTTTTTCTATCTTCCCTATCATCCCTAGCATTACATAGATAAAGTTTTCCTTAGTGTGTGGGCTGTACTTAATAAGACAATTTTTTGTATATCTCTTAAGCTGGGGTTTCCAGGGATTCTTTCAATGTGCTGTTTTGTTCCATTTTTTATTATTCCAAGTGCACCTACTATCACTGGCACAACTCTTGTTTTCAATTTCCACATTTTTTCTACTTCAATTTCCAGGTCTTTTTTGACAGTTTTTCAAATTCCTTGATTGCTATGTTACAATCCGCTGGACAAGCCATATCAATTAATAGACAAGTTTTCTCCTTCTGGTTTTTAACAATAATATCTGGCCTGTTTGCTTCAATTTATTATTATTATTATTATTATTATTATTATTTGCTATCTTCTCCAAGACTTAGATATTTCGGCAGGGTACTGATGGCAATACGTCGGTTCTTAACCGAAGCTTAGAGACATTTTTCAGCACATGAATTACTGCAAGAAATGATGCCACCCACACCCTCCCAATCATATCAGATATCACCAAGGCGTCCTGTGAAGCAAAAAGACTCCTGAAAATAGTCCTGAGTGCGCTAACCACAAAGGAACAAATTTAGCTGCTATTTGGTATATTTCTCCGATTTGCTCTACCAGATCTTGGTACCTCGGTATTTTCTTCTTCTCCCTCTTCACGATTTCAAGGTTTATTCTTTTGCATTTTTTATTACCTCTGCGTGAAATCGGAGGTATTGTATACAGTCGCGTTTGTCGGTTTGCTTGTTTTTGTCTGTTTTTTTTGGTCAAGATATCTCAAGACCCTCTAGATGGAATCGGATTAAACATTCAGATTAAGGTTAAAAAAAAAAAGAAGAAAGATTGTCTGAATTTTGTCTATCAAACACTGCAAAGTTGCTATATTCTAATTTTTGGTCACAAATATCGGAAATCATTTTCGTGTTTTCCGACATCATATCTTATCAAAACTGGATTTAATAATGTTAATCACATTTTGCAAAAAAGAAACAGATTAAACATTATTTCACGTGGAGATATTCTATTTGAGTAACATTAAGCCTGTCATTGAATTTTAATAGTATATCATCAATATCAGGGCTCATACTAATTAGTACTTTTTTTCATATATATGTACAATAAAGTTTTATTTCAATTTAATTAATTTTTCTGCTGCGTTTTTAGCGTTGATTACTCACAATTATATTATAATTAATATTTGTTATTAATTAATTATTAAATATTAATTAATATTTGGTGGGCGATTAATTAGCTTATGTCAAAAGAAGCTTTTAGAAGGAGGCGATGGCCTGGAAAATATTGAAAATCACTGAATAACACGACGCGCATCCAAACTTACAGCACTTGGTATTCCCAAGCGGTTGCCCAACTACGTACAGACCGGATAGACTTTGCTTAACTTCACTGATCGGACGAAAACAGATGTTTCAACATCCGTAAGCCTGCACTGAATTTGGTTGTGCTATTTTAGTTGTTGTTTGAGTTACTAAAATGTATCTATATTTTGAATTCTTGAATACGGCTAGTACATTGTGACCATATTCATACTTAATGTTAAGTCTTGGTATTTATCATTTGTACAATTGTGTGCATACTTGAGTCCAGGCAAGTGGTTATTTCCAAGAAGGATGTATTATTGTGTATAAATATAGGGCCTGAATATTATTGTTATAATATAAACTGTAGAGCTTACGGCCATATAACGTTGAAAACAGGTTCCCATGTGATCTGTAAAGTTAGGCAACGGCGGGATTGGCCAGAGATTATATATATATATATATATATATATATATATATATATATATATTCCATTTGTAAACGAGTTATTACGCGACCTCTGTTTCTACCATGAGTGGTGTCTTCAGGCGATTTGCAATAACATTGCAAATAACTCGTTTACAAATGGAAAATATTCAAAAGTTCTACAATATAATTGTACTGAACACTTTTTAATACAAATGTTCACTGTTTTAATCTTATTATGACCCTGTTTTCTCAGTAGTTTACTGTTAAAAGGTATTTTAGGCGAGCAGATATTTTGTCATAAAGTTCAATAACATGATAATGATATAGCGTCAATAGAATTAATAAGGGCAAATTTGACACTTAACTGGGCAGTGTCATTTCAGTCATACCCGAAATAACATATCAGTCATGACTGCAATAACACTGCCCAGCTAAGTGATAAACCTCTCCACATTATATATATATATATATATATATATATATATATATATATATAGTCATCTGCAGAGAATTCTGTTTCACTGTATCACATCTCATCAGTATAGTTAGACATCCGATTGCTTCCAGCCAGGATTGAAATCCGACCAAATTGAATTGAGACTCTAGATAAGTTATGGGCGCTCCGTGGAAGAAGGCAGATTTTAGCGTATTATAAACATATGGCAGTAGCTAAGAGTGTTCAAATTCATAACTGAATGAACTATGCGTAATTAGCGATGAATAGCTAGTGTTTTTTAAGTCAACCATTTCACCGTAGTACTCAATCAACTGGTGAAACCGTATATATATATATATATATATATATATATATATTGAGTATAAAAATGGGAAAGGTTTTCTTGTGGCGCGTTTCATCCGATGGGACTTCACCAGACTGGGTTTGTTGACGTTCTTATTGCTACAAATGCGCGTGAATGAGAGATACTAGTAGTTTCCAAATTTCGAATTTTAAAAAAAAAATAACCACGTCAACAAACCAGTCTGGTGAAATCCTAACGGAAAGAAACGCGTCAAAAGTAAACCTTTTCCATTTTGTTTTAAAATATATTCAGTACTGTTTCTTGATATATAAAAACATATATCGATGTTTCATAGCATATATATATATATATATATATATATATATATAACGCATTTAGCAGTTTATAGCTATAGCATAACATACAAAATTACATATATACAAAAACAAATTCTAGAAGCACTCAGAAGGTACCTGAGAGTTCTCGAAGGCTCCAGAAAGTCATACTATTACTATACTTATATATGATTTTAGAAATTTACTAGCAGTATATCCCGGCGTTGCTCGGGTGTAATGAAAGCTTTAAAACTAACCCATGGTCCTGGAGCTCAGGATCTTTGGACGTTGTCACGAAAAACGTAAGTTTTTAAGATTAAGAACTACAATTGTACCTACTGAGAGCAAAACTCGAAGCAAAAACCAAAATAAAACGGTTGAAAACCTGATTTTGATCAGACCCGATAGGAAATCGGGGTATCGATTTCCAATATCGGATTAAAAAAAAGTCATCCAAGGGTAAACTAACCCAAGTAAGTCTATGAAAACTTATCGTATCCAACGGGAGTAAAATTGGAGAAAATGAGTCATATTGATGGCTGAGTATCGGTTTTTGATCAGATTCGATAGAATATCGGGTACAATGAGTCGTCTGAGAAGATCTACTGTTGTTTGAGACTAAAAATTATAATTTTACTAAGTTAGAGCATATTCTGCAGCAAGAACCATGATAAAAGGGCTGAAATCCTGATCTTGATCAGACCTGATTGAATATCGGGGTATCGATTTCCAATATCGGGTTATCGATTTCCAATATCGAGGGGAAATTGGAAAAAATAAGTCGCCCATGACCAGACCGGAAGCCTAAATAATATTTGCGTGAAGTTTGGTGAGAATCTTACCCATTCTCTAGCACCCTCTGTAACCAGTTCCTCTTTCTCTTCACTCTCCTCTTAGGTAGCTCCCTGCGTACCAGTGGTAGTACAGTCTTGCTCGGGGTGGAATAGAAAAAATATAGAATATTACTAGCAATTCATTTTGGAAAAAAATCAAACAATGCATGCAAGCAATACATCTGATTCTCAACAAGAACCAATTTACAAAAATATGTCAAAGAAAACTGTTCAACAAAACTGATTTCTTACAAAGAATACATATTCTATTCATACAAATCTATTGTAAAAACCTTGTCGACATTAAATAACACACTGAGGTTGATATGCCGTGAAACAAAATAAACTCCAAAACTGATCTACAAACTGGTTTCTTACAAAGAATACATATTCTATTCATACAAATCTATTGTAAAAAACTTGTTGGCATTAAATTGTGGTGATACCGACCGAGCAAAAGCGAGGGACCGGATGTTTGCACTCCCACGACAAAAAAGCAAATTGAGTTGAAAAATAACATTTTATATATACACATAACAATGAAGGTTTTTACAATTAAAGTAATACTTGAAGTATAGGTCCAACGGACGTTAAAATGTTCATGGCAATAAAATGCTGAAAAGAGAATTAATGCTTAGGAATGGGGGAGCGTTGTAAGTAAGGAATGTCTTTGAAGTATCCGCTCCTTTGTTCAGTAAGTAGTTTTGAGACAGCGAAAGATAAGATGAGAGGGAAGGGAGGCTAGCATAGTAAGCCGCTTGACGTAGGTCAAGGGGGATACTGATTACACCCCTCTTTCCCGAGTCAGTCCGTGTTTGTCTGTCTGTCTGCGTCTGTCTGTCTAGTGATGCTTTCTGTATCGGCTTTTTATATCTTCTTTTTGGATCGCAGCAGATCATTTGGGAATTCATATCTGCATTTGATTCTGGGTTTCCCATTGGCCGACAAATAAAATTAGCGTAGGCTCGCGAACTAGAAATTTAATATATATTTAATTAATTTTTATTTTTCAACCGGATCACTGCGCGAATCCGGCTGCGCACCGACGACTTTTGGTCATTTGCTTTTTTGTCGTGAGAGTGCAAACATCCGGCCCCTCGCTTTTGCTCGGTCGGTATCACCACAAAATAACACACTGAGGTTGACATGCCGTAAAACAAAATAAACTCCAAAACTGATCTACAAACTGATTACTTACAAAGAATACATATTTTATTCATACAAATCTATTGTAAAAATCTTGTCGGCATTAAATAACCAACTGAGATTGATATGTTGTAATCAAATAAAAATCTTGTCGACATTAAATAACTCACTTAAATAACTGAGGTTGATAGGCCGTAAAACAAAATAAACTCCAAAAAATCGCTTTCAAATTTCAAAAGCTAATTAATAGTCACCTTTCAAAATCGGCATTTATAAACTTTCGAAGAAAAAACTGTCATGTTTACTGTTAGATTTAATTTTGTTTATTGTTTTTGTAACTGTGTTCAATGGCTCATTAAGAATAGGGTTTATATTTTTAGATAAAAAACAATACAAACCTGTACGATCGGTTCAAGAAGTTCATGCTTCTAGCCAGCGCATGCACGGAGAATCATCTGTGCAACGTTTATATAAATAAAATTATCAATTCAACTCCTGAAAAACTAGTGAATCGCTTTCGAATTTTAAGAGCTATTTTCTTTTTACATTTTTTTCACTTTCAAACGTAATTTGTACTTATAGTAGATAAAACTTTTAAAAGGAAAATATCCTTTTGCTGTGAAACCAATAAATTGTAAACGCAAATTCTACTCCATAGCTTATTTTCTCGCGCTTCCAGCCTGTGGAATTCCCTACCATTTACAGGCTTTCCCGACAGCTACAACCTCGAGGAATTTAAATGTAAAGTCAATAGTCATCTCCTATCTCACTAACCTGCATCCTCTCTTTCAAGCTCCCTTTTCCCTCCACTTCACTATCATCAGTATTCTCATCCTTCTCTTACCCACTTCTTGACACCCCCTATAACATGTCACTCTTTCTCATAACGTTCCTCCTATGTAACCCCCTGCAAAACAGTGGCAGTAAAATGCCTTGTTTGGGGCGATATGACTATAAAAAACAAAACAAAAAAAGCTTTTTATCTTTATGAATTGAGCACTTCATGTTGCGGTATTTTGTTGTAGAAATTTTCCATTATTTTGAAACAATCACATCCATGGAAATTTATTACATCTTTATGAATGCCGCTGAAGAAATTTTCGGCCCAATCCATGTCTTAGAACCCGACAAAAATGACCAAATCATAGAATTTTTAAAAAATTCATACTAGTTTGGCAGAGAATTTCAGCTGTCTTTGAATTTACTTCATGGTTTTATATAAAATTATTTCACTATTTAGTAGGATTGTGCCTTTCACCATAAAAGAATTTTGGATCGGTGATTTCTTTGACGGATATTTCGATATCGTAAAAACGCGTTAGAAATGCAGAATGATACATGTAGCGATAAGTGATAATTGAAAGGTATCAGCTGTGTAGAATGGCCCGCCTCTATAATGGACCTCCTCCGCGGTTTCAGGAACTCTTTGTCCCGTTGCCATTGCAACAAGAAGCCAAATGTTGGCATTGGGAAAAATCTCCGCTCGGCTTCTTTGGTCAGAAAATTTTCCTATCCAATGCCAATGATTTACCGATTTTTTTCATTCTCGCATTACGCAGTAAGAGTCGCTTTGTTCAAAGTCTTTCACTTCGTCTTCAGGACGTTGGTGATCAAGGCTCTTCACAATTTCATGTCCTTTGGAGCCCTTAATAAATTTTGTCTTTTCGGTATTTATCATTATTCCTGTCCCGCAAACCATTTACGCAAGACCGTTAAGTAGATTCTACGCTTTTTTCAGTGTTCCTCCTGCTGCTATATCTTGTGTCCGTCAGATTGTCCAAGCGCGTTAGAAATTTTTTTAACGTCTAACGTTAGGATCTTTGTCTTTTTCTGGTGCTAAGTGTGCCTTTTTGTTTACATTTTCTCTAAAATTCCATCCTTGCTCACTGGTTCAGTTTATGGTATTCTCAGCATCCTTCTGTAGAACCATTTTTTTTACCTTAAATCTCTAGGAGATTGTCCAGCGTTGTCCAGGACCGATATTACATAACAGTTGAATAATCATTTCTTTGTTTCTAACTTAGTTTTCTTGTTTCTTAATATTTTGATTAGCTTTTCGAAAACATCATTCGCTATCCCACTGCAATTTCGGATTTCGCTGTCGCATTTTTCGTTTTATGTAAAACCGCTTCCCAGATATTTAAATTTTTCTATTTGTTTGATTTTGATCACTCCAAATTGTAATTTATATGTTGGGCTTTTCTTTTTGCTGGAAACCAAACATTCTATTTTTTCCTGCTAGAACTGTTATCAAAGCTTATATTTGGAAAATATATTAGAGTAATACAGAATATACTGTGGTAAAAACCGCATGCATTGGGATAAAAAATTAATTGTGTAAATATGCAAAAAGAAACGAATGTAAGACAAAAATCTCACCTGACTTGCTTCAGTCAGCCAGTCAGTTAAGTGCCGTACGTGAAACACACTTGGGCGATCATGTCTCGAAAGAGACATGACTGACTGGGTAGAAGATTATCCCGCAGTAGGTTGCCATTGCTTTCTTCCCTAGACTGGTTGCCAGCCAAGGTTATAGAATCCAATCTGTCCTGTTCTTTGACTCATAGCTAGAGCGAGAAGAGATGTATTATATTATTAAGTAGTATATAGCGGGGGATCAGTTTGTTACTTCATAACAATAGAAAACCGATCCCCCACTTTATGATCAGTAGAAACCTTAATCATGATTCCAGCTATTATATTCAGTGAGTCAGTTAAGTGCCATACGTGATACACGCTTGGGCGATCATGTCTCGAAGATACATGACTGACTGGGCAGAAGATTATCCCGCAGTATGTTGCCATTGCTTTGTGCCCTAGACGGGTTGCCAGCCAAGGTTATAGAATCCAATCTGTCCTGTTATTTGACTCAAGCTAGAGCGAGAAGAGATGCATTATATTATTAAGTCGTAATTAGTTGGGGATCAGTTTGTTACTTCATAACAATTGAAAACCGATCCCCCACTTTATGATCAGTAGAAACCTTAATCATGATTCCAACTATTATATTCAGTGAGTCAGTTAAGTGTCATACGTGACACACGCTTGGGCGATCATGTCTCCAAAGAGACATGACTGACTGGGCAGAAGATTATCCCGCAGTAGGTTGCCATTGCTTTCTGTGGTAGACTGGTTGCCGACCAAGGCTATAGAACCCAATCTGTCCTGTTATTTAACCCATAACTGGAAGGAATAGACGGATTAATACCTTTCCCAATGTTATTTGCGCGTAAGCGAATGCAATGAATTCGGCTGGAATTCGAACTCGGCTCCCCAATTTCTCGTTCCGAGCTGATATCCAATGCACCACAACGCACGTCCGACTTGCTTAAGCTTTATATTAAGGTGATTCTACAGGGTGTCTAGTAAAAAAAGCGGTAAATTGAGAAAAACGTGCCACAAAACGTTGAAAACTGGTGACGACTGATTCAGGAACAATTTCCACACATTTTGTCAGTCCACGCGCCAGATGTTCTTCTTTGAAAACTCCGTTAACTTGACGCTCAAAACCACTGAGTTGTTTAGGCATACGAGAAGGTCAGAACGAAAGACAAAAGTTGTCTGCAAATAACCTTCAAATGACTAGTCACAAGATCGCGAGGCAAACAATTAATCGTAAAGAATTAATCAGAGTTATGTAAGTACGCGACAGGCGAACCATTATTCAAGGTCATGAATATTCAAGAAATTTATTCAAGGTTATTCAAGGTTAATTATTCTTGAAAGTGATAAGGAATTGACCGTTTTTTTTTATCGAGTAACCTGTAAAAGAATTAGAATGCCTACCGGATTTATTATTGACGGTCACAATCTCAATAGCATCAGATATGCAAATGTTACACCCAGAATCTAGTAAACTCATTCATAACAACGAATAATTAAGTAATAAGCTGTGTATGGTCTACTAATAATTTTTATGTTTTGGTAACATAGGTACAGAAATTTAAATGTCTGGAAAATATACCAACAGAAGACGGAAAATACGACACTGAGATCAGAAACGCATTGACATGGCCAAGAATACTCCTGCAGCTTCCTCTCTCGCACTTCCCGCCTGTGGAACTCACTCCCGTATTCTTGCTTTCCTGACGGCTACAACCTCCAGAAATTTAAATGCAAAGTTAATACTCATCTACTAACCATTGGCCTCTAGCTCTCTCCCCTCCCCTGTATAACCTTTCCTTTCTCTCCACCTATGTATCTGTCATCGCACCTGCTTTCTCGGCTTTCTATTGTTCCTTTCTAACTAGCTTGTACTCCTCACCCTTTTCTAATTAATCTTTTTACATTTATGTAACCCCCTGCACATCAGTGGCGTTTCCGCCTTGCTCGGGGTGAAATGATTAAAAAAAAAAATCATTCCAGAAGCTGAGTAGTGTATTAAGAGACAAGTAAACAAAGAAGAGAGTACCAAATTGATATGTGATGTCTGTTCTTCAATATGTGAGTGAATACTGGACGGTTCCCTCAAAGACACTTAGAGCAACCGCAATGTAGTTCTACAGAAGGCTGCTGAGTATACCATGGACCGAGCATATGTGCAACAATGAGGTTTTGGAGAGGATGGAAACGAAAAGGAAACAAATACTTAACACCTGAAAAAGACATCTAAAAATTCTCGGACATGTAACGAGGAAGGAGGACATGGAGAATCTGACGCTCACAGGTCACTAGAGGGAATGGGAGACAGAGGAAAGCAGCGTGTATCATACTTGACGGGAAAGAGCAAGTGAATTGCAGAGAGGGTTATATGTGCGGTAGCAGGAGAGAACGTGCTAAGAGTCACTAAAGACAAGAAGATGTGGAAGGTCATGATCAACTACGTCCTGAAGAAACACAGTACTCAGAAGAAGAAAAATTACATATTTTATCGTCTCTGACTGTTTAAATATAAATGACTTTTTGTTAAAATATTTTAAAAAATACAATTTATTAATCGCTAAAGTTTTCGAAGTCTAATAAACGACGTACTACAATAATTAACTTTTATTTATTTTATTTAAAATACAATTTTGACATAAAGCCAAAGAAAAAGAGGAAAAGTGTTGGTTGTTACTGCCTAATCTACGCCTAGCTAATATGATTAACGGCCCATTCCCAATTGACTCAATCGTCGCAAGAACTCATCACAATTCAAGTTAACACAGGGTACAATACCGCATATTCACATGGACCTTTCTAAAACTCCTATAACATAAACATTTGGTCATAAAAATATTGTCTTTTTCGGGTTTTTCCCTTTTTTCTAAATAAGAAACTATATAAAGATATATGACATTAGATGAAGGAGGAGAGGATGAACCCAGTAAAAAAAATAAAGTACAACAAAACATTGAAAGTAAAAATAAAATATGTTAGTAGAACCCATCCGCTGCACAGAAAAATAAGACTGGCTATTGTATTTTACCACAAAGCAGAATCAAGCAGCTCACTAGCTAGGGGTGAGAGAGGGGAAAATTATAGTGTGGCTGATTCAAAGGCTGATTCAGTCAAAATTAAAAAAAATGTGGTGTGGCTAATTCAAAGGCTGATTCAGCCAAGATTAAAAATTATGCTGTGGCTGATTCAAAGGCTGATTCAGTCAAGATTAAAAATTATGGTGTGGCTGATTCAAAGGCTGATTCAGTCAAGATTAAAAATTACGGTGTGGCTGATTGAAAGGCTGATTCAGTCAAGATTAAAAATTATGGTGTGGCTGATTGAAAGGCTGATTCAGTCAAGATTAAAAATTACGGTGTGGCTGATTGAAAGGCTGATTCAGTCAAGATTAAAAATTATGGTGTGGCTGATTGAAAGGCTGATTCAGTCAAGATTAAAAATTATGGTGTGGCTGATTCAAAGGCTGATTCAGTCAAGATTAAAATTATGGTGTGGCTGATTCAAAGGCTGATTGAGTCAAGATTAAAAATTATGGTGTGGCTGATTCAAAGGCTGATTCAGTCAAGATTAAAAATTATGGTGTGGCTGATTCAAAGGCTGATTCAGTCAAGATTAAAAATTACGGTGTGGCTGATTGAAAGGCTGATTGAATCAAGATTAAAAATTATGGTGTGGCTGATTGAAAGGCTGATTCAGTCAAAATTAAAAATTATGGTGTGGCTGATTGAAAGGCTGATTCAGTCAAGATTAAAAATTACGGTGTGGCTGATTGAAAGGCTGATTCAGTCAAGATTAAAAATTATGGTGTGGCTGATTCAAAGGCTGATTCAGTCAAGATTAAAAATTATGGTGTGGCTGATTCAAAGGCTGATTCAGTCAAGATTAAAAATTATGGTTTGGCTGATTGAAAGGCTGATTCAGTCAAGATTAAAAATTATGGTGTAGCTGATTCAAAGGCTGATTCAGTCAAGATTAAAAATTACGGTGTGGCTGATTCAAAGGCTGATTCAGTCAAGATTAAAAATTATGGTGTGGCTGATTCAAAGGCTGATTCAGTCAAGATTAAAAATTACGGTGTGGCTGATTGAAAGGCTGATTCAGTCAAGATTAAAAATTATGGTGTGGCTGATTCAAAGGCTGATTCAGTCAAGATTAAAAATTACGGTGTGGCTGATTGAAAGGCTGATTCAGTCAAGATTAAAAATTATGGTGTGGCTGATTCAAAGGCTGATTCAGTCAAGATTAAAAATTACGGTGTGGCTGATTGAAAGGCTGATTTAGTCAAGATTAAAAATTATGGTGTGGCTGATTCAAAGGCTGATTCAGTCAAGATTAAAAATTATGGTGTGGCTGATTCAAAGGCTGATTCAGTCAAGATTAAAAATTATGGTGTGGCTGATTCAAAGGCTGATTCAGTCAAGATTAAAAATTACGGTGTGGCTGATTCAAAGGCTGATTCAGCCAAGATTAAAAATTACGGTGTGGCTGATTCAAAGGCTGATTCAGTCAAGATTAAAAATTACGGTGTGGCTGATTCAAAGGCTGATTCAGTCAAGATTAAAAATTACGGTGTGGCTGATTGAAAGGCTGATTCAGTCAAGATTAAAAATTACGGTGTGGCTGATTGAAAGGCTGATTCAGTCAAGATTAAAAATTACGGTGTGGCTGATTCAAAGGCTGATTCAGTCAAGATTAAAAATTACGGTGTGGCTGATTGAAAGGCTGATTCAGTCAAGATTAAAAATTACGGTGTGGCTGATTGAAAGGCTGATTCAGTCAAGATTAAAAATTACGGTGTGGCTGATTGAAAGGCTGATTCAGTCAAGATTAAAAAAGGGACAAAAACAACCGGGAGAGAATTATCATCTTAACAAGGATCATAGCAAAGAAAAAAATGTTATGAGCAGACCGGCAACAACAATTACTCACATAAACTACGTCAACAAACTAGTTAACTGAGTGTATAAACAATTTTACTTTACTAATTACCATCACCCAAAGTGTGTGTGTGTGTGTGTGTGTGTGTGTGTGTGTGTGCGTGCGTGCGTGCGTTCCTATATTGGTGTGTAAGTTTGTGTATTTATTCTTGTTTGTATATTTATGTGAGTGTATCCCAGGCTCTCATCCGAATGTAGAGCATCCATTTTCGTGTGAAATTTAAGAATCCGTCTATTCGTTGGGTTGAGTGTGTATATATCGCTCTCTGTTGGATGGCCCTTTCCCACACATGCTCATCTCAATCATAACTGTGCGGATCACGTTTATCTGCATGGTCCCTCTTGAGAACGACCATATATAATGTCTTTTACAATTTATGGTTAGTCCTTTCTTTCCGCTTTTTTCGCCTACCTTGTTTAGGATTTGTTGCCGTTGTTTCTATTCCGTGTCTGCCATCAGCACAGTGTCATCTTTACATCTTGTGTTGTCAGTTAAGTGCCATACGTGATACACGCTTGGACGATCATGTCTCGAAAAAGACATGACTGACCGAGCACAAGATTATCCCGCAGTAGGTTGCCATTACTTTCTGCGGTAGACTGGTTGCCAGCTAAAACTTCAGAATCCAATCTATCCTGTTATTTAACTCATAACTGGAGGGAAGAGATGAATTAATACCTTTCTCATAGGTATTTGCGTGTAAGTGAATGCAAGAAATTTAACTGGAATTCGAACTGTGCTTTCCAGATTTTCCACTGCACCATATTGGACATCTCGGTCTCTTAGGATCGCTTCTTTGTAGAAGTTCAATAAATTCAATGATGAGAGTAATTTTTTCTGGTCTTGCTAAATTCACTAAGTGCGTTGGGGTCTAATGGATATCGGTTCTGTATGAGAACTCGGAGAACCTAGTTCGAATTCTAGTGAAATTCGTTTCATTCAGTTACGCACAAATACCCTTCGGAAAGCTATTAATACATCTGTTCTCTCACCAGCTATGGGTTAAATAGCAGGACAGATTGGATTTTATAACCTTGGTTGGCAACCAGTCTACTTCAGAAAGTAATGACAACTTACTTATTGAAAATCTTCTGGCTAGTCAGTCATCTCTCGTAAAGCGTGTATCACGTTCAGCAGTTAACTGGCTGACTGCTCGGTCCATCCAGTAGCTGTTTCGAATTTTAAGTTATAATTGTTTAGACTCTTAAGTGCTGTGCTTTTTCATATTCTGATACATTAGTATAATACAAAATAACGCATGCAGAGCACCCAGTGATGAGCAAACTCACTGTAATGAACTTATAAACCGTTTGAAAGTTAAGTTTAAATCCTTGGAAGAATATTATATCAGTGAATTACATTTAAAAAAGTAACAAAAATGAGGAAAATATTAATTTAAAAAAAGAAGAAAGCATACTATGAAAAATGGTTGGTCGTTTTGTTTTATGGCATATCAACACCTCGGTGGGTCATTTATTGCCAACTAAATTTTAATTTATTGCTGGTAATACCTTTTTCTTTCAACAATTTATTGCTGTTTTTTTATATAAGTTTTGTGTCTAGTAATACTTTTTCTTTTTGAGTATCAAGATTCATTGGGATTTGTTTTTAAGGGCAGGGACATCAAGTCCTACGCTGTTATTTAACCCATAACTGGATGGAAGGAACGGAATAATACCTTTCCCAAGGGTACCAATGCTTAAGTGAATGCAGGGTATTCAACTGGAATTCGAACTCGGCTCACCGCTGATATCCACTGCACAACCGTCACTAAAAGCTTACAGCACCTGGTATTCTCAAGCGGTCACCCATCTAAGTACTGACCAGGCTCAACGTTGACTTAACTTTGGTGATCGAGCGAGAACCTGTGTATTCAACGTGATATTACCGTAAGCCACGAAAACTGGATCGTGCTTACTGATAAATTTTCAAATGTCAAATATCTTCCTTAATTCACAATGTGTTCTGAATCATGCAATGAATCGAATAAAAAATATGAGACAAATAAATCTTAATAAAAATATCTCTATTTATTTTGACAAAAATCGAAAAGTACAGTAGCTATTTCCATATTGCAAAAAATGATGAATGAATTTCGCAATACCATTTTTCTGGTGTCCAATTTTTGTATTTGCATATCTTAAAAAATACGACATTGTATGCGAATGAAGAATATTAAGCAGACAAATTTCATTTTTCATCGTTGTTGTTCTATTTTATAATTCGGCTGACAAAGTTTATATGATTGTTCAGCGATTATGAAGTAAAAAGCTACTTAAATACTTGCATTAATTAAGGAAAAAACGTCAAGGCGCTTGAAATGGTCGTTTACATAAATTAATGATTAACACATTCTGCGAGACATCAACCTTTAGTTAATGACTGAAAAAAAAGTCGCAAGTAAATCTTTATGCATAATTTATTCTCCGTTTTGTCCAGTTACTTAATAATTCTGTCGTTTTTTATCATATTTTAATCGATCTCGTAATTATCTAAAGAAATGTCTTTTAGAAAAAAAATAAAAGAGTACATCAAAGCTACCCAAGACTGAATACAAAGTTCTCTCTATCTGATTGGCTGATTGTCATTTATACTATTACAGCATAGAATGTCTATTGAATCGCATGAAAATTAACGAGACTTGAATTCGTATCAATTAGTTGTTATTCAGAGAAAACGCTCTTGTGATTTAGTCGAATAAAACTTTTATGTTGAGACCATTCTCAAACATAATTTTGCTATAATTGTCAATTTTATTTCGACTTTATTTAACAGTAGTAGTTTGTCAGGTAGGGGATACTAAAATCAAGGAGGTACAGAAGTTTAAATATCTGGGAAGTGTTTTAACAGAAGACGGAAAGTGCGACACAGAGATCCGAAGGCGAATTGGCATGGCGAAGGAAGCATTCTAGAAGTTGAGTAAAGTTTTAAGAAACCGGACAATTTCGCTAGAAACAAAGAAGAGAGTACTGGAATGCTATATGTTGTCTGTTCTTCAATATGGCAGTGAATGCTGGACAATATAATCAAAGATGAAGGAGAGACTTGAAGCAACTGAAATGTGGTTCTACAGAAGGATGCTGCGGATATCATGGATCGAGCATGTGAGCAATGATGAGGTCTTAGAAATGATGAGGTTTTGGAAATGATGGAAACGAAAAGGAAGATACAGCTTAAGTTCCTGGGACATGCAATGAGGAAGGAGGGCTTGGAGAACCTGATACTAACAGGCCAGATAGAGGGGAAAAGAGACAGAGAAAAGCAACGGATAACATATTTGAAGGACCTAATCAGGTGGATGATGGAACGAGGATTGCCTGGTGTAACATGAGAAGGTGTGCTCAGACCCCCCAGGGATAGGAAAACGTGGAAAGCTATGATCGCCTACGTCCTGAAGGGACAAGGCACATAAGAGAAGAAGATATTGTTTTAGAGATTTGAAAATATCGAATTACACCAAATTGTCTCTCAGGGGTGGTCTCATCACGCCCGCTAGGTGGAATTGTACAAAGCAGCATAAATAGAAAAAGCGCAATCCCTGGAACATAAACTATAACATAAAAAAAAAAATCTCACACCAGCACGAGAACATATGTCTCTACAATAAAAGAGTTTTCCGCTACAAAACGATGATTCCATAACAAAACTAGTTGGTTACTACTATTACAACGTAGACAATCTATCTAATAATTCTGCTTGTTCCTTCCTTAGTTAGTTACTTAGTTCCTCCGTCCGTTACGCCACACTCTCTACACGAGCTTTTCCTTCCCTTTTATCTTTTTACTCTCCTCAGCCTTTCTCTCACCTTTGCTAAACGGAATGGCAGAAAGAAAGAGATTAGGAGGACAGAGCCTATAACATTATCGTATCAGTAGCAGCTTAAGCTGGTGGTTGTAGCAGTAATTGTTTGTGTATATGTGTGTATACTGTACAATATAGTAAAAGTAGGTAGGTTTATTGTAGTATCCGCGACTTAATAACGAAATTTCTTCCTTCCACACTCTTGGCCATTACTCAGTTGGTCTTTTCTGTTTACAATAGACAGAGGAGCCATGATTTTTCAGTAATAAAAAAAAATTGTCTCTTTCAAAATCTCTCACAAAATAGCGTACAGTATTTTGGTTATGGTCTGTGCATACGCCGCTTATAAGATTACAGTGAAGTAGCTTCTATGGAGATTACTTTTATAGATATTTGAATAAAATTCCACTCTGTGTTATCGTTATTTTATTATTCAATTACTTTATGATTGAAGACGTTACTATAATTTGTAGTATGACAAAGTAAAATTTTTCCAGGAAATCATAATTATCCTTCCGTGGAAATTCCACGGGTTCCGCTAGTTTATGATGAATAGGAAAAGAAAATAAATCTTTCTTTCTTTCTTTTTTTCCGTCTTCAAATACAGGTTGCGGTAGTGAAAAGACATGTCTGGTTTCCCAAGTGAAGAATTTCCTAGCCTTACATACATCATTATATCCTTAAAAAGAAAATCATGAGACTGTAATAATATCTCCACTGCAACCTATTGCAGAAAGTTATATCTTCTTTCGGGAATTGTTAACTTATTCGTTTAAAGTATTGGTTTGTCAAAAATACGTATCATTATCTGCGACATATATATATATATAATATATATATATATATATATATATATATATAGAGAGAGAGAGAGAGAGGAAAAACCACTAAAAATATTCAAACTCTATTGCTTTCTACATCACGCGACGAACGCTTCTCGCGACGGACGCTTCTAGTTTAAATTTTAAAATCATTTGTTTCTGATGAAAGGCCGAGGCCGGTCTGAAATATCAAAAATATATATATAATAATAGAAATAGGTAAATACTGTCAAAAAATACATTTTTAACATTTTAGTGGTTTTTCCTATACATATTGGGACAGTATACGTGGATTATCATTATGGTATATATATATATATATATATATATATATATATAGTCATCCGCAGACAGATCTGTTTCGTCGTATTACAGCTCATCAGGACGGTTAGATATCCGATTGCTTTTTATCCAGGATTGAAATCCGACCGAAGTAGCATCAGTCGGCGATACTACCTCTGAGCTATGGGCACCCGGTAGAAGAGGCAGGCATTTAGAGTGTGATATTCATGTATTCATATGGCAGTAGTGACAGCGTTATAATTCATTATTGAATGAACGATGCGTAGATGCTAAGTAGCTAGTGTTTTTGTTCAATATATATATATATAAAATAGATAATACAATATTACCGATTGACCAGCTTATGTAAGTAGTCGAACCAACACGCCTGTCCTGAAACCTGCATTTAAACATGAAACAGACTTTCACCGCATAGTGCTGACTCCAGCTTATATATATATATATATATATATGTATATATTAGTCATTCACATACAAGCCTCTTTCGCAGCTCATCAGTGTGGCTAGACACATCCACTTGCTTCTGGCCGGAATCGAAACTCGACAGATTTGGTGTCAGTCGGAGTCGCTACACCCTAAGCCATAGGTGCATTGGTAATATTTTTATTATAATTTTAAATTAAAGAACATATTATAATTAAGTTATAATAAAATATTAACATATATAATGCTCTACTAAGTATCGGTCACTCTTAAGCTAAATCACTACAAGCAGTGGACTGCTAACCTATTAGTTTGTACTCCTTCTAATATATATATATATTTATGTTTGTGTGTGTGCGTGTGTGTGTGTGTGTGTCTGTGAAGAAAATACATTTATGAAAAAGAATTATTCCTATCCGGCACGTTTCTTTGTCAGCAGAAACGCGCGGCCTAAGATTATCATATTTGCTTCATATATATATATATACTCAAAATGGAGTCAACACCAAGCAGTGATAGTCTGTTTCATGCTTGAACGCAGTTTTCAGACCATTTGTTTTGGTTCGACTATTTGTTTATACTTGTCCACTGGCAATAATATATATTCTATTATCCACAATGCATATATATATATATATATATATATATATATATATATATACTGTATACATCGCAGATAATGCAACGTATTCTAGAAAAAGCCGATACTTTAAACTAAACAAATAAGATAGAATTTCCTGAAAAAAATGAAATTATATAAATATAACAAAATAATTTAAATAATTATGCCATTCGTCTAGACTGTTTCTTACTAATGCGGGTGTTCCTTCCACTGGAGACCCGTATCCTTAGTACTTCTTTATCATTAATTTTAATCAATGAACTTCTTGATGGCATCAGCTGTCAACTTGTTATTTGCGCTGACGACACAACTATTTACACCTGTCTCGATAGTAAGTCTGATCGACCCGACAACTTCAGATAAGCGAATGATGTCAAAACAGCCTCCAATCTGGTGTTAACTGTTGAAAAGAATGGCTAATTAATTTTAACGCCTCAAAAACTAAACTACTCTCCATTAATCATCTGAGAGACACCTCTCTGTCTTCCATCAAGGCAGATACTAACTTCAAGGAAAGGGACTGATATAAAAATTTAAGTGCAATGTCAATCACTGTCTTGTTGTGCTTTCATGGCTTCTGCTCGGATGAGCTTAAGTCACTGATGCCTCGTCAACAGGTGTTTACTCGTGCAACCAGACTGGCAACTGGGTCCCACCCATTCACAGTCAGGTTAGCCAAATGCAGACGACAATTCTACTTCTGCAGCTTCCTCTCTCGCACATCCCGCCTGTGGAACTCACCCCCGTATTCTTGCTTTCCTGACGGCTACAACCTCCAGAAATTTAAATGCAAAGTCAATAGTCATCTACTAACCACTGTCCTCTAGCTCTCTCCCCATCCCTGTATAACGTTCCCTTTCTCTCCACCTATGTATCTGTCATCGCACCTGCTTTCTCAGCTTTCTATTGTTCCTTTCTAACTAGTTTCTACTCCTCACTCTTTTCTAATTAATCTTTTTACATTTATGTAACCCCCTGCACTTCAGTGGCGTTTCCGCCTTGCTCGGGGTGAAATGATTAAAAAAAAAAGACTTAGAATAGGTCCGGAAGAAAACACACCTCGGGCATTAGTGAAACAGATATATATTAATGAAAAACAAATACAAAGAATGTTACACGTCAGGCTGACTGCCAAGTGGAGACCGGGGAGACTCAACAAACTCAACTCCTCATTCAATCGTCCGACTTGAGACATAGTCTCTCGGTATTTATAATCATGAGTCAAATAGCAGGACAGATTGGGTTCTATAGCCTTGGCCTTCAAGCAGTCTACCGCAGAAAGTAATGGCAGCCTACTGTGGGATAATCTTCTGCACAGTCTGTCATATCTCTTTCGGAACATGATCACCCAAGCGTGTATCTCGTATGGCAATTAACTGACTGATTCTCTATTATTGTATTAATAATCCATGTCTCTCATTTGATTAAACCTGTTAATCGCTCAACCTGTTGTATCAATGTTTCTTTACAACCGTATTAACCTGAATTATGAGCGTTATTCGAACAGTATATCATTATTATTATTAATAATATTATTATTTTCATCATAATTCAATTTATGTTATGGTCACACTACCTACCAAGTCTGCGGAAAGACCTAAGGCAGGTAGTGGTGGTGTTGTTGTTATGGCTACATTTCGTTTGTTTTTCTATCTCCCATGATATCAGTAGTGTTACATGGACAAAGCTCTTCTTAGTGCGTGTCGTGGACCCAGAATAGGTCCGGAAGAAAACACAACTCGGGTATTAATGAAACAGATATATATTAACAAAAAACAAATACAAGAATGTTACACGTCAGTCTGACTGCCAAGTGGAGATCGGGAAGACTCAACCAACTCAACTCCTCATTCAATCGTCCGACTTGAGATATAGTCTCCTGGTATTTATCAGAAGAGTTCATTATGGTACAAACAGATAGGTCCCAAAGCATGTCTACTCTACTCCTCATTACTCTTCTTTTGTTTTCGCTTCTTTGTATTGTTTCTGATTTCTAATTCTTCCACATCCAGTAATTCTTTGTATTTTAGTAGCTTTACTGCATTGCAAATCGTTTATAAAATGAAACCTAAATATAGAACTTTAAGATTTCGAATTAGTCCATCTGCTTTTGAAATTTCGGCAACTGGACATATCACGTTGAATACACCGGTTCTCGTCCGATCACCGAAGTTAAGCAACATCGAGCCTGGTCAGTACTTAGATGGGTGATAGCAGGACAGATTGGGTTCTATAGCCATGGTCGGCAACCAGTCTACCGCAGAAAGCAATGGCAACCTACTGCGGGATAATCTTCTGCCCAGTCAGTCATGTCTCTTTGGAGACATGATCGCCCAAGCGTGTATCACGTATGGCACTTAACTGACTGACTGACGTATTTACAGTATTCTGTAGCATATGAAGCTGAACAGAGATTTACTGTTGTTGTAGTTTTCTAGTGTGAGAACATTTTCGAATAGTCGACCTGAAGTTAATTTCTGCGCGTTGGTCCATTTTCTACTTTATCTTCTTTAACATGTCATGTCTCTTCCGGTGTGCGGAATGGTAGCTCTTCACAACTTCCGATCCATTTTAGCAATGTTTATATTTTTACCATTCCTCCCAGATTCTGTTCTGAATTTTCTATTCTCTCATCAGGTTTTATTTATACAGTGTGCATATAGTCAGTTAGCCAGTCAGTTAAGTGCCATACGTGATATACACTTTGGCCGATCATGTCTCGAAAGAGACATAACTGAGTGGGTAGATTATCCCGCAGTAGGTTGCCATTGCTTTCTGCGGTATACTGGTTGCCAGCCAAGGCTATAGAACCCAATCTGTCTTATTACTTAACCCATAACTGGAGGAAAGAGACGGATTAATAATTTTCCCAAGGGTATTTGTGCGTAAGTGAATGCAAGGAATTCAACTGGAATTCGAACTCGACACCCCGATTTGTTGGACCACAACGCACATACCGTGTGCAGACAGTTCGATGAAAGACAATTCGCCGACCGACAATTCACAAACAGGACAATTGTCGTTGTTTTTGCTTTTTAATATTTCATCCCGAGCATGGCAGAACTACCACTGGTGCTCAGGGGGTTACAGAAGAGGTGATATGAAAAGGAGAAACAAGTTACAGGGGAGTCAGAGAATGGGTAAAAACAGGATGAAAATACAAGTGTGAAGGGGACTGCATGAGAGTAGAGTGGAAAGGAAGAAGAACATGATACAAAGGTTGTTATGGAAAGGCTGTGAGATAAGAGATGGCAATTGACTTTGCATTTAAATTCTTAGAAATTGTAGTTTTCAGGGAAGCAAGTATATGAAAGGAATTTCCATGGACGGGAAGTGCGAGCAAAGTAGCTGGTAGAGTAGAAATTGCGGTTACATCTTATTGGTTTCACTGTAAAAGGTGGGGACCTATTTGTTAGTCAAATAGCGCGAGTAAACTCATGCAGAGGGGGCACCAGGGAGCTAATCTAGTCATAGCAGAAGCCGGGAAAATATTTAAGGGGAGACAGAAGGAAGTCACATTACGCCGGTGATAAAAAGTTGAGCTACCAGGTCGGGATCAATTACCTTACAGATTCTTCGTTGGATTTTGTGAAGAAGCCCGAGATGAATAGCAGGGGCACCCGATCAGATGTGACAGCAGTATTCAATGCACGGTAGATTTATATATGTGCAAGATAGATGTAGACGAGAAAAAATTCCTAGCCCTACGAAGGGAACCAATCTTCCGAGCCTCGGATTTAGCTATGGATGCAATGTAGTCATTCCACTTGAGGTCGGTTGATCGATTTAGACCTATGAGGAGCAGTGTTTTACTTTTAGGGACACTACCAAGATCCAAATTCCAGCTGAATTCATTGCATTCACTTACGCGCAAATACCCTTGGGAAAGGTGTGAATCCGTCTTTTCCTTCCAGTTATGGGTTAAATAATAAGACAGATTGTGTTCTATAGCCTTGGCTGGCAACCAATCTACCGCAGAAAGTAATGGCTACCTACTGCGGGATAATCTTCTGCCCAGTCGGTCACGTCTCTTTCGAGACATGATCGCCCAAGCGTGTTTGCCGTATGGCACTTAACTGACTGACCATGATTCATTCTGATGGGGGGGTAGAAGCTGTTGTCTATGATGGTTAAATCGTTATGAAAGCATTAAAAACAAGCCATTTTTCTAAACCAGTTCATCAAAGACTTGAGGTCCTTTTCAAGCTCAGCAGCCAAATTTCTGCAAGACTGCAAGACTTAGAAAGAATTAAAAAAAAAAAAACGGAATGAGAGCTTTTACTTTAGGGACTTACAGCGTCGACTACCAATTGTTCTGTCTGTGAGTTGTCCGTCGGCGAATTGCCCGGATATCCTTTATACACAATACATTCCGTCCAGCAAGTCGTTTCATCAAACGGGCACAGCATATTTCTTAAGTTATAATAGTATCACTAAGCGTGGAGATAAGCTTTTTCGAAGATGTGTTCAGTCCTATATAAGGACATGTTAAAATGCTAAATTTATTTGAGTGACGGAATTCAGTAATAGTTTTTATTAGTAATCAGTACTACGTTCAAGATTTCATGTGCTTTTTTAGCACCATATATTTCGATTACAAGACTAATCGTCTTTGTTTCCGACGGAGTAAAGTCCGAACAACACTTATCAAGCCATTTCTTTGTTTGAACAGTATTTTCCCATGAGAAAACAATGCTTTATCAACACACGTAATTCCGATTTTTTTATGGTTTTGAAAATTGGCAACATTAGTAACTGTAATTTGTAAACTTTGGGCCCAAATTTTGTCACGTGACATTTGAAGGTTAGCACTTCTAAAAATCATATAGAATTTGTTATTAGTGCCGCCATCCTTATTTTATTAGTGGCCTCAATTCCAGAACTTATTGAGTGATGTGTTACGAAGTGAATAATATACATAGATATGAAGAAAATATTATAGACAGATAGATGTGAATAGACAATGGCAGATAGATAATGAAGAGAATGAGATAGATATGAAGAGAGGGAGTAAAATAGACAAATAAACAAATATGAAAAGAATGGTATAGGTAGATACGAAATGAAAAAGTTAGAATATATATATATATATATATATATATATATATATAATGAAAAAGTTATATATATATATATATAATCAGGAAACAAAAGTTAGATGGTTTTACAAATCCATTGGTAATAATATATTTCGCGGCTGGCTCCGCCGCTCGTTAGACCAAATTCATGCAACAATGAATGTTTCAAATTTATCCAGACAAAGTCAAGTGAAATAGAAAAAAAAAATCAAAAAAATATTAAAAAGAAGAAAAAAGAGAAAGAAAACGAGAAGAGAAGAATAAGGGGAAAGGGGGTTTAACTTAACGTATTAAATATTGGCTTCACACAGCATCTTTGACCTAGATTCAAAAATCCTTCATTAGTAAAAAAAATGAAATTTGACCTAATAGCCAGTTATCTGTTTTAGATGCATGACACTGAAATCTAAAATTTTAAAATTAGGGGTTGAATTTATGTTCGAAGAATTAATTGTTAGTTTTCCTATTTAATTTTGATCGTAATAATAATATTACTATTATATTATTATATTTGTAGTAATAATAACCTGGTAATAAAGAAATTAAAATCTAGAAACCTAATATTAATAATTAAAAAATTAATAAAATAAAAATTAAAGAATTAAAAATTAAAAAAGTAAAAAACAATAATTAAAAATAATTTTAAAAAATATTTTAAAAACTCATGGGATTCTAGAGACGCACACTTGAAATTCCATGGGCGGAGCAATCAAGTAACAAGGAAGTCTTAAAGAAAATAGCAACAGAAAAAAATAATTCACTTCTAATCGGAATCAGAAACATATGCTGGAATTTCATCGACAGAATATGAAGAAGGAGGGTTTGGAAAGTTTAACCCTCCCTGGGTATATTGAGGGCAAGAAAGACAGAGGAAAGCAGCAAGCAGGTTATGTGAATAGATGACAGAATCTGAGAGGCGGTCTTTAACAAATAGGGAAAAACTGCTGAAAGCCAGACGCTAAAGGAACTTATGAGGAACCATGATGGTCTATGTCTTGAGGGGACGCGCCACATAGAATATGAACGACGAGAACAATCAGTAGACCACGTAGGATACCACAACTGAACTAGTGACACTAAGAGATGTGTTTAAAGTCTGCGTAGAGGGATGAACATTAGTAAGCATCAAAGTCAACTTTCGTAATGAAAACATTGAGTTGAACTATCAAACGAAACTGAAGTATGAGCCTTAGCCAGTAAACACCCAAGTTAAATATCGTATTGAAAACATTGAGATAAGCTATCAAACGAACCTAAAGTAAGAGCCTTAACCAGTAAATACTAAAGTCAACTATCGTATTGAAAACACTGAAATAAGCTATCAAATGAATCTAAGGTAAAAGACTTAACAAGTAAACCCCAAATCAACTATCGTATTGAA
The DNA here is from genome assembly GCA_037127315.1 of Ascarosepion bandense. Classification (NCBI taxonomy): domain Eukaryota; kingdom Metazoa; phylum Mollusca; class Cephalopoda; order Sepiida; family Sepiidae; genus Ascarosepion; species Ascarosepion bandense. The sequence continues at coordinate 5,486,890 of JBBBDQ010000941.1, forward strand.
AACATTGAGATAAATTATCAAACGAACCTAAAGTAAGAGCCTTAGCAAGTAAACACCGAAGTCAACTATCGTATCGAAAACACTGAAATAAGCTATCAAAAGAACCTAAAGTAAGAGCCTTAACCAGTAAACACCAGTTAACTATCGTATTGAAAACACTGAAATATGCTATCAAATGAACCTAAAGTAAAAGACTTAACCAGTAAACCCCAAATCAACTATCGTATTGAAAACATTGAGATAAATTATCAAACGAACCTAAAGTAAGAGCCTTAACCAGTAAACACCAGTTAACTATCGTATTGAAAACACTGAAATATGCTATCAAATGAACCTAAAGTAAAAGACTTAACCAGTAAACCCCAAATCAACTATCGTATTGAAAACACTGAAATAAGCTATCAAATGAACCTAAATTATCAAACAAACCTAAAGTAAGAGCCTTAGGAGGTAAACACCAAATTTAACTATCGTATTGAAAACATTTAGATAAATTATCAACCGAATCTAAAGTAAGAGCCCTAACAAGTTAGCACCAAAGTCAACTATCGTAGTAAAAACATTAAGATAATCTACCAAATAAAGTTTTCTTTTAGCATTTTAATCATTGGAATTTACAATATAAGTGAAATAGTAAAATTATTTTTGAACTAGTACCTAATTATTATTTTACTAAAACAGATGAATTCAATGCAATCTTGAAAATTTCATTTGAGAGTTGGTCATTGACAAAGTCTATACCCAAACGAAACGCTAGTTGAAAAACATGGAAATGAATAAAAAATCAATCCAGTATCATATGCTGATATCCAAAGAGTTTGACGTCGTCAATGAGTGACTAACAAGAAAAAGTGTTTGGTATGAACAAATACCAATGATAAAGGAATCGTCATGGTCTGAAGTTGTATGAAAACCAATGGCCCTTTTTGCGTGTTCTTATAATTCTAGTGGAACAAAATGTTGAGCCCGTCTTAGCATTTGCCATGGAAATAATAGCAGCAGAATTCGTATAAACTTATAATGTTGCGTCCGTGAAAAAGAAGCTGTTAAGTGGGAAATAAAACCGCATAAAACGATTTTAAGCTCTATCAATGCTGAAAAGTACGGATTCAGCAACTTTAGCCCCAAATACAAATTAGCAGGACTCTATTTTGGTCTTAACCTAACCTTTGTAAAGACAAAGCATGGCAGTAATATAGTTAGGCATTTCTTTGAGCGATAGAATGAGTCCGAGCATTTTTCAAGCATTTTTAGTTACGGATCGTATATATGATTTGCACTTACGGATCGTATGTATGATTTGCACTTATGGATCGTATATATGATTTGCACTTATGGATCGTATATATGATTTGCACTTACGGCTCGTATATATAAGTTGCATTTACGGATCGTATATATGAGTTGCACTTATGGATCGTATATATGATTTGCACTTACGGATCGTATATATGAGTTGCACTTACGGACCGTATATATGAGTTGCACTTAGGGATCGTATATAGGAGTTGCACTTACGGATCGTATATATGGGTTTGCACTTGAGGTCTGCAGTGAACTTGACTCATAAATATATTTTGAAAGTATTCAGTCACTCAATTAAGTGCCATACATGATACACGCTTTGGGCGATCATGTTTCTTTCAAGATATGACTGACCGTGCAGAAGATTATCCCGCAGTAGGTTGCCAGTAGGTTACTTTCTGTGTTAGATTGGTTGCCAGCCAGGGCTATAGGGCCCACTCTGTCCTATTATTTAACTATAACTGGTGGGAAGAAACAAATTATTACCTTATTGCCAGCCAAGGCTATAGAACCGAAACTGTCCTATTATTTAACCTATAACTGGAGGGAAGAGACAGACTATTACTTTTCCCAAGAGTATTTGTGTGAAAGTGAAAGCTAGGAATTTAACTGGAATTCGAAATCAGTTTTCCGATTTCTCTTACTAATCGTATTTATGAATTACTAACCCGCGTTAGTAATTATTTAACCTATAACTGGAGGGAAGCGACAGACTATTACTTTTCCCAAGAGTATTTGTGTGTAAGTGAATGCAAGGAATTCAACTGGAATTCGAAATCAGTTTTCCGATTTCTCGTTGTATATATATTTCTTGCTAATCGTATTTCTAGCTTACTAACCTGCGTTAGTCATTATTTAACCCATAACTGGAGGGAAGAGACTGATTATTACCTTTTAAGAGGGTAATGAAGAGACAGATTATTAACTATTTTTAACCTATAACTGGAGGAAAGAGACAGATTATTACCTTTCCTAAGGGTATTCGTGCGTAAGTGAATGCAAAGGTATTCAACTGGAATTCGAACTCGGCTTTCCGATTTCTCGTTCTGAAGAATCAATATTCCCTGCACCACAACGCACATCCACGATCAAACTGACTGACTTGTAAAGTTAACGAACAGACGAGCAGGCGATAAAATAGACATACTTCAAAGCAGGAGAAGAATCAAAATTCTAGGAATCAGAAGTGACACTCTGTCCGCTGTCTTAAACACCAAATGGATCAAGTGATCTCGACCTGAACGAGCAGATTTCCGATGACTGATGGGGATTTGCCACATGTGTCTTTGCAAATATCGATTCGGGCAGAACACGAAGCAAACTGAAACGTTTTAAAATGCTCCCATGTAAAGGCACGATATGCAAAGGAAGGTTTATCGCACGTAGACATTGAAAAATGTCTGTCATGAAATTCGGACGATGCTTTAATGATTTTTTGTTTTTCTTCAAATAGATATTGATTTAGATTTTAAACGATATCTATCTATCTATCTATCTATCTATCTATCTATCTATCTATCATTACTTACATATATATACTAGCAGTATAGCCCGGCGTTGCTCGGGTGTAATGAAAGCTTTAAAACTAATCCATGGTCCTGGAGCTCAGACTCTTTGGACGTTGGTACGAAATACTAAAACCCAATACTTGTTTCCAGTTAAAGAGAAACCGTAAAACTGAAAGAAAAATGAATTGATGTAAGTCAACTTTTGATTTCCTGAATTTTGAAGGCTAAATATGTCCTTTGAGTAGATAGTATCATTGCTGAGACTAAGAACGAAAATTATACCTACTTAGAGCCAAACTCGAAGCAAAAACTAAAATGAAAGGGCTGAAAAAATACAGACATAAACAGGCAGATAAAAAGACACACACACAAACATCTTGCCTTTTATATATATATATATGATCGATTTTCTGCACTATTGTAAGAACTGTAACCTTGAAACTTCTGAATATCGTTTCTTATGTCTTTGTCTATGAGTGTATCAAATTTGATTAAAATCGGAGCACGCCTTCTATAACACGATTTTTTTGATTATCGATTTTCGATATTTATCGGGGGTACCTCGACACAAAACCTAGCTAAGAACACTCTCAGACGCTTATAGTACAACTATGTAAGTTTTCAAGAAAATCGGTTCAGTCGTTTTGGAGTCTATAGGTAACGGACACACACACAGACAAAGTTCCATTTATATATATATATATATATATATATATATATATATATATATATATATAAGAGCTATGATCATAGCTAAAGTAGATCATAGCTCTTCACAATCTTCTTGTGCTGCAGTGGATATTGGCTCGGAACGAGAAATCGAAGAGCCGAGTTCAAATTCCAGTTAAATTCGCTGCAATTATTTTCGCACAAATATCCTTGGGAATGACATTAATATTTCCTCTCTCCAGCTATGGGTTTAATAGCTGAACAGATTGGTTTTTATAGCTCTTTACAACCATGTTAGTCTCTTCTTCTTATAGGCTGTCCGAAGCAAAGATTTTCTGGCTTACTTGTAAAATTTTGCAAAGTAATAATAACAAAAGATCTATTCTATTTTCATTTATAATTGGCAATAAATACTAAGAATAGTATGAAATACAACATTTATTTAAAAAAAACTTGGGTGGTCTAATAATTATGGCAGGTAGTATACATGTGGGCATATATGGGTATTTGTGAAAGATATTCATATGAACACGTACGTCTCTCTTTCAATATATATATATACCTGTGTGTGTGTATGTATACATATATATATATTGATCTATATAAATATGTAGACACATTTATATCTTTATCATTCACGTAAGATGAATGGTCGATTAGAAATAAAGTGGGATCTTATTTTGGTGTATGTTTTTCAGTTGTAAAAAAAAAAGCTATTTTAAATATTTTTAGTTCTTTTCAAGGAAGTTTATCGTTTATTGAAACCGAGTAAAAACAAAATGAAAAATCTGAGACTAAAACAAAAGGAAAAGGAATTTAATTCATTTTATTGAATTTTGCTGGAGAATTCGTTCAATCGCAAATTCGAATTTGCCTTATTAATAACGAAACAGGGCTGATTGACATGGAAAGAAAAATGAGGACAATAGGAAAACGATGTATGAAATAAATAAATTTCAACTTTTCCTTTCATGGACGATTTGAAAGAGAATTAAATGAAATGTCCAATCAGAAACAAAGGATGAATTTCCGCTAGAAATTTTATAATATATATATATATATATATATATATATATATATATATATATATATATATATTATTCATTTTCATGTATATATATATATATATATATATATATATTATTCATTTTCATGTATATTATAATTGATATATATGAATATATGTATATTTTTTAATATATGTATTTTGATACATACTGATTTTATTATAAATATTATATATATAATAAACATACATGTATGTTTTATTATATATTTTTTTTTACACATATTTTATTATATATGTATTATATATATTATACATATGTGTATCTATATTGTGTATAAAGATAAATATATATGTTATATATATGTACGTAGATATTTTATTATTTTTGTACTGTCATATATTATTATATATGATCATATATATATATATAAAATTATATATTGGTATATATATATATATATATATATATATATATACATAATTATATATTGGTATATATATATATATATATATGTATAAATTTTATATATATATATGTATGTATATACATATATATTGGTGTATTTATTTTACTATATATACTATTTATATAAGTCCTTATATATATAATCTCTGTGTGTATATATATATATACTCAAAAAATTATATAAAACAGTGGATATATGTATTAAAGTAAATATAACAATATATATAAATATATACATACATATATACAGAAACTGTATACACATATTTATATATATACATATATATATATATATATATGCACATATATATGTACATATTTGTACATATATATATATATATATATATATATATATATATGACAGCATAAAAATAATAAAATATATATAATAATGTATCTATCTATCTATATATAGTCATCCGCAGACAGATCTGTTTTGTTGTATCACAGCTCATCAGTATGGTTAGACTCCGATTGCTTTTAACCCAGGATTGAAACCCGACCGAATTGGCGTCAGTCGGCGATTCTAACTCTGAGCTATAAATACGTTTATATATGTTTATATAAATGTGTATACATATATTTATATAAATATATGTCCATATTTACGTATATATATATATATATATATATATCTATATATATATGTGTGTGTGTTTGTGTGTGTGTGTGTATAATCAGCGTGTATACTCATATATGTATGTTTATATATGTGTGTGTATATATATATATATGTGCTTGTAAAGAAATGTAGATGTATATATACACATATGTTTCCATATATATATACATATATGAATTTCTAAACATTTATTGTTAAATATAACAGACAACGAATGTCTGTAGGATTAAGCATGAACCGTTCTAAACATCCTATTTTGGCTTTAATTTCTGGTGAAAATAAAGACGATAATTGTCCAACATTTGGAATATTTTTTATTACTCTAGTTCAAAGTTTTTGGCTTACATGAACCATCTTCAGAGTGGTTGTAGCGACTTTACCATAAATGTATCTACCATCAAAGATGATATTATCTTGTTTTGACATAAAACATTGTTATGCGACGATAATAGTCACCGAATAGCAGACGCAGGTCGTAAATTAGTTATGCGGTCTATGACGTCACACTACGTAGGAGACCGAAATTTTAACAGCAGAACCATATGTCTAAATGCAATTTATTGTGTTGTGACTAGATTGAAATGTAATTTTATAGAGTGTGGGTTGCTTTGTTTTAATGTTGATGGCTTTCAATTCCTGGAGGTTTTTTGTTGGTGTGTATGTGTGAGTAGTATTGTTTTATAGACTAAATTCTCCCTAAAATTACACAAATGTTTATGTTTTTCTAAGAAATGTTGTTTGATAAAACTATGATCAGAGATGTGGTATATATATATATATATATATATATATATATATATATATATAAGTATATATTTGAATATTTATATAAATACGTACTTGAATATATATATATATATATTAGTGTATATATATACATACTTGAGTATATATATATGCATACGATCATATATACATATCGATAAAAATACATGTATCTATCTGTGTGCATATGTATGTGTGCATAAATATATATGACTATAGATATACACCACCTGCCATAATTAGGCCACCCCAGTTTTTAAAAAATGATATATCTCATACTATTTTTAATATTTATTGCCAAGTTGATAATTCAAAATGAAAATAGAATGCTTCTTTTTTAATACTGCACACTAACATGTGCATCAAATGAACTGTTCTGGTGTCCAGTTTTTGTGCTCTCTCCCCCATGCTAAGCTATTCTTCTAATTGGCTGGCTGAAGCAAAGGTTTCCTGGCTGCCTTGTAAAATTTTGCAAAGTAATAATAACAAAAGAACCATTCTATTTTCATTTAGAATTATCCACTTGGCAATAAACAGTAAAAATAGTATGAAATACACCATTTCCTTTAAAATCTAGGGTGGCCTAATAATTTTGGCCGTCAGTGTACATGAGAACATATATATGGGTATTTGTGAAAGATATTCATATGAACACGTACGTCACTCTCTCAATATATATATATATATATATATGTGTGTGTGTGTGTGTGTGTGTGTGTGTGTGTGTGTGTGTACATATATATTGTTAGATATAAATATGTAGATATTTATATCTTTATTCAAATATATATTTGTGTGTGTGTGATTCGGCATGTGAAACAATTTCATATCAGTATATACTAACATCCCTATATCGATATGTAGAAATCAATACACTTGAATATATAAACATGGATGCGAGTAAATTCATCCATATATATATATATATATATATATATATATATATATATATATCTGTGTGTGTGTGTGTGTGTGTGTGTGTGTGTGTGTGTGAGTGTGTGTGTGTGTGTGTGAGTAAAACAATTGAAGTCAGACATTTCGTTCTGTTCAGTTATTGACATCTGTAAAGCGGCTGGCAGAGTCAATATTTCCCGATGTTTACTCTTGCCATTTTTTGCTTATTTTCTTGTTAAGTTCTTCGAATCGCAGACGACTGTTGATTCGCAGAACATCATTAAAGCCTCTAGGATATTTTTAGCATTTCTCAGTGAGACTAACAAACAAGTCAGGCTATATTTTAATAATTCAGACAGATAGAAAAAAAAACAATAAACGCAAGTGTAAATATTAATTTTATTTGAATTGATGTTTTTATCAAATTGCTGATGGATTATTTTATTTTCTACGGATTATCAATCATTTGCAGGTTATTTAAAGCCAGAAAACATTTTAGATTTTAAGAATTTACTTTTTGGAGATAATGATTTACTGATACAAGCCCTACTAATTAACCTATATCTTGAAGTAGGAAAGGTGGATTGGTATCTTCCCCAAGGGTATATACGCGTAAATGAATAGAACGACTCCGAGTGTAATTAGACCGAGGGTCATCGATTTCCTAGTCAGAGCCGTTATTCTTTACACAAACCGCACAGACAAGCTTATAACATCTAGTATTCGCAAGCGGTTACTCATCTAGGTTAACCAGACTCCACGTAATAAAATATATATGTACATATATATGGAGTCTCCGGTGATCTTACGAGAACCAGTTTCAACGTGATACAGTCGTAAGCCTTGAAATGTCTTCGAAGAAACTAATCCTCTTATAAATATGTCCAGGATATTTTTGTGCTTACTTTTGTGCTCGTACTTATTTTATTTTGGTACAAGGCTACATGTATTGAGCATCTAATGATAAGGGTGTACATGGAATTAGACAAGCAATGGGAAAGACGTATATATGAAAATATAATCATATATGTTTATTCTTCGTCGTTGATGTTTGTGTGGCGCAGAAGAGCAGCCGAAGAGAGTCGCACATGCGAAGGGGCGCTCTGGAGTTGTTAACCAGTGGAAATTATCTGTGTCCTCAGCCAAAGATTCTAGACATTATATAGGCTTAAAACTTCCAGACATTTTTGCTTTTCGGGTTGTGTTTTTTACGTCATCCATGGCTAGATGTAACTGTCAATCACCTTTGTCTGAGGTTGACATTTATCTATGGCCGGCTTTATCTGTCAAATATATCCTGATGACATCATTTACAGCGGATGTATCTGTTAACCACATTTCTCCTTTGTTGACTTTACCCACAGCCGGATAACCTACCGTTCAAAGTAATATACTACATACGTCTCTATAGACGATATCATATATGATGTTGAGACAATTTCCGCTTTAGAGAATCGCAATGACGAATCATTTCTCAAAAATAGGTGAAAGTTAATAATAAATTTGGACGTTGGTTTTCCCAACTTTTACCAAGCGTGTAGATTTATGATCGTTAAATCTGAACCAGAATCGAACTGCAGTTTAATATTTTTATTTAGGAGTTGTACTTGCACGTACTTCCTCATGTTTAATCCATCTTGTTCAAATAATTTTGTGTTTTTTACGTAGCTATTAACCTTTTTCCTACAATTTAGGCATTTTTATAACAGCAAGGGCAGACTTTATATTAATGTAATAATCCATAACCGCAGCACAAGTTAGAAAGCAAATTGTCTTGTTTCTGTTTTGAATTGTGTGATTTAGGAGGGGAATTAATTTATTTTTTCTTTCGGCGTACTTTCCTTAAGTGAGCTATGCCAGATTCCTCGATATTTTTTTAATCATGGCGTATGCTTACAAATCTCTGACAGTCGTCCGGTATTTGTTGGCGAGTAAGGTTGGGCTCATTTTCCAATTTATTTAGAACTATACGTCTAATTTCAGCGTCTTTAGCCGAAACGAATCCACGAACAAATATCAGACATTTAAAATTATTTGAACTCAATTCAAATAATTTGAAGTCGTAGCAATGCTTGTTCCCGAACGACGCGAACGTAGGGAAATCTTCACTATCCTTTCTGGTTAAATTCATGCACTTCCATCTCTTATGAAAGAGTGACGTTTTAGGACTTAAAAATTTAGTTTGCAAGTTTAAGCAGTTTTATTTGCTCCTGTTGAGTTTGAAGTAGAATTTCTTCGAATTTCTGATGTCTGAGTTCAGTTTTTTTAAATTCAAGCCGTTCCTTTTAAGCTTGCTTTTGAAATTCAAGTTGTTCTTTCGCAGTTGGCTTTTGAATATCAAGTTGCTTTTCTTGCCATTTAAGTTCCCGTTGGTTTTGCTGTTCAAGTTGAAACTTAAGAATTTTGCGCATTGTGAATTTAAATTCATCATGTTTATGCATGTCTTTTTAGTATTATTCGAATACAAATTAAATTCAAATAGAAACTTTTCTTTTCTTTGAATACAAAACAAAAAACTTTAGTTTCTTACGCCCTCAGTAACGAAATAACAATTATTTGAAAGCGAATAACATTAATTCCTTACTCCCTCAGATAATCACGAGTGATTTTTTTCTCGAAAAACATGAACTCTCATAGTTTAGCGGCTCACGTTCAAGTTCAGTTTAAGTTAGACTTTTTATATAATTTTTGTTCACCGAAAAGGAGGGAGGACGATGAATCCAAACGGAATAATCGGCAACGAACCCGGAATGAAAAACAAGCCATGGATTTCGGAAATTGAACGGATTTCCCATGTGTTTGTAGTCGGTAATTCAGGGAGCGAAGATCCACTTTACAAAAATAGGTTGTGCTTCCCTGAAAACGGTTCAGAAGCAGATAAGACGTCGGAAACCCAATGCCAGAATACATACCACAAGCTGTTGAATCAAAGAATGGGACGCAACCCAAACTGCAAAGGATCAAATTTCTACCAGCATCCAGATCTGAAGCGTGGTGTATGCTAGACAGCATCATTAGCAAAACATTACGTAAAAACCTGGGAAGAAGGAAATATCATGACTGATCATGAATGCGTAATGAGGTTCATATTGCATTCTCAGAAATCAAGGTTAGCCGTTTTTCGAAATTTTTCGTAAATCTAAATTTCACCGTTAGACATTTGAGCTTGTATATCTACAACACATTTGTATATCGTTACTCACTTCCATTAGTGAGTGGGGGTGTGCAAGTAAAACCGTTGAGAGGAAAGCCAAGAAACGGTGCACATTCTCTCCTGATCACCCCAGTTTAAATATAAATTTGAGAGGAACACAATAAAGAAATTAAATAAAGTCATATGCCGTAGAGAAGCTTGGTAGAAATGTCATTGGTATGAGGAGCATTACACATTCAGCTCGCTTCAGGTGAGTTTCAATTATTTTTCAGTAATTTACTTCTTTTATATACCGATATATATATATATATATATATATATATATATATATATATAGAGAGAGAGAGAGAGAGAGAGAGAGACTAACTTTATCTATGCTAATGTGGGGAGGAGCGATTGTCTATGATAGTTAATAAATAGCAGCTTCGTTTTGGAAGCATTAAAATTCATGAGTCATTTCTTACCCCAGACCACCACGGATTAGAGGTCCTTTTCAAGCTCGGCAGCGAGGTTTGCTTTGTCAGCCTTGGCAGATGTTTGATCTAGGCGAGAGTAAACAGTAGTGTCATCAGCGTATATGCCTACTTTGGATCTTATTACATCGGGGAGATCGTTAATTTAAATTAGGAAAGACGTAAGACCTAGAATATAGCCTTAAGGGACACACGCTTTCGTATGATAGTATTGGGAGGCATGTCCGTTCAATACTACCTTCATTGTGTGATTTGAAAGGAATGACTGGATAAGGTCAAACAATTGTCTAGTTATACCATAGCCTCGCAGCTTGCGTAGAAGCTCAACATGCCAGACTCAGTCAAACGCTTTGGAGATATCTAGGGCAACAGTTCGGGCTTCTTCGTTCTTGTCAAGAGCCTGGTGTATATACTCAGTGATGGTCTTGAGCATATCAGAATTAGACCTGGTGAAGCGGAAAACATACTGTTTGTCAGAGAAGAGACTGTGGTCTGTGAGATGTTGAAACATCTCGGTGTTGATCATGGCTTGAAACACTTTGCCAAAAATCGGTAAGAGGCTGATAGGGCGACAATTAAAGGGATCAGAGGGTTCACCAGTATTTTTATATATTGAATCTACGGAGGAGGACTTCAAGTAGGTAGGAAAGCAAAAAGTAGATAGGCAGGAGTTACAGTGTTTGGAGAAAACAGAGGAGAGTTCAGGGGAACATTTTTCAGATAATGATTGGGATTCCTTCGCCACCGCTCGCTTTATAAGGGTTAAACTATGAAATTCTGTTAGAGACGACCAATGGGTTAATGTTGATGTCGTTCAGTTGGGCCTCAGTTCGGGATGGGAAGTTGGGTACAGATACTCCAGACGAGTCCAGTGTCGAGTTAGTGGAGAATCTGCGAGCAAGGCACAGAGCTTTGTCTGTTGTATAGATAAGGGCGTCAAATTCGTTGATTAAATGGGGATTAGGGTTTTACTGTTGTTTAGTACATTTTAAAGAGTCTCCAGCAGTCTTTGGAAAGAAACTTACGGGATGCTTTGCGCTGCTTCATTATGGCTGCAAACAGCAGCTTAACTTTTTTAAGTATCTTCTTGTACTTATTGCAAGCAAAGGCAAAAGGCGCTTGTTATGGTCCGACACGTGACTCCGATAAAACTGGAAGAAGTGATTTCGATGGGCGATGGCGGTTGAGCAAGCAGGGGACGAGTGAGATTTAAGTCTCAACTTCCTGGCTGGGATGAAAGCTTCGATGCCAGCCTTAAACCTTGAGGATACCTCAACCGCACAATCCTCAACGGGAAGACTAAAAACTTTGTTCCAAGGGAATGAGTCGCGGAATGAGTCCCAATCAGCTCTTTGGTAGCAATAAGATATTCTGCTAGTCTGAGGTTTATATGTGGAGTTGGAATGGAAGGAGATGTTAACGGAAACCACAGCATGGTCAGATTTTCCGAGGGGCAGAGTTGCTTGACATTGCAAGAGTCAGGGATGGAAGTAAAAAAGAGATCTAGCAGAGACTCATGTCCATTAGGGTTATTAAAGGAACACGTGGGGATCTCCATCACTTGTGTAATGGACTCAGCGATTGAAAAATTCATGGTGTGAACACCAGCAAGATCTGTGACAGAGTTTTCCAGCCACTTGCCGTGGTGGGCGTTAAAGTCGCCAAACACAAGCATATGGGCAAACGGATGAGAGGAAATGACCTTGTGAATATTACTGGAGATGCTGTCAGGAACAGAAGATTAGGGGAAGCAGTAGAGAAAGAAGTGATAGCTAACTGAGCTTATTAGGGAGAGACGGAAACACATATAAGAATGATCTAGGGATTCAAGAGAGATCACCCTAGCTAGATGGAGGTGTTCACTCACGTAAACACCAAGCTTATGCATGTGGACATTGGAAACCTTCCTGAAGAGGGGAAGGTAACCAGGGACGTAGAATTCAAAAGCAAGGATAGAAGGATCAAAGTTAGTTTGCAGAGGGCTAGGATGTCAGGTGAGTTTACATGGAGGAAAGATTCGACACTGTAAAAGTTAGTACATATACCTCGTATGTTAGCAAAGAAGATGTTGATGTGTTTGGGTGTTTTTAGGTTAGTTTAGATTTGCTATTATGATAGTGTGCATTCATGAGTGATTTTTATTAGGAGAGAGGCCTAGTGGGTTGCTGTATGCAGCAAGTGTGGGAGGGAAACTAACGCAGGCTGCAGCATAATGTGGCCTCAGGGTTGCCCACCGGATGTTCATGCATGGATACCCATCCATGCGCGACATGGCACTATATATAACCTCGGATATTATTCAGCTGTTGATCAGAGCAGCCTCTCATGACGTTACGCACGCGTTCGGGATCCTAACTACTAGTCGGAAGCAGCAACCAGGAAACTGTCAACCCGGTAACCTCAGAATGAAGAGACGTTGCCACCATCCACAAACACTGCAAAAAGCTTGCGACAGCACTAGAACTAGGACAGGACGAGAGGAAAGAAACTGGGAACCCCTTCCTAAATGGGAAACAAGGCATGTACCTCTACTCCTGTCCAAAAAAAAAAAGAGAGTAGTGTGAACCGGGCGATAAAAGGGTCTGTCTACTCCAATTAAAAGAATAAAAAAAAATAACTAAGTTTTAATTTAGTATAAGTCGGAAGAAGCCTTCTAATCCAATAGTTTTGCAGTACCCACCATGCCCAATTTAAAGAAAGCACAAGATAAATGAAAAACTTCTGAAGGTGCTGACTCATTTGTTTAAAATAAATATAACCACCGCTATGAAAAGCGATAAGCAATACGGTTTTCGTATCTCCAGATCAACTGCTGATATACTGACGATAATTTCCTAAAGGCTCTATCATCCTCTAGATAAAAACGGTGAATATCTGGCGGTAGCATTAAATATCTCGAAAGCCTTTGACACAGTTTGGCATACAGTTCTTCTCCACAAGCTGAAAAGTTATGGTGTCTCCATATTTTACAGCTGATCCAGTCTTTATTACCAAATTGTGAAATGAAAGTTATCCGGAATGGCAACTCATCTAGATCCTATAGTACTAACGAGGGTATTCTCTAAGGGCTCCATCCTTGGTCCTACTCTGGTTTTAATTTTCCTTAATGATATTCGTGATGACATCAACTCTTAACCTGGTATATACATTGACGACACAACCATTTACTTCTACCTCAGTAGTATGGCTGATCAGTTCTACAAGGTCAAAAAACTAAAAGAAGCCGATGTCTAAACCAATCTCAAGTCCGTCTTTAAGTGATTAATTTTAACGACTCCAAAAGTAAACTTCTTTTCATTATGATTCTGAGAAACCTCTTTCTGCCTTCTATTAGCATTTCTGATGCTAAACTCCTAGAAAGTCATTCGTTGCGTCTTCTCTGGCTAACGTTCTCAGCTAATATGACGTGAAAAGATTGTATTGCTAGGTTAGCTGCTAAGAAAGTCGATTCACTGTGTCGGACTAAACGGATTTTCTTACATATCTATAAGTTTATCATTCGTCCATGCTTAGAATATTGCTGCCACTTATAATCCGGTCTCCCGGGTATTTACGAATCAGAAGAATCACCAATATTATTGGTCCTGATCTAGCTGCTCGGCTTCAGTCACTTACCTACCTGCCTAAAGTTGCCTCTCTACGTTTTTTTTTTTTAAATATAAATACTGTCATCATAATTTTTCGGAGGAGCTTTATGAATATATGTGTATTAATACACTGGTGTCAAAATTTCATGAATTTACCGTTGATTAGACGAGATGTAACCGTAAGTTCTATGATAACAGTTTCTTCTCTCGCTTATGAAATTCTCTTCCGGCTTCATGCTTTCCAGTCAAATTTAATTTGCAAAGATTTAAACACAATGTCAATCACTATTTACTGTTCTCCTGATTAATCTTTTCTATTTTTGTTCATTAATCTTTCTATTCCTAATTCTTTCACACCCAGTAACCGCTTGCACTTTAGTGGCTTTATGGCCTTGCATGGGGTGATATAGATTAAAACAAATATTTATATGCAGTGTTAATCTCTCTCTACTGTCCTTCTAATTAATCTTTTGTCTTTGTGCTCATTATTAATATTTTTGTTCTTAATTCTTCAACGCTCTGTCACCCCTTGCTTCTTAGTAGTTTTACTGCCATGCTTAGGGTGATACCGGTTAAAAAAAGTATACGCACATAAACACACACATATAACACACTCATGCACACACACACACACACACACACACACACACACACACACACACACACGAGGACACACGAGAACGAATATCGGAGGGGAAAAATGTAGCAAGAAACACACCTCCAATTAAAGCAGATTGACATAACATCAGGTTGTAAAACGGCGCCTTCTACCATTCTGACAGAGATGCAAAAATGCCAAATCCTGCCACCGGCCAACGCACACAAATTAAACCATAAATTAAAGCCGACAGATATATTATCAAATTATAAAACGGCGCCCACTATCACTTTAACAAAAATGCGAAAAAGCCAAATACTAATATCGCGCACACTTATATAAAATATAAACACACACACACATACATGAACTAACACACGTACAGGTACACACGCACATATACTCACTACAATTAACGAGAGAAGTAGCAGCGAAAGAGGACCATTCGTTTAAAGACACGGTTTGCCAGTGGACGCGAAATCAGGCTCTCCTATCATTCTGAAGATGAGATTCTGATCTTGAAATATTAATGGATAATAAATAGGTAATACCGAGCACTTTCTTTATCTTCCTTTATTATACTAAACGCATTGTGAGAGCTTTGAAATACCTACCCATACAAAAAACAAGATTTAAACTCATAAGATTTTTCTATTGACACATTTGTTTTCAAGAAAATAGTTTTTTCATTTTCAGTAACTGTTATTGCTCTTTCCAGTACTGATGAATCTTTCTTCCTAAAATTTTATTTAATGTAGTTTGTAACGTCAGCATCTTGATTGTATCATTATTTTCTCTTCTTCCTACATGTGAAAATCCGTATTAGTTATAAATGCTGTTGAATATACCCATAGCAGTATAAGTGTATTCAAGGCTTTGGATCACGTATGAGAGTGATACTCACAACTTGCCTCAGTATTTTGATCTACCAGACATGGCTATACTTCTCTCGATGTCTATAGTATTAAACAGGAAAAAAAATGGAAGATGAAAAATTATACAG
Organism: Ascarosepion bandense; assembly: GCA_037127315.1. Classification (NCBI taxonomy): domain Eukaryota; kingdom Metazoa; phylum Mollusca; class Cephalopoda; order Sepiida; family Sepiidae; genus Ascarosepion; species Ascarosepion bandense. The sequence goes on from JBBBDQ010000941.1 coordinate 5,502,943, forward strand.
AAAAAGAGTAAGTAAGAAAATGAAAATCAGGAACACTGGATGAACGATATTTTTTATTATAATAAGCATAAATAAATAAAAACTGATGAATGAATGAATGAATGAATGAAACAGAACGAAGAAATAGGAGGAAAAAAGAAACAGTATTGAATAAACAAAAAAGAAAAGAAAAAAACAATGAAAAAAAAGTAGAAAAGAGAATGAAGAAATAAGGTAACATGAAAATAAAATAAAAGAATGAAAATAAAAGAATAAAAATGAATTACATAAAGAAAGAAATTGAATGAATGACTTTCTCTAAAACAAACAAAAAGAAAAGCGAAAGAAAAATCAGGAAGAAATTAAGTGAAGGAGAAGGATTGAAAGAAGTTAACAGAAAGAAGTAACAAAGAGAAAAAGGAAAGAAAAAAGGAAGAATGAAAAACAGAAAAAAAGAAATATACAAAGGATTAGAATTAAATATTAATAATTAAAAAGAAAATTAAAAAGAAGCGAAAAGAAAAAAGAATTGGATGCAAGATAAAAAAAAAATTCGAGAAGAAAGAGAGAATGAGTGAATGAATGAAAAAATAAATGATTATATTTTTATATAAAGAAATAGTTTTCAAAAAAGAAGAATATGTTTAAAAAAAGTCACCAAAGACAGAAAACAGAAAGAAAGAAATAAAAAAATAAAACAAAAAGAATCAGAAAAAAACAATACAAAAAAAGCCAACAGTTAAAAAAAAGAATGAAAGTAAAATGAAAAATAAAATAAGAAAAAAGAAGAAATAAAAAAGAAAGTTAAGAAGAAATGAAAAAAAGTTAGGAAGAAGGGAAATGGTGAAGGGTTAGAGCGTAAAATACAAATCAGAAGTTGAAAAATCAAAGAATGACATGATATTACTTAATATTTGCTTAAAAAGAGTTTCACGTTCTATTAAGTGTCACTTTGCTATCGAAAGCAATTATCTCAAAAGATAAAATGTTTGCAGCAAAGTTTTTTGTTTTATGTCTTCTGTAAGAAGCTGGTAATTGTGAAGATATAAAAACAGTACGGCAAGGAAGATGACAATCAAATAGACTCAACCGATCATTGAAAGATAAAAAAGATTTTCGTTTGTATTTCATAAAATAGAGAGAAACGGTTAGAAATAACTAACAAACTTTTTATAAGGCTATATATATATATATATATATATATATATATATATATATATATATATATATATATATATATATATATATATATATATATATATATATATATAGGGCGTGTTTATACGCGCTAAAAAGCCTGCCGTCTACCATCGGACGCTCGTGGCCTAGGGGTAGAATCGCCGACTGACGCCGATTCGGTTGAGTTTCGATCCTGTGTTAGGAAGCTGAACGGAGTCTAAGCCGTACTGATCAGCTGCGAAACAGATCTGTCTGCGGATGAATATAGTGTGTGTATATATATATATATATACAGTTGGATTGATGTGAGTTTGTGACCATTTTGCGATCGTCAGACAAACTGATTAATTTTAAAAAATTTGAATATATGTAGGGTTGCGTGAATTTTTGCTTTAATTTTTGTTTTTTTAAGGTTGCGTATATTGTTGTTTTTATTGTTGTCTCTATATATAGATTTTAGTCAACAATACAATAATCCTCACTCATACACACAGTAAAAAGAACCTTCAGATATTGGCGGCCATCTACATTAAATTCAAACAACCTACACTTAATAAAATCACGTTTAAATCTGGTCATAACACATTACATTGCATTTAAATATATGGTTCTGTTAACATTTCGAGCTCTCACGCGGTGTGACGTCATAGAACCGCATTACAAATTTACAAATTGCGTTTGCTATTTGGTAACTGTTATCGTTGCTTAGCAAAGCTTTATGTCAACACAAAATAAAATCATCTTTCACGGTGGATGTTTTTATGTTAACGTCCCTGTAACCTCTCTGAAGATGACTCATGTGAGCCGAAAGCTTAGAACTAACTTAAAAAACTCTCCAAATGTTGGAGAATTTTTGTCTTTATTTTCACCTGAAATTAAAGCCAAAATACGATGTTTAGAACGGCTCATGATTAAACATAATAGACATTCATTGTCTCTTATATTTAACAGTATATGTTTAGAAAATTATCTGCTACCTCGATACACTATATATATATATAAAGAGAGAGAGATGGAGGGTGTGATGGATAAATTGTCGTCTAAATGAGGCAAAAATGAAAATAAAACTGACATATTACCTTACCAGATATATTTATTAAAATTATAAAATATTTCTTGAAATAAGAGAGTAAATGTATTTAATAAAATCGCCATTGATTTCAACCGTGTCCTTCAGACGATTTCGGAATCTCCTGCAACTCTTCTGGATGGTTTCCTTGTTTAAGATGGTAAATGCTACCATAATGCTTACCTTCAGTTTATCATTGGTGTTACAATGATCTTTGTTTGTCTTTCACTCAACTGTGTCCCACACAAAATAATCAAGGAGGTTGCAGTTTGGGGAGTTACGTTTTTAGATATAAGGGGTAATGTGGTCACATAAATTATCTGATATCCATGACTGCGTTCTCCTGAATGTGTGGTATGGTGCAGTGTCCTGGTGCAAGACATAAGGTCTTTCAGCAGCAACACCCCTGACCCAGGGAAGCACTCTCTCATCAACGTAATTGTTTTAGAGGTCAGTGTTGAAGATGAATGAAGGCATAACATCGCCATCACTAGTGATCACTCCAAACACCTTTATAATCACCATTAGTCAATCACTCTTTCCGACGGTGCTCAACTGACCCTACTTTAATTTGCAGTCAATTAAATAAAAAGCAGTTACCGTGCATGCGTAAATTACTGTATCCATCACACTCTGTATAGGTCTTTATTACCACCAAATGTGAGTTACAAAGTAGTTATGAGGTTTTCGAATACAATAATGAGATGAAATTGAATAATGAAATCATTACAACTCTATTATATCGTATTATCACAAAGTAAGAATGAAATCCAATCGCACACGGATATATTTTCTGTTGGCGCGCTCTCCACCTTTCTACGGAAATGGACTATTCGACTCACTATATAAAATTGTAGTGATTATACTGTAATATAACAATCTAGGCCCACCCGAGGAAGTGAGGAAGCGGGGGCGTTTTCCGGCCGTTGAAAGGAACGGATGGTTGTTTGACCTTATTTCCGGCAGTAGCGGAAATGGCCACAAGAGGCAAACAGAACAGGTGTCTCTGAGAATTACGTGGGCGTGCGTAGGCGAGGCAAAAATCGGAAGTACCGGTTTGGAGATAAAAAAGACCTCGGGCACGGATTTCACGACAGTCAGTCTCGACAGACGAGTCTAGTCAGAGAGAGTCAGAGAGACGAGTCTAGACAGAGGCAGACAGAGGAGCAACAGATACGACACCCCCCCGTCAACCCTTGGAAGCGCGCTCTCAATTCTCTGTCCCTGTGCTACACGGTCCATCGTCACTAATAAAAATATAACTCATATTTTTATATATATGCGTTTTTGTTGTTTGTCGCTATATAACAATACCTCGAGGAAGGAAGTCGAGTAAGGAAGTTGAGTGAGCGAGTCCGACGGGTATATCCGGTATTGCACCGGAAGTGTTCTTCTAGTCAATCTATCACGTCTCTACGACGATCCTGTATACTAATTACCTTGTTCTGTATTCTACTAATCCTCACCTCTTGTAAATACTTCTCTTTCCTGTCAATACACCTACTTTTATACTATTACGTTGTTTTGTATTATTTCACATAATTCTGTTACCCGACGTAACATTTTCAAATCTGAATAATAGATGTATGTATATATTTAACTGAAACGGAGAGTCAATACGAGGGTGAGCTGAAAACTTCATAGACTGACTATGAAGGATTAATGCTAGAAATGTGAAACCTTACATGCATTAATTTTAACACTTATTATCAATAACCGCATTATTCCTTTTCCTGTTAACTGACTACTGGTTTAAAAAACTAACTAGTAGCAACTTCTTTTGAAAATGGAAAAGATTTTTCATCGAGGTGTTATCAAGTAAATGCAAAAAAAGTGTTTACCAGTCAAGGGCATCCATGTGGATATGGTCGCTACACGAGGTGATGTTACTCCAGCTTTATCAACATTGTAAAAGTGGGCAGCTGGTGTTTGGGGAAAAAGGAAATGGGCAGTTAATTAGCAGTTTATTTCTAGAGTCTCTCTGATTATAGAACTTAATCTCTGCGTTGTTACTACTGAAAAATCTTTTTAACGGACCAGGCTTCTGTGATTGCTACAAAGGTTTTGTTGTGGATCATCGTCGCCAATTTTGCTACAAAGTTGTAGTGACCGGTTTGGTCAGAAGTAAGACATGGAACACAGGAGGTAGGTTCAAATCAGTCAATTAGCAACAAGATATCTAAGTGTTAATAAATAGTAATATAGAAATAAGTAAGTCCAACAAGTATTATTAGGCTGCCTGACTAGTAGTTGTCGTTAACTATTCTCGTTAACTGCTGTACTTGACTGCTCGTAACACCTCTAGTTGACTGCTCCTGTATTGCTCTCTTTAAGTTACGCAGGTAATTTATATATATATATATATATATATATATATATATATATATATATATCCAGAGGAAGAGTTCATTTCTAGCAAAAAGGCATCATAACAGTTTCAATAGACAAAATTTATGTGACATAGAAAAGGTTTTAAGAGAACCACTGTTTTTGGCACTATTAATTTTTTAACAAATCTAATTTTAAAACGTTCAGTCTCTTACTGTTGCTGGTAAGATATTTTATAGAACCAGTTTTAAATGATGTTGTTGCTACTAAAACATTTGAACGGGTCGAAACCGTTTCTGTTACAGCTAACCAATCTAATATGTTTTCTCTTGCTACTAAAACATTTAAAAAACAGTTTTAAAAGATTTTTTTTTTGATGCTGCTAAAACTTTTAAATGGATTCAAACTATTTCTGTTACGGTTAAAAACATGAAACCGATCTAATATGTTTTCTGTTGCTGCTAAAACATTTTAAGGAATCTAGTGTTTTGCTGTTACGGCTGAAACGTTTTAAGAAATCTAAGAATTTTGATTACTGTTGTTGTATGATAAATAACGGTTGACGTTAGACTTAAAGAGTTATCAGCGAAGGAACTCTCGGGTGTCTACTCTGGTTAGCAGAAAATACCCTGGCAGGCGAGTAGAAGTGAAAGTAACGCAGCGTAAAAGCCTTTGATATTCGTTGCGTCAGACCAGATAAGAATGGAGAAGACCTATAAAGAAATATTTTAAAAAGGTATGAGGAAGTCACAGACAACATTGTCTCAAGATGACTAGCTCTGTCAAGGGATGAATACATTCACAGAGAGAACAAGACCTGTGCTGGATGATCTGTAAGACTTGACAATGTTAAAATGGCCGATATCTTTCAGGGTGTCCCAGAAGTCGCGCACCATTCAGATTTGTTTATAAAAATACATATGAATATCAATTTTATTGATCATAACAGTAACAGATGCTCAAATTGTTTACATGCATCAGTTCTCTTTCTATGTTTAAAGAATACGATGTACTGATGATTTGCTAATCGTTAGCCCCTGGGTTATTTTCCTTAATGATTTCACGGGGATTCTAGCAATATTCGCCAGGACCATGGTGGATGTTTCTTCATCAGTTGCACTCTTTCGTCGATCACATCTCTCACGATCAGCAACTGATCCAGTTTCTTGGAAGCGTTTGATCAAACGACATACAGTGGTTTGGCTTAATGGTTTTTCTCGCTCAGGATAATTATGGTTGAATTCTTGATCTACAGAGCGGTATGTTGCCCCATCTCTTCCAAACATAAAAACCAATTTAACTCTTTCTTGTACTGTTAGTTTCTCACCCATATCAGATCAAATCTGAAACATAGTAAAAATAAAAATTAGTATATGTTGCACAATTTCTGGGATACCCTGTATATCTGCTAAACTATGTTACTAAGAAAGACTAAACATGTTGTATCCTGGAGGAATGACCATACACATATATAATTAAATAATACGTTAGACAACGAGTAGACAACGACCGTGCTAGCCGTCAGCTGCCGACTCCACCGTCGCTACTCGATATTAGTCCTTTATATATTGTGAGCCGTATGTCCCGTGTTCGAGCTACGTCACAACAAAAATTAGCTGAGATATTCCCAAGCAGGGCTAAAATTCCAAAGTTCCAGACAACATTGCTATGCGTATGCAAGAAAAGACCAGCATGTATATATATATATATATATATATATATATATATATATATATATTATAATACTACCCCATCACATACACACAAAAAAAAACCAACAACAACTGTAGAATGAGATTAATTGGGTGAATGTTTGGAGACAGAAATATTGCCAGGATTAATAGGAGGTGTAGAACTCGTAGAGAAGAGAATTTTAGGAAACAGGAGCGCATGCGATTGGTCTCTTCAGAAAGGCTTATATTCTACAGAAAGTGACATCTGCCTAGTATAGCTACAGAAATTGAAAAGATACAATTCGCATAAGCCTTTCGCAGTTGCCATCCTATAAACAAAAATTGCGATACCTTTCTCATGCTAACAGTTTTCGAAATTTTAATTCAACCTTAAAAGCATTACATATACTTTTGAACATATATGCAGATTAAGTCGACTTTATTGCATAAATATTATATTTTGAATAATATTTCTCAATTTCTATTTGTTGCATATTTAGACATGTCGACTGTGTAGAATCGTTAGATAGCAACAGCCAGTAATCGGTTGAAGTTGAAACTGGCAGCTCTCAGATCCCATCAAATTGATAGGTGGTTTATATAACAGCCTGGGAGATTCCACTCTGCTATCTCGGCAAGTCTTTTCTGTAGATTCTGATTAACTGATGATTCCAGTGTGAATGTTGTGCTCAATATATCAATATATCAGCACAATATCCACCCTATGGTAAGAGAAGAGAGGGACATGTATTGAGTTACAACCCTGTTTATTTTTGTCCGCCAACTGGACGCTAGTTGGAAACATTATTGTGAAGTTGAGTCTCATACTCTTGATTGTTTAGACTGTAAGACCGTGTATGCTTTAATACTATTGACAATACTTTTTTTAATCATTTCACCCCAAGAAATGCAAGAAAGCCACTAAAATGCAAAGGGTTAATTAATGTAAAAGAATATAAGAAAATGTAAAAAAATATTATTAACGAGCAAGAACAATGAAAAACAGAAATTAAGAATACAAAAGATAAAGATTGACATTGAATTTAATTTCCTGAAGATGAAAATTGGCTCGAAACTTCCACGAGAGAGAAGTTCGAGAGAAGAAACTGTTAGTATAGAACTTACGGTTACATATCAGTTATCTAATAAATATATTTTGTACTCTATGTCATTTTTTTAAAATCCAATCATTTGCATTTAAAACGCGTTTCATCAGTTTTGGTCACCAGACCGGATGTGGTAGCAATATTCTAAGCATGGAGGAATTGTAAATCTCATAAATATGTGAGACAGATTCGGGTGAAAAAAAAAAAGATCTAGCAGGTCACAATAAAGTATCTTTTTATCAGCAAACCTAGCAATGATCCAATATATTTTCCGTCTCATTTAAGCAGAAAACATTAACCCGAGAGATTTTAAAGAGTAGCTCTCCTGAAGGTTAGCATTAGATATACTGATGTAAGGCAAAAGGGTTTTCTAAAGCAATTAAAAGATAGGAGTTTCGCGTTGGAGGCTTTAAATTAACAAGTCATTCCTTGCTTCAGTTAATAATTTTTTAGGCGTGGCTACGAGCCACGACACAACAGTTATTAACTGGGAACACCCGGATGTATAAAAGACGACGTGCGTTTAGCATGAGGAGTTGTCATCATCACGGACTTAATGAAGTAACACCTACTACTGCGAGATATTGTAAGTCTATATATATAAATAGCAAGATATTTGTGTGAGTACCTGTCTATCTGTCTGCCTGTGTTTACTTGATACAAATCCACAATTTTTATTCAATTCTCACCAAACTTCACACAAATATTCTTTAGGTTTCCGGTCAGGTCATGGGCTAGTTATTTTTTCCGATTTCGTCTCTGTATGAGAAATTGATTACCCGATATCCGATCAGGTCTGATCAAGATCAATATTTCAGACCTTTTATCGTTGTTATTGCTGCAGAATTAGCTTTACCTTGATAAAATTATAGTTTTTAGTCTCAAACATTAGTAGATATTCTCAGACCACCGATATTTAGCCATCAATATGGCTCATTTTCTCCAATTTTACTCCCGATGGGTACGATAAGTTGTCATGGACTTACTTACGTTAGTTTATCCTTGGATGACTTATTTGACTCCGATATTGGAAATCGATACCCCGATATCTTATTGGGCCTGAACAAAATCAGGTTTTTAGCTCTTTTATTTTGGTTTTTGTTTCTGGTTTTGCTCTAAGTAGGTATAATTGTAGTTCTTAGTCTCAGCCATGATACCATTTACTCAGAGGACTTATTTAGCCTTCAAAATTCAATTTGCGATGGAAAACTTATTTGACATCGATACCGGAAATCAAAATTTGACTTACATCCATTCATTTTAGTAAATTCTATGGCATCGAAATCAACCTTTCAACAACCTACATTTTTCGTGCCTACGTTTAAAGAATCTGATCTCCAGGACCATGGATTATTTTTAAAGCTTTCATTACACCCGAGCAACGCCGGGCTATACTGCTAGTATATATATATATATATATATATATATATATATATATATACATTTATTTGTTTGAGCATTATTTTTAATAGCTACTCGAATTTGAGTACTCTGTTTTTAATTAAACAATATATTGTATATTTATACATATGTCTAACAGCTTGAATATTTTTGAAAATTGTTCACAGGCAAATATGTCTAGTTCGGCATTTCTTAACAAAATTTCTGAAAAATATTCAAGCTGGTATAACGGAAATCCAAATTTGACTTACATCCATTCATTTTTCTTTCAATCTACGGTTTCGCTTTGACTGGAAACAACTATTGCTTTTTAGTCTTTCGTGCCAATGTCCAAAGAGTCTGAGCTCCAGGACTATGGATTAGCTTTAAAGCTTTCATTACACAGGAGCAACGCCGGGCTATATTGTTAGTATTGTATATAGCTGCTGGTTGTACCACTCTAGTAATAAAGTAGTTTATCTACATTTCCCTGTGTATCTCTTCATTCCACGATACAGCAATAACAAATCTAGGAAATCTTTTAGATCAGCTGTCAATATGACCCTATCGAAATGGTCAGACTTACGACCAAAACAGTAGGAAATATTTGTCATCGGAATTGATACAGTGTTTTAATTGTTTATTTAGTGTCACATTCAGTCAGTTAAGTGCCATTCGTGATACACGCTTGGGCGATCATGTCTCGGAAAACACATGACTGGCTGGGCAGAAGATTATCCCGCAGTAGGTTGCCATTACTTTCTGGCGGTAGACTGGTTGCCAGTCAAGGCTCTAGAAACCAATATGTTCTGTTATTTGACTCATAGCTAGAGGGGGAAGAGATATATTATATCATTATGTAATAATTAGTGGGGGATCAGTTTATTACTTCATAATAATATGAAACTGATCCCCCACTTTATGTCTAGTAGAACCGCCTAATCATGTTTCCAACTATTACATTCAGTCAGTCAGTTAAGTGCCATACATGATACACGCTTAGGCGATCATGTCTCGAAAGATACATGACTGACTGGGCAGAAGATTATCCCGCAGTAGGTTGCCATTACTTTCTGGTGGTAGCCTGGTTGCCAGCCAAGGCTATAGAACCGAATCTGTCCTGTTACTTAACCCATAACTGGAGGAAAGAAACGGATTAATACCTTTCCTATGGGTATTTACGCGTAAATGAATGCAAGGAATTCAATTGGAATTCGAACTCAGCTCTCCGATTTTTCGTTCCAAGCCGATATCCACTGCATCAAAACGCACATTAGTAATACTAATAAAATTCAACCCGAAAAATATCATCTCCTTTTATGTGCTGTGTTTAAGACGTATTTAAGACTTAAGGAATCTTGGCTCTTTACAATTTCCTGTTCTTTGTAGCTCTTTAGCTAATTTCCCTAAACACTGTTCTGCAAACAAGTTAATTAGGTCGGTTATGTGCTGTTTTTCTCTCTACCTCCTGCCTTTTAAGTGTTATGTAAGTGTCATATCTTCTGATCTCTCTTTCCTCTTTGTTTGCATATAAATTGCTTACATATATGTTTAATGTAAATATTGCCACAAAAAAATGATTGTATTTTAATATTCTTTTAGATTAATCTTTTTATCTAATTTGATTTTCATTTGAAAAAGGACAATTCAAACAATTTTTGATAAAAATATTAGTAAAGAAGGCACGTTATTGCACATGCTTTCACGCGTTGCATGTACAAAAATTAAAAAATGATATTGTTATTATTATTTTTATTGAAGCGTCGTCATTCCTATGCGATATTATCTGTTGAGAAAAAATGTTAATATGTCAAGGATTCTTCTTTGTTTATTGTTATGATTTACCTTTGTTTTTAATCGTTTCACCCCAAGCAAGGCGGTAACGCTACTGATACGCATGGTGCTACATAAGAGAAAAGATTAGATAGGAGGAGAGTAAAGAGAAAGACGAACCAGTTACAGGAGGTGTCAGAGAAAGAAGCAAGAGAAGGATGGGAATACAGGTGTGATGACAGTTGCAAAGGTGGAGAGAAAATAAAAGATATACAGGGTGATATAGAAAGAACTGAAGTCAAGTGGTTAAGATATGGGTATTGACATTGAATTTAAATTCCTGGAGGTTGTAGCCGACAGGAAAGCAAGAATATGGAAGAAAGTTCCACAGGCGGGAAGTGCGAGAAAAGAAGCTGCAGGAGTAGAATTGGCGGCTGAATTTGGTTGATCTAACTGTATATGGGTGGTACCCAGTTGCCAGTCTGGTTGCACAAGTAAACTCATGTGGCAGGGGCACCAGTAACTTAAGTTCATCGGAGCAGAAGCCATGAAAATATTTGTAGAATAACCACATCCCGTCGGTGAGAAAGTGGCTGGAGTCGAGCCGCCAAGTCGGTACCTATCACCTTACTGATTCTCTTCTAGAGCCTGTCGAGAACACTGAGATGAACAGCGGGGGCGCCTGACCATATATGACAGCAGTATTCGATGCACAAACGGATGGTTGATTTGTTTTTGTGCAAGATGGATTCAGGCGGAACAGAACATCCTGGCTCGACATAGTGATTTAACCTTCTTAGATGCAAAAGAGAATTACTCTTTAAGTATCATTTTGTATGCTCTTGTGTGAATGAAAATTAAGATTTGTTCTGCGAAAGAGTAGGAATAAAACAAACATTATTTAGTGCATGGTTAGGTCTTGAATACTATCACCATGCGTTTAGTAAAATAAAGGAAGATAAAGAACTTATTGGGTATTACTTATTTATTATACATTAATATTTCGAGATCAAAATCTCATCTTCACAATAGTAGGTGAGCTTGTTTTCGAGTTGCTCCGTGAACCGTGCCTTTCAACGAATGAACAACCTGTGCTGCTGTCGTTCATTCTAGTGAGTGTGTGTGTGTTTGTGTGTGTGTGTGTGCGTGTGTAAGTGTGTTAGAGCTTGCATGTGTGCGTGTGTGTGTGTGTTTATGGTATATATATATATATATATATATATATATATATATGATTGATAGTTGGTGCTGTTTTACGGTCTGATGATATCAGTCTGCTTTATGGTTTATATAAGTATGCGTTGACCTGACCGATAGTATGACCTTTGCCAAAGTGGTGGTGGGCTTCGTTTTATGACTAGGTGTCTATTTATGTTTACTAATTAAATAACTTTATTTTCTTTATGTACGCCTTAACAGAGGCACAGTGGTGTAATTGATTGCGACTCTGATTGTGGAATGGGAGAGCCGAGTTCGAATTCGAATTCCAGTCGTGTCCATTACATTCATTTACGTACTAATAACCATGGGAAATGTATGAAACCAACTCTTCCTCCAGCTAACGGTGAATAGTAGAGTTCTATAGACTTGCTTGGCAGCCAGTCTAAGTGAAGGAAAACTCTGAAATCAAACCACCCAGGAGTAGACTGGGATCCGAAAGGCTATTCGTCAGTGCATGTAGTGCTTCTACGACTATAACGGGTTATAGGACTCGTGATCCTGATGTACACCTTTCTTAACCTCCCAGTGTTAATAAAATGACTCCTTTCTCCAGGAAAAAAAACTGTTAAACCAGAACCTTCATAGATTGTTATGGTTTATAAAATGGCGAGTGTTCTAAAAATAGAAAAAGATAGACACACTGACACCAAGAATTCAAAATTGAGTTGCAAAAGAAGGAACCGTTTCTTTTGGTAGGAGTAGGAGTAAGAGTGGGATAAGAAGTAGGAGCGAAGGACAGTAGTTTGTGTAGGAGTTTTGAAAAGGGAAAGACGCTAGTCAGTTGACGACTAGAGTCCAGAAGGGATAGGCTCGTTTACTACTATCATCCCACAGTGAAGAGAATTTAGCTAGTCTGCTCCTGTATCCACACAAAATTTAAAGGTTGTAACTTGATGTAAAAACCTAAAATTTTATATTAAAAATAAACATCATTACTTCAAGTTTGTGTTATCTTCTAAATATACCAAAACGAAGCAACACAACAGAGTCTTCATGTATCAATAACTGTTAGACCAGAACCTTCATAAATTATCTTGGTTAGATTAAGAAACCCAGTATCTTTTACGTTTACTTGTTATGATACATATTATGAGGTACAAAGCATTCCATAATTTGGAGTGGCCTATTTAATGAATCTCCTTATTTTAAGAATAAATAAAAGCATCAATTACTTCACATAATAAAAACAAAAGTAGGAGTAAAAACACTCTTCTTCTTTTTCTATATGCTCTGACTCTTAATAAAGGTGATGATAATGACTATCCACAACTTCTTCCCTTTATAACTCTTGGTAAATCTCGTCTTTTCGCTATCTCTCCTAAACACTTTTCTAGCAACCATTTACAAAGATCCTTACGTAGATTAGGCAATGTTTCTTTCTTTTTCTTTCTTGCTTTAATACGTCATTTGAGTCAAATTTTCTAAGCCTGCTTTCCTTATTAACTACCCTAGAAATTTTAACTAACACTTTATACTGTGATTTAAATGCATTTTATAGCGGGACCATTTGTACATCTGACGCAATCATTTTAAATTTGAGAAAATGTGTTACGTCCCGTTTTGAAGAATTTGTTAAAAAGTTTAACCCAGGAAATGAACTATTCAGCATCAGTTGAAAATAATTAGAAGTTAACGTCGAGGTTTGTCTGAAATAAATGATGTCTTTCGACACAATTACATTTAGAAGCTTAATAATGTCTCAACGGAAATTGATTCAATTGAGAATCTAGAATTTGCCTCAGCCACCGAATTATACAATTCTTTCCTCTGTTCATTGCTAAATCTTTCAGCGTTTGGAAATAATTTATTCTATAATAATAATAGATTTCATAAGAATTAGATTCCGTCATAATATTGCCATTTACTTCCGAACATGTTATCCATTTAGGTGTGCAAATCACAATCATCGTGTACAAGGGATACCTAAAAATACCTGATTCTTGATATGATTGCAGAGGGTCCTAGCGCGTTGCACTGTTGAGAATTGCCCGCAGAACATAACACAAATTGACCAAAACATTATGAGTAAAATTAGGTAGAGCTGAAGACGGAAAGTGCGACACAGGGATCCGAAGGCAAATTGGCATGGCGTGGGAAGCATTCCAGAAGTTGAGTAAAATATTAAGAAACAGGAAAAATTCGCTACAAACAAAGAAGAGAGTACTGGGTTGCTATGTGATGTCAGTTCTTCAATATGGTAGTAAATGTAGGACAATATCATCGAAGCTGAAAGAAAGACTTGAAGCAACTGAAATGTGGTTCTACAGAAGGATGCTGCGGATATCATGAATCGAGCATGTGAGCAATGATGAGGGTTTGGTCACAATGGAAACGAAAAGGAAATTAATCCTGAGCATCAGGAAGAGAGAACTAAAGTTCCTGGGACATGCAATGAGGAAGGAGGGCTTGGAGAACCTGATACTAACAGGCCAGATGGAGGGAAAAAGAGAGGGGAAAGCAGCGGATAACCTAACTGAAGGACCTAATCAGGTAGATGATGGAACCAGGGATAGGGTAACGTAGAAAGACATGATCGCCTACGCCCTGAAAGGACAGGGCACATAGAAGAAGAAGAAATTAGTCGGAAGCCGTCAATTGTTGTACCAACACGAAATCACAAATCATTACGATCAAACTGGAGATCAAGCCGGATGGTGTGATATTTCCTCCAGAAACTTTAACTAAAATCCTCCCAGTGTAGTTGCATTATAAACCACAGGTTGGCTGTCGGGTGTGCTGAATAAACACAAATGGGACTGATATATAAACCCTGTAACAGAGATTAAATACAAACTCTGGCAGAGAGGGATAAATGCGGCGAGCCATAATTATATATAGGGTGATTGAAAAGTACCCCCTTATTCTACGTATGGGTAGCCATGAATCCTGATTTAACCTGTGACTTTTTCTGTGGTTAAAGAAGCAAGTCTTCTATACTAAGTAAAAACTTTGGAAGAACTTGAAGGCTGAATGCGAGAAATTATGTCTTCCACACCAAAAGTGTTCTTGGTGAAATCAGGTGATGCGATTCCTGGGCAACTCAAAAAGCTGGTAGAGAATTTTAAAGAAAAACCTCATGCTAAACATTGTCATCTCATATTCATCTCGCTTAAAATTATAGTAAACTAGTAGCATAGCCCGGCGTTGCTCGGGTGTAATGAAAGCTTTAAAACTAATCCATGGTCCTGGAGCTCAGACTCTTTGGACGTTGGCACGAAAGACTAAAAAGCAACAGTCGTTTCCAGTTAAAGCGAAACCGTAGACTGAAAGAAAAATGAATGGAAGTAAGTCAAATTTTGATTTCCTGGTATCGATACCAAAATTTGTTTTCGTCGTACACTGAATTGTGAAGGCTAAATAAGTCGTCTGAGTAAATGGCATCATGGCTGAGACTAAGAACTACAATTATACGTACTTAGAGCCAAACCCAAAGCAAAAACTAAAATAAAAGGGCTGAAAAAATACAGACATACAGGCAGATAAACAGATACACACACAAACATTTTGCTTTATATATATATATATATATATATATATATATATATATATATATTGTCGATTTTCTGCACTATTGTAAGAACTGCAACCTTGAATCTTCTGACTATCGTTTCTTATGTCTTTGTCTATGAGTGTATCAAATTTGATTAAAATCGGACCACTCCTTCTATAACCCGATTCTTTCGATTATCGATTTTCGATATTTATTGGGGGTCACTCGACACAAAACTTAAGTAAGAACACTCGCAGACACCTATAGTAAATCAGTTCAGCCGTTTCGGAGCCTATAGGTAACGGACACACACACACACACACACACACACATACATACACGCACAGACAGACAAAGTTTTATTTATAAATAAGTTTTGATAAATAAATTATTAGTATTTTAGAATGGGAAGTTACTTTTCAATCACTCAATATAAGTTTTTAAAATTTTTTAATTCAATTTATTTTATAATTTTAATAATTTTTCCTTTAAAGGAAATACCCATTCGCACGTTTGTTCCCCAATATAAGCAATCTAATGACGTCGACTTCAAAGTAAGATTGATAAAAATCGGACCTTGAAAAAATAATTTTTACTCCCGCGATTTTAGTTTTCTGTTCAATATTTTGGTTTCAGAATAAACCAAACTAAATTATACATTTAAAAAAGTAAAGTTAATTTTCAATAATCCTGCAGTTATACGTATTAAATTAGCACAATTGCTTCAAGTGTATCTTACGTTTATGATTTTGTTAGACAGAAAGCAGGAAAGCTACATTTTTTATTTACATACATGTAAGACACAATAAGTACAATAATAATTTTTCAATTACATACATGGCATACATAATAACCAGAGTACTGAAATAATATTTTTTCATCTCCATACATATCAGACACAATAACCAAGAGACACCAAGAACATTTTTTTCATCTTCATACATAACAAACGCAATAACCAGGGCACTAAAATAATTTCATTTCATTTACATGCATGTCAAACACAATAACCAAGAAATGCAATAATATTATTTTATCTGCTTACATGTCAGAAGCAATAGCTATTGCACTGCAAAAATATTTTTCGTCTCCATACGTGGCAGACATAATAACCAGGCTACTGCAATAACCATTTTTATCTTCAAACATGGCAGACATAATAACCTGGGTACTGCAATAACCTTTTTTTTATCTCCATACGTGGCAGACTAAATAACCTGGGTACTGCCATAACCTTTTTTATCTTCATATATGGCATATATAATAACCTGGGTACTGCAATAACCTCTTTATCTCCATACGTGACAGACATAATAACCTGGGTACTGCAATAAGCTTTTGTATCTTCATACATGGCAGACATAAGTACTGAAATAAAATTTTTATCTATATACATGTCAGAGACAATGACCAAGTCAATGCAATAACAATTTTGCTCACCTATATAGATGGCTGGCACAATAACCAAAGTACTGCTAGAACATTCTTTTTCATCTCCGTACATGGAAGACACAATGAGAAGGATCCGGATATAACATGTTTTTCATCTCTATACATGGCAGACACAATTAACAGGGTAGTGCTATTACGTTTTTCCATCTCCATACATGTCGGACACAATGAGTAGACTACTGTAGTAACTTTTTTTTATCACCATACATAGCAGATCCAATGAGCAAAGTACACCAATGACATTTTTCTCCTAGATACATAGTAGACACAATCACCAGATTACTGCATTAAAAATGTTTCATCTGAATACATGGCAGACACAATCACCATGGTAATGCAATAACACTTGTATCCACGTAAGTAGAAGTCACTATAACCAGGGTACTGCGATAACATTTTTCTATCATCATACATAGCAGTGAAAATAATCAGCGTAAATACTGAGCATCAGGAAGAGACAACAGAAGTTCCTGGGGCATGCAATAAGGAAGGAGAGCTTGGAGAACCTGATACTGACAGGACAGATAGAAGGAAAAAGAAACAGAGGAAGACAGCGGATAACATATTTGTAGGGCCTGATCAGGTGGATGACAGAACGGGGGTTGCGAGGTGTAACAAGCAAACATACTAAGAGCCACAAGGGATAGGGAGACGTGGAGAACCATGATCGCCTACGTCATAGAAGAAGAAGAAGAAGACTGCAATGAATTCTTTCATCTAAATACATGGCTGACACAACAACTAAGGTACTGGAATAACACATTTTATCTACATACATGGCAAACGCAATAACCAGTGTAGTGCAATAATACTTTTCATCTGTAAACTCTGGTCGGCACAAGGACATTTTTGTTTGGTTTTCGTGCGTATACATATTCAGATGTTTCAATTAGAGTCTGCAGCCATCAAAATGTATGGAAAAAAACCACGCAGAAAAGATTTCATCCAGTGTTGCTCATTTGTAGATAAGTTTTGGAAATAAGCTGAAAAGATGGTTTCAGATTTCAGACATCAACAAATAAATGAAAACAGTTTTGTTATTTGAGGTTCAGAGAGAACCAAATTTATGTTTTTCTAAATTTCTTAAATTACTGGGTAGTTGAAATATGTATATATAAAAAGGCGTTCATATTATTTCTTACGGATATGTTTCCCGTAAAATAATAACACCCCACCAAAAAAAACAAAACAAAACGTAAGTTTATTAAAATAATTGTCAAGATCACATAAAAATAGCCATAATGCGTTTCGGCAATATTTTAAAAAAAAAGAACGTAATATTTATTTCAAATCAGATTAATTAAACTTTAAATCTTACTCAAGTTTTCAGAAATTTATATTTATTTTTTAAAGATTGTTCCATAAAGAGAATTACACAGTCGAAAAGTAGGAAATGTGCAATTTATATACGTTGACCATTTGTCAACAACTTCAGATTTCCTGAAGAATTACTGCAAGTCGTTTGTCTGAAGGCTTACGGCAAATTGTTTTAATTGCATTTATCGGTGCAAAAGATTATCTTTCAAAATCAGTTTGTCTTACTAGCAGTTGAATTTTTAGAGAAATTACGAGAAACACTGTAATAATGTTAAAGTTAAAAGTTGTCTGCGACATTGTCTTTTAAAAAATTAGGTAAAAAAAAATCACCCAAGTAGTCTCTTTGTAAAGACAACATTTGCTGCTGTGTATCAAAAACTAATAAAACATGTACATTATTTTTCTTTCTTTTCGCAGATGCGTGTTGTGGCGCAGTGGATATCGGTTCGGAAAGAAAAATCAGAGAACTGATTTCGAATCCTAGTTGAATTCGATGCATTCAATTACGTGAAATTGCCCTTTGAAAACCCAGTTAGGGGTTAAACAGCAGGACAGATTATGTTCTACAGCCTTGGGTGG
The DNA here is from genome assembly GCA_037127315.1 of Ascarosepion bandense. Lineage (NCBI taxonomy): Eukaryota > Metazoa > Mollusca > Cephalopoda > Sepiida > Sepiidae > Ascarosepion > Ascarosepion bandense. The sequence goes on from JBBBDQ010000941.1 coordinate 5,521,489, forward strand.
AATCCAGTCTACCACATAAAAAAAAAATGCTAGAAAATCGTCTGCCTAGTCTGTCATGTTTTTTTAGACATGATCGCCCAAACGTGAACCTTCTTTGGCACTTGACTGACTGACTGACATTGTTTAAACATTTCACCCAAATAAGGCACTTTGGCCAACGCAGTAGTGCGTCGTACAAATAAACCTCTGGTAGCTAAAGGCCACTATTTTGAGCATCTCTTGTGGTTGTAGAGTCGAAAGGTAAGTATTAAATTAGTATTAATCTCGGGATGTCTGAATAAATTTAGTATTACAATATCTGTACAAGTTTTTCTTTTCTTGAAATCTAGATGCAAAAAAGAAAAAAAAGATTTACCGCGTGAAACAATATGAAAACGAAAACGATTAAGGTCAGTCAACCAAGTGCCATACGTGATATACGCTTTGGCGATCATTTTCCCACAATAGGTTGCCATTACTTTTTGCGGTAGGCCAATGCTATAGAACCCAATCTGTTCTGTTATTTAACTTATAACTGGAGGGAGGACACGGATTAATACCTTTCCCAAGGGTATTTGCGCGTAAGTGCATGCAAGGAATTCAACTGGAATTCGAACTCGGGTTCCCGATTTCTCGTTCTGAGCCGATATCCACTGCATCACAACACGCATTTATTATTAAAGTAATAAAGAGGAATTGACAAAGTTTCTATTTGCATTATATGCAACGGATAAATGGAAATTTTCTGTCACCTTTTGCTTTAATAATGCAATCATATTTCTTTAATTATTAAAAAAGGAAAAAAAAAGAAAACATTGTTACAGAGAGGGAACAATGAAATAATAGGAATTAAAAAGACAGATGATAACGATTGACAGCGCATTTCAATTTTTCAAGATCAATGTTGACTGGAAAGCAAGAAGACGGAAAAGATTAGATCAATATTAGCAGAGAACAGTAAAAAGGACGAGACTTGCCTGTCACTTAATTACTGTCAGTCATTTAAGTGCCATACGTGAAACACGTTTGGGCGATCGTGTATCGAACGAGACATGGCTGACTAGGCAGAAGATTATCCCGCAGTAGGTTGCCATTGCTTTCTGCGATAGACTGGTTGCCGACCAAGGCTATAGAACCTAATCTGTCCTGTTATTTAACCCATAACTGGAAGGAAGAGATGGATTAATACATTTCCCAAGGGTATTTGCGCGTAAGTGAATGCAATGAATTCAACTGGAATTCGAACTCGGCTCCCCGGTTTCTCGTTCCGAGCCTATATCTACTGGACCACAACGCACATCCTGTTACCTGTACATTACTGTACAGGTAACAAAAAAGGGAAAGCACACCAGAAAAATTAACAAGAAAATGTTTACAGAAAAAGTGCAGGTAAGCTAAAGCGGTGGGGGATGTTACTGAAGCTGAGAGAACAGGTCAGGACCTATAGAATTGCAGATGGTTCTTTGGATTTTATCAAGAAGCTCTAAAGGCATAGCAGAATTCAGAGACTAGATGTGATAGCAATGCATGAACGAATGGTAGACTTGTAAAGGTGTATAATAGATTCTGGAGAGAAAACTTCTCCAGACAGTGAACCAACTTTACTTGCAGAATACCTCGAAACAGGGAACAAAGATGTTATTTTTTACAATCATTTTACCCCCGGCAAAGGAGAAATGCTACTAGTGCGCAGGGCGTTTTAGTGAGAGAATAAAAAAGTTACAGGGGATGTCAAAAAAAAAAAAAAAAGGAAAGATGGATGGGAATCAAATAAATAAAAAGATGGGAATTGACGTTGCATTTGAACCTTTGAAGATTGTAGCTATCAGGGAAGCAATAAGATAGAAGCGAGTTCCACAAACTGGAAATGAAACTCTTAGAGTAGGAGAAGCGGTTACTTTTATCTATTTCTACGGTAAAAAAGTGGAACATTGATACCAATCTAGTATCACGAGTAAATACATGTGGTTGATTGGTTGTTTGGTTGTTTTTTTTAATAGCATATCAACCTCAGCGGGTCATTTATTGCCAACTAAATTTTATTTATTTATTGCTGGTAATACCTTTTTCTTTCAACAATTTATTGTTGTTTTTATATAAGTTTTGTGTCTAGTAATACTTTTTTTCTTTTCGAGTATCAAGATTCATTGGGATTTTATTCAAGGACAGGGTCCCCAAGTCTTACCCTATTATTTAACTCATAACTGGAGGGAAGGGACGGATTAATAGTTTTTCAAGGGTACCAGTGCTTAAGTGAATGCAGGGTATTCAACTAGAATTCGAACTCGGCTCACTGATTTCTCTTTCCGAGCCGACATCCGCTGAACCCCAACGCACATCCGTCACTAGACTTTTACAGCACCTGGTATTCCCAAGCAGTTCCCCATCTAAATACTGACCAGGCTCAACGTTGCTTAACTTCGGTGATCCAGCGAACATGTGGTTGAGGTATCAGGGAAAAAGTATCGTCAAAGAAGTTGCCATGAAAATACTTGTAGAAAAGATAGAGGGAAGCCACATCACGTCGATGAGAAAGTGATTATATTGCAGACCCTTATTTCGATTTTGTCGAGAAATGTTGATAATACATTTATTAAAAGGGAACTATTTGTTTACATATTAAGAATCATACTTGTTTTAATATATTCAAGGCAATTGGCATTCTTACAGTCTTAAATTGTTCATTTTTATTAGCTAAGTTGCTTTGTAATTATTATTGATTGATGATTAGGCTTATTTTATTTTGCTAGTATACACATTCTAGTAGTAGATGTCAGTCAGTTAAGTGCCATACGTGATACACGCTTGGGCGATCATGTTTCGAAAGAGACATGACTGACTGGGCAGAAGATTATCCCGCAGTAGGTTGCCATTGCTTTCTGCAGTAGACTGGTTGCCGACCAAGGCTATAGAAACCAATCTGTCCGGTTATTTAACCCATAACTGGAAGGAAGAGACGGATTAATACCTTTCCCAAGGGTATTTGCGCGTAAGTGAATACAATGGATTCAACTGGTATTCGAACTCGGCTCCCTGGTTTCTCGTTCCGAGCCGATATCCACTGTACCACAACGCACATCCGTATTAGATGTAATAGTCTTAAATTATTTGGATTTCTTATTATTAATTACTGACAATATTTTAAGTTTATTTTTGTTTACTGACGTAAAAGTATCGAGTTGATTGAAATTCTATGGTGAAGCTGTCATTATTATTTCATGACAAGTTTTCTTTTAGTCATGCTTTTTCTTGCTAGTTTTCAGTTTGTCATCCTCGAATTAACAGGCTTATACGTTGATTTTTTTTTTAGTAATGCATTGCTGCTGTTATTAATTTTATAAGAATAAAGCAACAAACTCAAGGAAAGAGTAGCATGTTTGTTGCTTTTTTGCACCTTGAAAGAAGTCGTAATAGTCTTAGATTTTTCTGAATTTCACCGATTAAGAATTACAGAGATGAATTCTTTTCTAGTTTTAATTTTGAGATTTCATAAAAAACATTCGTTAAATATAGGACGCTTATTAACTGGAGGTTAAAACAAATAATATGGTGTTGATTAAATAGAACAATATAGTTGTAGTTGTATAAAATAATTAGAATACAGGAAGGCGCTCTATGTCTACGGCTATATCGTGTTGAATACACCGGTTCCCGTCCGATCACCGAAGTTAAGCAACATCGAGCCTGGTGACCATTTGGGAATACCATGTGCTGTAAACGTAAGGAACAAGAATGGTCCACCGGTCTTTTAGGTTTGGGTGTAGGGCTAACAACCCTGCTCCGTAAAAAACATTTCGTTACAGAAACAGCAACAAAAAATTGTTGCCTTATACACCATCTGGGTGTCATGGATAAATGATGATAAAGGCGCTCTATGCTATGATAAGTGAATTAAAATTCTGTAAAATAATTTACGCTATTTGGTATCATTAAATTCGAATTCTGGGAGACAGTGTATATTATTTTATATGAAAATGTCCGGTATTGTATGCTATTCTGTACGACGGAATTAAAATCCTGTATACTGTTATAGATGTCTGGATTAGAATTCTGGAAGACACTGTATGCTATTCCGTATGATCGAATTAGAATTATTTAAGGCACTGTATGCTGTTTTGTATGATTGTATTAAGTTTTTGTAAGGCTTTATATGCTAATCTGTATGACTGAGTTATAATTTTCTAAGACTCTGTTCTTGTCAGATAGGTCTCCATGGATAGAGCTCACCACCTTAAATTATTTTAGGGATAATCTCATTTTCTGACTCTTGTTAAACGTTACCAGAATATATGACAGCCCGTGAAAAGTGATAAAAAGAGTCCAAATCATCGAAAGAGTAGCTAGCATGTACTTTTTTCTGTTTAGATGTCTTTCAACATGTTATTTTAAATATTGAATCTTTGTTTATTTAAACATGTAATGTGCGTTGTGGAGCACTGGATATAAACTCGAAACGACAAATCGGGGTGCCGAGTTCAAATTCCAGTTGAATATCTTGCATTCACTTATGAACAAATACCCTTGGGAAAGGTATTAATCCATCTCTTCCTTTCAGTTTTGGGTTAAATAATAAAACGGATAGGGTTCTATAGCTTTGGCTGACAACTAGTCTACCATAGAAAGCAATGGTAACCTACTGCCGGATAATCTTCTGCCCAGTTAGTCATGTCTCTTTCGAGACATGATCGCCCAACCGTGTATCACGTATGGCACTTAACTGACTGACTGAATATAATAGTTGGAATAATAATTAAGGCTTACATTGGTCATAAAGTGGGGGATCAGTTTATTACTTCATAACAATAGGAAACCGATCCCCCACTAATTACTACATAATAATATAATAGATTTCTTTTCCCTTTACCTATGAGTCAAATAACAGGACAGATTGGGTTCTATAGCCTTGGTCGGCAACCAGTCTACCGCAGAAAGCAGTGGTAACCTACTGCGGGATAATCTTCTGCTCAGTTAGTCATGTCTCTTTCGGGACATGATCACCCAAAGCGTGTATCACGTATGGCACTTAACTGATCCTTATCAGTTTTTTATAATCGTTGCACACCAAGCAAAGTAATACTACCACTGGTGCGCAGGGACGCCACTTGAGAGAAGAGCGAAGAGAAAGATGAACAAGTTACAGGGGGGGTCGGAGACTAGATAAGAGAAGGAATGCAATACTGGCGTGAAGAGAGTTACGTGAGAGTAGAGTGAATAGAAAAAGAACATGGTACGGAGGATGTTGAGGAAAGGATTAGAGAAAGATGTGAGTCAATGTGATTAGAGATGATTATTGATGTTGCACTTACTCTTTGAGATTGTCGATTACTTGTAAGGGAGTCCCACAGGTGATAAGTGCGAGAAAAGAAGCTAAGCGTAGAAGTGGCGGCTACATTTGACTATTTTGACTGTAAAAAGGATAGGACCTAGTTGCCAGTTTAGTAAATTAAGTGAATTCGCGTAGAAGTGGGCACTAAGGAGCTACGCTTGTCACAGCAGAAGCCGTGAAAATATTTGTGGAAGAGACAGAGGGAAGACACGCCCCGTCGGTGAGAAAGTGGCTAGAGTCAAGCTGCCAGATCGAGGTCGATTACATTGCAGTTTCTCCTTTGAATTTTATCGAGAACCTCAAGATGAACATCAGGGGCGTCAAACCAGGTATGACAATAGTATTCAATGTACGGACGAACGGTAGTATATCTCACATTGCTATTTCCTGTCTTTCATTCCCTCTATCTATCCTTTGAGTATCAGATTTGCCAAGTACTTCCTCCTCATTACGTGCTCGATAAACTTCAGCTGTCTCTTCTTGATGCGATATATAAGTTTTCCGTTCGTCGCATCCTCCCCAAAATATTGTCGTTACTCACATGTTTGATTAATGGTATCCTCAGCATCCTTCTGTAGAACCATATTTCTGTTGCTTCCAGTCTCTCTTTTATCTCTAAAAAGATCAGTCGTAATTGCTTAAAAAAATTATTTCACCGAAAGAGTGAACTCAAGTTTTTTCCTCGTCAAATGGTTCACGTCACGGAAATATAGAAACAGAAAGTTAATGGAAGATTGTATTTACGTAGTTTTTATTATTATTATTATTTGTTAATTAAAAAGTACATCAATTAATTTGTTGGTTTTTTATTTACGATAATGAATAACATTTTTTCCCATAAATTCAAACATAACATCTTCGCGTAACAATTCTGTGAATCATTTCTGATATATTCTTTGAATATTTTAAAAAATTAAAATTAATTAAAAACAGTTAATTAACATTTGTCATATCAAAATAGATACGTAAATAAATTTAATACTTAGTTGACAGATATGCGTTGTGGGGTAGTGGATATCGGCGAGGAATGAGAAAACGTTGTGCCAAGTTCCAATTCCAGCTGAATTCGTTTCTCTCACTTACACGCAAATATCATTGGGAAAAGTATGAATCCTTCAATTCTTCCCTGAGCTATGGGTTAAATAGCAGGACAGCTTGAGTTCTGTATTCGTGATTAGCAACCGGTCTATCGCAGAAAGAAATGGCAACCTACTGCTAGGAAAAAATTGACTAATCAGTCATGTCACTTTCGAAACACGATCGCCTAAGCGTATATTACGTTGGGCCCTTAACTAACTGACCTAGTTTATATCAACCTTTATTTATTTAAATATTTTTCTCGTTGCCTGCTACGGATGAAAAAAGGAACAAATATCTTAGTTCTAATTTCAGCATGCAATAATACCTTAAATAAGAACAGATTTACAGTATTTACATTATTCGGACTATTGTTCTCATCTATGTTGCTATTTGTACGATGTTTCGGCCGTTGTACGCTCCGGCCTTCTTCAGGTGCTAGGAATTTTGAACCGAACTCTTTATTACAATCACTGGGGTATATGAACTCCATTCCTTGCGTAAAGACCCGCTGGGAAGTCATGAGTTTTCTCCCTCTAAATTTGTAAGTTACTTGTTCACCACTGCTGTAGCCTGGTATTGAACTCACAACTCTAAGAGTCACGTTAGTAACTAAACAACGTTTATATCCACTGGGCCATGTGTCCTTAAGGACAAGAACAATTGAAAGATTCAGGTGCCGGAGCGTACAACGGCCGAAACGTCGTACAAATGGCAACAAGATGAGGACAATAGTCTGAATAATGTAAATGCTGTAAATACTATGTTATCTCAGAAATATAGACAAATGCTAAAGAACAGATTTATTGTTGCCAAACATTCATCAGGATTTTTATTGTGTGTAGAGTGATTAACGCTCAGTAAAATTTAAAAGGAAGACCTGGTGAAGGTCGTTTGAACTCCCTTTAGGTTGCACGCCCATCTAGCAGAATAGTGTAGATTGAGCTCCGTAATTCTGTATGTGGTCAGACATGGCAACACTGGGCGGAGGTCATCCTCGACTGAAGTCAACGGTCATGACAGATGGCTTCTAACGATTTTGATCAAAGGCACGTGTGAGTAAGCAAGGCGAACTTTTAAGTTGGAGAAGGTCGGCTCCAGATTTGACCGCCATATCTATTTGTACAAGACAAGCTACGCATGAATAAATGTAGTTATGCGGTGGGAAATAACCAGGTATTCAGCTTCACAGTCAAACTACGACCACACCCAGTTATGGGTCTCAAATTTTACAAGCCGTCTTTCCTTATTTTGTGTTTTGAAATTTCAATTGTCTCTTTCTGATTCTAAGTATATGTTTTGTTTTTTGCCTTTTCCTTACAACTTTGTCGTTTCTTGCATAATCAGTTCCCGGTATTCTCAGCATCCTCCTGTAGAAATACATTTCTTTTGCGTCAAGCCTTCTCTTCATCTTTGAGGAGATCATCCAGTATTCATTTCATATATAAGTCGTTTCGAGGAAGATGAGGAAAGGCCAACAATTTCAGTGAAATGGAATCTCGATAGATTTTACTGAGAGGAAAGAATATGGCTGGAAAATCGATTTCTATATTTGCTGGTGGATTGACCGGCGGAGATGTGTGAAATTTTTAGCACTCTTCAGAAATCACTGAGAAAATTGACAGATAATAATAACGCCTTCCTCCGTGCACAATGAATTTGGACACACACACACACACACACACATATATATATATATATATATATATATATCCGCATGCAGTGTGGGTATAGAAGAATCCAAAGGAGTATCCTATATATATATATATATATATACGAACTAAATCTAAAAGTGAGCCAAAGCCGACCGCGGTTTCACTCTTACTTTAACACTTTACTGTTAAGGTTTTCGTCTTGGGCTTTTTTTTCTTTGGAACACAGCTTTTGCTTTGTTTGTTTCTTTTTTTGTTTCCCCCCTCCCCATTTGGTATTACTTTTGGGGATTGACGACTAAATTTACCGTTTTGTTAACTGTAGGACTTAATGATTTTAGTCATTATTAGTGATACTGTTTTCTTGGTACGTTTTACAATAATAATAATAAGAAGAAGACTCTGGGTTTTATACACTAGCTAAAATGAGGCTGGCCGTTATATAATTTAAATCTTGATATGTATATCGGATTATCAAAATGTAAATTATGTAACGGTCAGTCATAATTCATCACCTAATTAATCGAGCTACCTGTTAGAAAAAATGGATATTAATTATATAATTTACAACTCTGTTATATTATATTGGATGTGTTGTGGTGTAATGGATATCGGCTCGGAATGAAAAATAAGAGAGCCGAGTTCGCATTCCAGTTGAATTCATTTATACAGATATTCGTTTACATTATGAAGGAACCGGACACCATAAATAACACTGATATGAAAGTATAAATCTGACAAGGCTATTTAAGAACATGGGTCATGTTTTCAGGTTAAAAGTTTGGCTTAGTAGCATCTTATGGATGCGCTTTGTGCAATGGATATCGGCTATTTGAATTCCAGTTGAATTAATTTCATTCACTTTCGCGCAAATAACATTGGGAAAGGTATGAATCCATCTCTTCTCCCTCCAGATATGGGTCGAATAGCAAGGCAGATTGGGTTCTACAGCTCTAGAATAGCAAGGCAGTTTAGGTTCTATAGCTATAGCAAACAACTTCGAAAAAATCAGTCATGGATCGAAGGAGGCATGATAGCCCAAGCGTGTATCACGTTGTGTACTTGACTGACGGAGCATCTTATAGTGTTGAACATAATTACCCCTAGCATTATCTTGTATTCTGTTCCCTAATCTCCTGTACTAAACTGTTTGTAAATGACTCATACACCTAGATATCTGACGTGTTTAAAATATATGAACTCCAAATCTTGAATTGGAGTAGATAGATCTATCTATCGCCCGGTTCACACTCCACCCACGTCTATTGAACAGGTTAAGAGGCTCATCCCTTGTTCCCTGTTTAGGTTGTGGTTTCCGGCTTTCTCTTCTCCAATCATCTCAGTTTTTTTTCAATTGGAGTAGATAGATCTATCTATCGCCCGGTTCACACTCCACCCACGTCTATTGAACAGGTTAAGAGGCTCATCCCTTGTTCCCTGTTTAGGTTGTGGTTTCCGGCTTTCTCTTCTCCAATCATCTCAGTTTTTTTTTCAATTGGAGTAGATAGATCTATCTATCGCCCGGTTCACACTCCACCCACGTCTATTGAACAGGTTAAGAGGCTCATCCCTTGTTCCCTGTTTAGGTTGTGGTTTCCGGCTTTCTCTTCTCCAATCTTCTCAATTTTTTTTTTCAATCGGAGTAGATAGATCTATCTATCGCCCGGTTCACACTCCACCCACGTCTATTGAACAGGTTAAGAGGCTCATCCCTTGTTCCCTGTTTAGGTTGTGGTTTCCGGTTTTCTCTTCTCCAAGCTTCTCAATTTTTTTTTTCAATCGGAGTAGATAGATCTATCTATCGCCCGGTTCTCACTCCACCCACGTCTGTTTAACAGGTTAAGAGGCTCATCCCTTGTTCCCTGTTTAGGTTGTGGTTTCTGGCTTTCTCTTTTCCAATCTTTTTACTCTTTACTTTATTTTTTCAATTGGTGTAGATAGACTAAACTATCGCCCAGTTCACAGTCCACCCACGTTTATTGAACAGGTGTAGAGACTCATCCCTTGTTCCCTGTTTAGGATGTGGCTTCCGGCTTTTTCTTTTCCAATCTTTTCACTATTACGTAGCCCCCTTGCTCGCGGTGATACCATTAAAAAAATTGCTATGATTCCGAGGAGAAGACATCATTACACTCGTTAAATTATAGTTACTTGTTTTGTGAAACTTTATCTGAAATACTAATTCTTGAAAAACTTGTTATAGAATATATATTTTTTTTTGCTTAAGAACAATTTTTTTCCGAATATGAATCAGTCAGATGCTTACGCGCTTGGGCGATCATGTCTCAAAAGACTGACTAGGCAGTTAATTTTCCCGCAGTATGTTGCCATTACGTTCTGCACTAGATTGGTTGCCAACCAAGGCTATAGAACCCAATCTGTTCAACAATTTAACATATAGTTGAAGGAAAGAGACGAATGCATAATTTTCCCCGAAGGGTTTCTGTGAATAAGTTAATGCAATGAATTCAACAGGAATTCGAACATGGCTCTCCGATTTCTCGTTCCGAGTCGATATCCACTGCACCACAACAAACATCCTACTATGAATACCTACGTAATTATTATAGATCCTTAATGTTGTTACGATGGTTTCTAAAAAAAACAAGACGGTTGTCTTCTATTAATATATGTTTTTGGATCTATATTTATATATTTTCTCCATATCTATATTTATAAACTTGCAAAGCATATTTTTAAAATGATTAGATAGACTGGGGCATTATTTCTTCTTTGTAGTCCTGAAAAAGAAAGAGAATACGCCTGATGAAACAAAAAGTATGGAACTGGTACTATTGTGCGTTGTGGTGCAGTGGATATCGGCTCGGAACGAGAAATCGGGGAGCCGAGTTCGAATTCCAGCTGAATTCATTGCCTTCACTTACGCGCAAATACCCTTGGGAAAGGTATTAATCCGTCTCTTCCTTCCAGTTATGGGTTAAATAACAGGACAGATTGGGTTCTATAGCCTTGGTCGGCAACCAGTCTACCGCAGAAAGCAATGGCAACCTACTGCGGGATAATCTTCTGCCCAGTCAGTCATGTCTCTTTCGAGACATGATCGCCCAAGCGTGTATCGCGTATGGCACTTAACTGACTGACTGTGGTGCAGTAGATATAGATTCGTAACGTCAAATCGGAGGTGCCGAGTTCGAATATCACTTGAATTCTTTGCATTCACTAATGCACAAAAATCCTTGGGAAAGATATTAATCCGTCTCTTTCCTCCAGTTATGGGTTAAAAAATAGAACAGATTGGGTTCTATAGCCTTGGCTGGCAACCAGTCTATCGCAGAAAGCAATGGCAACCTACTGTCCAGTCAGTCATGTCTCTTTCGAGACATGGTCGCCCAAAACGTGTATCACGGATCGCACTTAACTGACTGATAAGTTATGATCGCTTCGATGTGGTGGAATAGTTAGCAAGCTTGTCTTACAGGTTCCCTTGGTAAAAGAGTAGTAGGTTCGATTTTCATTCGGTGCTTCACACATTCGTGCTTCTGCCGCATCCACACTCAGAAAATAATTTCAGGAAACTTCGACGTAATGTAATGGCTACTTTATTTTTTGTTAGTGCAATTACAAGTGAGTAGTGAGTTCGATCCCTAGATGCTCCGTACTTTCGACTTTGTATCAAATCTAAGCTACGCTTAGTAAATTACCACATGAATTCAACGCTTAATCTTCTTCAAATTAGTCCCTTTGTGAACCCACAAACTTTATCCGATGTCATTTTCATGGATAAAGCATTCCTTGAACTCCAGTTTTCTTTTTGATTTTCTCAGTGTATGAATTCTTGTTCCATTCAAATGAGATTTGAATTTTGGAAAGAATATAAGTCACAAGGGGCGAGATTTGAGGAATATGGTAATTGCCAGAACTTGTAATGTGGTATTTAGCCGAAAACTGCGGAACAAGGTATGGTCAAGGATGGAATGTCTGTTGTGTGGCGAGACAACCGCATTCTACCCATTTTCCGTCCAAACACTGCTGTAAACAAAACAAACGTGAGCCAGAACTTAGTAACTTCGTGTGCATTCGAGACAGAGTCCAGGTTTAGTTGGTTCCAAGCACATTCACTCAGAATACCTTATCTCCGTTATCTTAACAACAGTCCGGATATTTTTTGATCTGTACTCGTATATGCAATTTTCTGGTCCCCACAGTTTGTCAAGCAGATGAAAATAGAATCGAAGTTTATAGGACCTCATCTTATGATGGTCCTAAGCAAACTGCATCGGATCGCAAGGCCTCTGATTGGGAGGTTGTGAGAAGTATGGAACAACTTCTTGATTGCAGTTGTTCCTAGATCCACTCCGACGCGGAGTGGTAGCCCCTATTAGAGTCCAAGCTATGAGCAAATAGTTACCCCTCAAATTGGGGTGTCCTGGGTAGGACGGTAAACTGCATCTGGCAGCAAGGCCTCTAATTGTGAGGTTGCGAGGAGCATGGAACCATCTCTTAATTGCTGTTGTTCCATGATCCACCCTGACCCGGGTTGGTAGCACCTGTTAGGGTCCCAAATATGGGCAAATAGTTAACCCCAAAACTGGGGTTAAAACACTATGAAAATATAAAAATAGACTTTTATAGAAATATTACTAATAATATATTTTTGAGGAAAAAATTATCATCATAACACATTTTTAAAATAAAATAAAATTACTACCAGCAATACAATTTTGAATACCAAATTAGAAGACATCTTCAGTTTTCTAAAATAAAAAAAATGAATTTTCATCAAAACCTGACTAAATCCACCTTCTCACATATAACCAAATATTTAAGAAATACCTAAAATCCTATCTTTTTTTACATAAAATAACCCACGGTGGTTGATATGCTATTAAAAAAAATCTCTCTCATTTTATGAAGCCTCATCTGATGCTATCATATGTTACTGCAAGATCAACAGAGATACTGTTCAATTTTCTATTTGAACAATAAGTATGCTACTGTATGAACATGATGACATTGTACATGAACGCCTTTCCAGAACAAAATCCAGACTAGGTTGTTAGAAGTGGGCTTCTATAAAATTGTACTGGTTTAGTTAGTAAAATGTTCATTGCTACTTGCAGATGTGTGGGTAGTGCAATGGATAGTGGTTTGCAATAACAAATCCAAGAGCCATGTTTGAACTCCGGTTGAGCCTTTTAGATTCATCTTCTACGTTTAGCTATGGGTGAAATAGTAAGATTTCCATCGTTCTTTTTTTTTTTTAATCATTTCACCCCGAGCAAGGCGGAAACGCCACTGATGTGCAGGGGGTTACATAAATGTAAAAAGATTAATTAGAAAAGAGTGAGGAGTACAAACTAGTTAGAAAGGAACAATAGAAAGCAGGTGCGATGACAGATACATAGGTGGAGAGAAGGGGAAGGTTATACAGGGATGGGGAGAGAGCTAGAGTCCAGTGGTTAGTAGATGAGTATTGACTTTGCATTTAAATTTATGGAGATTGTAGCCGTCAGGAAAGCAAGAATACGGGAGCGAGTTCCACAGGCGGGAAGTGCGAGAGAAGAAGCTGCAGGAGTAGAATTGTCATCTGCATTTGGCTAACCTGACTGTGAATGGGTGGGACCCAGTTGCCAGTCTGGTTGCGCGAGTAAACACCTGTTGAGGAGGCATCAGTGACTTAAGCTCGTCCGAGCAGAAGCCATGAAAGTATTTATAGAAGAGACAAAGGGAGGCCACATTTCGACGATGGGGAAGTGGCTGCAGTCGAGCCGCCAGATCAGTACCTATCACATTACAGACTTTCCTTTGGAGCTTGTCAAGAACACTGAGGAGAACGGCAGGGGCACATGACCATAAATGGCAGCAGTACTCCATAATACAAAATACGTACCATAAACAAGGTCTATTTTTCTTTTGTTAGACAGTTATTGTTGATGTTTCATAAAACACACTTCTCAAAATTATGCACCAGCTCAGATAATATACAACATTATCTGCCTCAACGTAAAGTTACACTTTGTGATTATTTTTTGATGATCCCAAGTCTCACTAACAAAAAATGATAACGAAAGACGCGGTGATGCATTTTCATTGACCCTTGAACTCGCAAACCAACAATTAGAGATAAAAAAGGTTTCCAGGTAACTGTTCAGCGCATAGAGCATGTGTATTTAATATTTAGTCTCTCAATCACTTCACCCTCTCCATCACCGACAAGTACACGGCAGTATTTCCGTAGTGGAGACAATAAAAGAAGCCAACACTGACTATTTGCGTTACGCTGTTTCTTACTATAAGAATAGTTTCTTCTTGATATAAAGACACATTATTTGACATTTAGTAAGAAACAGAGACAGCGCAACTTTAGTGTATTGGCTTGAAGATAGCTGTATAGACTAATGTACCAACTAATGTGCTGATATATTTAATTTCGAATGTGTCCGACGAACATCTCCAGTAGTAATAGCATATACATTCTTCACGAAAATTTAATTATTCTAAATTATACTGACTGGATTGTCTTGAAAGGAATAAAATTATTGTATTGTGAACAATACAGGGAACAACGTTACTTTATCTCTCCCCAACTACTAACGTCTTGAAAATTTTACATGCATCTTCAGAACTGTATAGATCGTCGTGATGTGATCAGCGTCTAAAGTAATGTTGCCTTAACAACGGAAGTAACGCCCATTCCACTAATCATTCTTTTACGCCTGCTCACAGAGTTGTACATGACAAAATTTCGAAATTAGATTATTATTTTATTGAAAAGATTCTGCGAGGTGCTTCATCAAAATTAATAACATATTTATTTTTGCGAGCAGAAGCGCACCATAAAATAACTTCACTGCATTAATATATATAAAAAAAGGTTACCTAATTATCTTTTTCTTTGAAAACAGCGTGTTTTTAATGTTGGCAAATACATTACCCCCTACCAGGCTCCAGATGGTAATTACATTACACTTAACTGACTGAGTTATTAGGGAAGCAAGTAAGAAGAAGGGAGGTGGAAAATGCGGCAAAAATGTTGCTGTTGCAATTAACCATTTTAACGGTAAAAAGCGGGGGACCAAAATGCTTATCTAGTAGCACACTGACATTCATGTGATCTTGCACCAAGAAAAATTCTCATCAGAGCAGTCGCCATGAAAATGTTTGTATAAAAGACAGAGGAGAGCCATGTTACGCTGGTGAGAAAGTGACTGATGTCGAGATGCCAAGTCAGAAGCGGTTACATTATAGATCCTTCTTTGAATTTTGTCGAGAACATCTAGATGAATATCACGAGTACCAGACCAGATATAGCAGCAGCATTCAATGTACGGGCGAATATTAGATTTGCAAATGTGCAAAAAGGACTCTAATAAGAAAAAAGCTCCTGGCACGAAACAGTGACCCAGTTTTCTTTGCAGTAGGTGCAGCTACTGATTCGATGTAGCCTCTGCACCTCAGGTCGGGCGAAAAAGTGAAGCCAAAGAGGCACAATATGTTGCTCTCCAGGAGACTATCTGTTAGGGCGCCACTCCTATTTGACTACAAATGGACTGTTCCCATTGCTATATATAGTAATGGTGGATTCTCTACAGGAGGGTCGTAGAGAGTCACTTGAGAGTCTCTAATGAGTTACTGAAGAGTCAGTGCGAGTCAGTGAAGAGTTAGTCACACTTCCGGTGGCGTACCGGAAGTAATCACGTATACACACGGCTTACGACGGATTGGACTGTTGTATCTTTCTATTGTAAATATTACTAATCACTTCTGTACATACTAACCGTCTTTCCGCGGAATACAACTTATATTCTGATTCTGTTTTTGAGTTATTCATTTATACTTGGCGACATAACACTATCACTAACCATGCTAATAGCGGGCAGGAAGGTTTGTCTATGATGGTTAAAAAGTGGCATTCAAATTTACAATCCATTTCTTGTCTAAGTTAACCACTGATTGGAAGTCCTTTTCAAGAGCAGCGGCCAGGTTTATTTTGTCAGCCTTAATAGATTTCCTATTGAGACGATCACAAATGGTGTCATTTGCATATATAAGTTTGTCTATGGTGGTTAAAAGAGAGCAATTTTGTTTTTGTGACATTCAAATTTACAATCCATTTCTTGTCTAAGTTAACCACTGATTGAAAGTCCTTTTCAAGAGCAGCGGCCAAGTTTAATTTGTCAGCCTTAGGGGTTTCTGTACTGAGACAGAAGTAAACTGTGATGTCATATGCATAAATACCCACTTGAGAATTGATGATATCAAGATAATTCATGAAGATCAGAAACAGCGGAGGCTCTAGGATTTCGTTCGTGTGAAAAGATCTTGAAACTTGCCCGTTCAAAACGACCCTAATTTCATGATTTGATAGGATTTGATAGGATTGGATTAAATAAAGCAATCGTGTAGTAATACTATAGCCCTAGAGATTGTGTAGAGGCCAGCAAGCCAAAACCCGTCAAACGCTTTCGAGATATCTAGAACCACAGCTCAAGAGCCTGATATGCATAATAAGTGATATCTGTAGAAGACCTATTAAAGCGGAAGCCATATTATTTGTCATGGTGTTGGTCGTAAGAAGTGAGATGTTTAACCACTTCAGTATTGATGCAGTCAGTCAGTTAAGTGCCATACTTGATACACGCTTTGAGTGATCATTTCTCGAAAGAGACACGACTGACTGGGCAGAAGAATCTCCCACAGTAGGTCGCCATTGATTTCTGTGGTAGATTGGTTGTCGACTAAGGCTATAGAACCCAATCTGTCCCGTTATTTAACACATAACTGGAGGGAAAAGACGGATTAATACACTTCCCAAGGGTATTTGTGCGTAGGTGAATGCATGAAATCCAACTGGAATTCGAACTCGGCTCCTCTGATTTGTCACTCCGAGTCGATATCCACTGCGCCACAAGAGTAGAGACCCTAAACATTTGTCGAAAACGAGAAGATAACATGGAAGAGTAGAAGGATTCTCTAAAACCAGACTTACGAGAAGCTATAAGTTATTTCATTCTGTCAGTAAACATTAATTTTTCTTTCATTTAGGACACGCTTGCACTCTTTACAAGCAAAGAAAAAAGACTTTTCTAAACAGACGTCACTCAGTCAAGTGCCATATGTGAAACACGCTTGGGCGATCATGTCTCAAAAGAGACATGACTGACTGGGCAGAAGATTATCCCGCAGTAGGTTGCCATTGCTTTCTGCAGTAGACTGGTTGTCAGCCAAGGCTATAGAACCCACTCTGTCCTGTTATTTAACCCATAACTGGAAGGAATAGACGGATTAATACCTTTCCCAAGGGTATTTGCGCGTAAGTGAATGCAATGAATTCAACTGGAATTTGAACTCGGCTCCCCGATTTGTCGTTCCGAGCCGATATCCACTGCATCACACCGCACAACAGACGTGTACAACCGAAAGAACTGATTCCTGTGGGCAATATCGGCCGAACATGCAGATGAAAACCAAGAACATGACTGGCAACCATTTTAGGAGAATAGAAATTCCTACGTCAAAGACATGTTTTTCAGTTTGGAGCAGTTTTCTCCTTGACAAGCTACCAGCCGAGTCTATATATTCTAGTCTACCATGTGAATTACCATGATGTATAATAATTGAAAGGAATGTATGAAGAGCTATGATCACCTGCTTTCAGAAAAAAATATTCATAGTATTAATATAATGACTAAAACTTTAATTCAAACTGACATGGTGATTAACAGCAAATAACTGAAAGTAATGTGTGGAGAGTTTGATCAACTGCTTCCGGAAAAAAATTCATAGTGTTAATATAATGACTAAAAGTTTTAATTCCAATGAAAAATCCTATATTATTTACTGCCCTCTTCGTTTCGGGAACAGCGATGAAATTGAAGTTTTTTTTAGCATTCGAATCGCATCTTTCCTGGTCTCATGAAAACACACTCATTAATTGCAACTTGAAATTTGCATTCCTCAGCTGAATTATATAATTCTTTTCAGTCTTCTGACAATCATACTACAGATTCAGCCGTTTTGTGCTAAGGCTTTTAGGATTTATATTCATATCGGCGAAAAATTGTTTGCTTCCGCGCTCAGTTTGGGGTCTAATTATTAACAATGAAACATTACAAACCGTATTCAGAATCATAATTGTTGGCAAAATCATACAATATTCTCTACGATTTTATAGCAAGAAGTATTCTCTTTTTATCACGTTGAAGCCTGTCACCACTAGGTTTGCTACTCTTTTCAGAGGTAAAAGATCTGTCTGATTTGTAGCCTATTAGAAAAGCCGTTTAGGTTGCAGATTTTTTTTTAATCATATCACACCGGGCAAGGCGGTAAGGCCACTGGTGTGCAGGGGGCTACGTAAGAGTGAAAAGATTGGAAAAGAGAAAGCCGGAAACCACATCCTAAACTGGGAACAAGGGATGAGCCTCTATACCTGTTCAATAGACGTGGGTGGAGTGTGAACCGGGCAATAGTTCAGTCTATCTACTCCAATTGAAAAAAAATAAGGAAAAGTGAAAAGATTGGAAAAGAGAAAGCCGGAAACCACATCCTAAACAGGGAACAAGGGATGGGCCTCTACACCTAATCAATAGACGTGGGTGGAGTGTGAACCGGGCAATAGTTCAGTCTATCTACTCCAATTGAAAAAAAAAATAAGGAAAAGTGAAAAGATTGGAAAAGAGAAAGCCGGAAACCACGGCCGAAGTCGAAGGAGAGTGTACCGGAAACCCCTTTCTAAACAAGAAACAAGGCGATCACCTCCACTCTTGCTCAATAGAAGAGGGTGGAGTGTAAAACTGGGTGATGGAGGGTACTATCTACTGCAATAATAATAATAATAATAATAATAATAAAAATTTAAGTTTTAACTTAGTATAAGTCGAAACGAGATTTAAACGTAAAATTTATATACAATAGCAAAATACTACCCCTGTTAAAAAATTCAGGCAAATTAAAGACAAAAATTAAAGACAAAAATTAAAATAAAATAAAAATCGCAAATCAACATACCAAGACGGTAAGACAGACTGATAAAGTTGAGCAGAAATACCGAAGTAGGATTCCGTTCTGTAATTTTCCCAGAATATTTTCGTAGTGGCCCGCCATCTTGGGTTAGTTGAAGTCGAGAGAGTGAGAAAAAAGAAAGAAAGAAAGAATGAACGATGCTACACTACCTCTACCCTTAAATAGTCCTTCAAACAGCGAAACCACTGTGAAGTCGAAACGAGATTTAAATGTAAAAATTATTTGCAATAGCCAAATACTACCCCTGTAAAAAAATTCAGACAAATTAAAGACAAAGTCTTGAGGCTTCTGAATCATTAGACGGTGGAATAGCTATAAAACAACACACTTAAAAATAATGAGCGGGTAGGATTTTGTTATCTGCTTCTATCTGTCTTTTCCCTCCAGAACATGAGAGATCATGCCTCTCCACAACTTCTTGTCCTTTGTAGCCCTTACAAGTACTTATTCCATTTTCCAAACCTCCTCCCTGCCGTTGTGCCACTCATTCACACAAGTCCGACAGCTAGGTTGTTCACTACCTCCCCTTTTCTCTCTTCCCCTTGGTATGCCCAGTGAGGGTTAATTTTGCCATATACTGCTTCCTCATTTTATGTCCAAGAATTTCCGTCTCAATCTTTCTGATTCTGTGTGTAATTGTTCGTTTTGTTGTCATTTTCTTTGAGATTTCCTCGTTATACTTACGGTTTAAGGTATTCTCAGTATCCTTCTGTAGTGCTACATTTCTATTGCCTTTGCTTTTTTTTTTCATTCGTAGGGAGATTATCCAGAAGTGCAACACTCTTTACTTTTCGTTTAACGATTTTTCTTTCTGTTTTTTAGTTTAGATTTTCAATTGTATATTTCGCTAAGCCAATGGGCATTCAGATTTTCAATCCTCTGTTAAAACATATAATTATTAGTTTAGGATTAAACAGTAAAGGAGCAGGACCGCTTTCTTTTTCTAACTGTTGTGGCGACTTGTGTACGAATCTTCGTTGCCAATATGTTGTGGATTTCGGGTGAGGAATCGCACAAAATAATGAAACAACAAAAACAGATATGGAGATAGAAAAGTAGGTTATATTGAACGTAATATACACGCTTGAACGCAGGTTAGTAAATCCAGGAATACTATTAGTTAGAAAATAAATATATACAAGTCTTGAAGTGAAGTCGTTGGAAATAGTATATCCGTGTATATTATTCTAGCTGAGTGGAGCACAGAGCTAGTCTGACTTCTGATGCGGTAGTCTCTGGGAAAGTTCGGTATCTCTCAGTAACTTACGTATCAGTTCTGGTACTCTTCGATAACTCGCACGGGTCTCTACGATTACTCTCTCTGTCGTTCTCTTTATGTCAAGAGTATATGTACACTCAGACGAGTCCATTGTCATATACAAAAAGGGGGAGATCCTACAACAGTAACTAATAAAGCAGTACCGTTGGTGTAAAAAATGAAAGAATATGGGTGTTATCCCTCTAGAAGTGGATAAGTAAATGAAGTGTTGTCTCAAACCCTTTTTAAAAGCTGTTTTTTGTCTTCAGCAATGCTACTTTTTCTATGTACCATGCTCCTTCAAAGTGTAGGGGATCGTGGTCCTCCACAATTTCCTGATTTTTGTAGCCCTTAATAAATCTTGTCTTTTTGTTATCTATCTTAAACTTTGTTATGACATCCATTTATGCAAGCTCACTAGATAAACTGCTTTCCTCTGCCTTCAATGAGTCTTGTGAGTATAAAGTTCCCAAGCCCTCTTTCCTCATTATATACCATATAAACTCAAAGCCTCTTTTTGACATAAATATGTTTCTTTTTTGTTTCAGTTTTATTTAAGATTTTGTCGTTGCCTACATATTCGGTCAATGGTATTCTTGGTATCTTTCTGTAGAACCACATTTCTGTTACTTAAAACCTATTCTTCATCTCTAAGAAGATTGTTCTGCATTCACTGCTATATAGGAGGACTGATATGCGCAATAATGTATTTGAAGACGACCTGTACATAGGTATATCAGTTAAGTGCCATACGTGTTACACGCTTGAGCGAACGTA
The DNA here is from genome assembly GCA_037127315.1 of Ascarosepion bandense. NCBI lineage: Eukaryota > Metazoa > Mollusca > Cephalopoda > Sepiida > Sepiidae > Ascarosepion > Ascarosepion bandense. The sequence goes on from JBBBDQ010000941.1 coordinate 5,542,541, forward strand.
CCTCGAAAAAGACTTGACTGACTGGGCAGTTTTTCCCGCAGTAGATTGTCACTACTTTCTGCAGTAAACTGGTTGCTGACCAAGTCAACAGAACCCAATTTGGCCTGCTATTTAGCCCATCGTTGCAGGCAGAAGAGACGGATTAATAACTTTTCCAAGGGAATTTGCTTGGTTTCCTTATGGTATTTGCACGTAAGTTAATGCAACGAATTCAACGGGAATTCGAACTCTGCTCTCCGATTTCTCATTCCGTGCCGATATCCATTGCACAACAATGCACATTCTAATATATATATATATATATCTGTGTGTGTGTGTGTGTGTGTGTGTGTGTGTGTGTGTGTGTGTGTGATTTTAAAAAAAAATTCTAATTTATTTTACCTTTTGTTGTTTTCCAAGTGTAGCCTTCCAGCTTTTATTAGTAGGGGTCTTTTTATTTTATCTTCTTCCCCTTGTCCATATATAACACAAACAAAGATTACGTCCCTATAACAAAATAGTGGCTGATGCGTTCAGGCTGATACGTTCATCCACCTTCTTAATGTGCAAATATCATTCGTTTAGTTTTGCGTTCATACTAAGTTAGACCAATTTAAATGCAGGATTTAAACAGGGAAATTTAAATTTGAACATAAAATATATTTGATCTTTTGTGCTAATTTACCTCATATAATATAAAATTAATCAGTCAGTTAATTTCCATACATGATACACGGTTTGGCGATCATGTCTCGAAAGAGACATGACTGACTAGGCAGAAGATTTTCCCGCACTAGGTTGCCATTATTTTCTGCGGTTGCCAACCAAAGCTATAGAATCGATTCTGTCCTGCTATTCTACCCACAGTTACAGGGTTGAGGAATGGATTGAAACGTTTACCAAGGGTATTTGTCTGCTAGTGAATGAAACGAATTCGATTGGAATTCAAACTTGACTCCATAGCCGATATCCGTATTCTTCAATAGTTTAGATGTGACACAAAGCCGAAAGTGTCGATCAACTACTTAGAATCGAACTCATTACTCAGTCGTAATTGCGAGAAAAGCAAATATTATTTCAACCCAGTAAATTATAAATTAGAAGATAAAATTTGCTTTCTTTATTAAATTTCTGACACTCTTTTGAAATTATAAATTTGAAATCAAAGTTTGTTTTTTTATTACCTTTTTGTCATTCTTTTCAAGTTATAAATTTTAAATCAAAATTTGTTTAGCTTTCCTGTAGTCTTCAGAATTAAAATTTACCAAACATTTGGGAGTTTTCAGTAAGTGCGGATGGTATTCTAGGTATTTACAAGAAATGTTTGACAAATTAAAAAAAAGTAGAAAGAAATCTGTTTTTGGTTTGTAGCTCACTGGTACCCAACTTAGCTCACTGGTACCCCCTATATATGAATTTCCTCGAGCCACAAGATTAGCAACTCGGTCCCACCCTTTTACTGTGAATCCAATAAATTGTAAACGCAAATTCTACTCCAGTAGCTTCTTTTCTCGCACTTCCCGTCTGTGGAATTCCCTTCCACATACTTGCTTTCCCGACAGCTATAATCTCCAAGAATTTAAATGTAAAGTCAATAGTCATCTCCTGTCTCATTAACTTACATCCTCTATCTCATGTTTTTATCTTCGTCCACCCCACTCTCATCAGTATTCTCTTCCTTCTCCTACTCTCTTCCTGACCCCCCCCTGCAACCTCTCATTCCTTCTCATAACATTTCTTCTATGTAAACCCCTTGCACAAAAGTGGCAGTAAAATGCCTTGCTTGGGGCTACACGACTATAAAAAATATATAGGGACGAGCACAAACGTATACCACACACTTAAAAATAGCGCACTCAAGTTGTCCACATTTGGGGTGACTGCCAAAGTCAATCCAGTCTGATTACAACGGAATGACCTTGCTCAGGGAAAATTTTGTGTGGATTTTCATAAATATCAATTCTTTTTATTTTGGGGTGAATTAATATTTTGTGGGGAATTAACAGAAAAGATTCAATGGACTTATTTAAATAAAACTATACGTTTATGTTTATTTCATTTTTTTTTTTATCACATATGTTGCCACTCTTTGGAAATGGTCGCGAATACGCCACATACTTCAAAACGACACGGTTTCGGATTTTCTGCCAAGTTATGTATAATACATTTGTGGGCCTTTTCTTGTTGTCGCCGTTAAGAATCGGATAACAAACACCATGAGTCTCATTTTATCACTATGCAATTATGCGGAATGTAATTATCCAAGTTTTCTTCCAACCGAATGTGAAATAGTCACGGGCGAGAATTTAAATTAATATGCTTTACTCGATTATTACACGCAATTCTCTCTTTAATGACGATGACTAGTTTTCCTTGGAAGTCATTTTTAATAATTTCACATCCAGAGGAGAAACCCCTGTTGCATTGTTCTCACTCTTTAGCAGTTTCTCTCCTTGAATACCTATCTAAAAAAAAGAAAATTGTAAAAAAAAAAAAAAAAAAAATTAAATAAACAAACAAAAAGTAATTAAACTAAAAAAGAAATGCCTTCATTAAACCAACAAAACTGTCACGGGATTTTGCAGCAATTGTCATTCTTGGAAATTTATTTTTTCTGTTAATGTTCACCCAATAAAAGGCCAAAGAGCTACTCAATGTAGGGGTTACTTTGTAGTATTCAGTCAGTTAAGTGCCATGCGTGATACACGCTTGGGCGATCATATCCCGAAAGAGACATGACTGACTGGGCAGAAGATTATCCCACAATAGGTTGCCATTACTTTCTGTGGTAAACTCGTTGACAGCCAAGGCTACAGAATCCAATCTGTCCTGTAATTTAACCCATAGCTAGAGGGAAGAGACAGATTAATATCTTTCCCAAGGATATTTGCATGTAAGTGAATGCAAGGAATTCGACTGTAATTCGAACTCGACTCTCTGATTTCTCGTGTACCACAATGCACACATAGGCGGAATAAAAGGCAAAAAGTATTGACTTTTTAAGCGTAGCTTAGATGTGGCACAAGGCCGAATATAGGGAGCATCCTGTAAGGATCGAAGTCCCTATTCAATAGTAATTGATTTAGGGAAACAAGCTTGCTAACCATTACACCGCTCTTAGGTGTCCAAAAATGACTTTCTAAGCGATCTTAGATAAAGACCAAGGCCAAAACTGTGGATCAGTGAGGATCGAACTCTCTACTCAGTCGTAAATGCGAGAAAAGCTTGCTGACCATTACACCAAGTCGAGGTATCCCAGCAAGAAATGTAGAAATAGGTTTACCTATCGACTGGTCTACACTCCTCACTGATTTTTCATCAGGGTTAAATCCTTTGCTTACTGTTTAGGAGAGAATTTTACCTCTTTTCATTTTTTTGCATCTTAGTGGAATTATCACCTCGCTTAAAGTGAACTGATTAAAAAATAAACAAAAAAAACGCTTCAGTTAATGAGGTCATGTAGAAAAAATAAATTTAAACCTACACTTGAAGTGTCATAATTGTGGTGACCAGGAAAATATTCTGCTGGGAGCCTGTTCCACAATACAGCAGTTCTTTGAAAGAGACCTGTCCGACTGGAACTTAATTTTTACTAATTGAAATCAAAGGAAATGAGGATGAGTCATCCTTGCGGACGAGTCATGGCGGTTCCCAGCTGCAAAGGTCTGGGCTAGTGGGATCAAGGAATGCAGCTCATGAAAGGGGTGCAGGGCAACTTAATTACGACAACACAACACCACCGACTAATCATCGATGAGTGAGCGCCAAAACCACAAAAACGTTGAGACAACTCAGCACCAGAAAATCATAACTTGTTTTTTTAATAACCGAATAAAAGTAATTTATTAAGTATTAAAACCCTAATTCATGAATCAGTTAAATGCCATACGTGATACAAGATTTGGGCGATTATGTCTCGAAAGAAAATTATCCCGCAGTAGGTTGCTTTCTGCGGTAGACTTGTCAGCCAAGGCTATATAACCTAATTTGTCCTATTATTTAACCCATAACTGGAGGGAAGCAACGGATTAATACTTTTCCCAAGGGTATTTTTGCGTAAATGAATGCAAGGAATTCAACTGGAATTCGAACTTGGCACCCCGATTTGTCGTTCCGAATCGATATCCACTGCACCATATAGCACATTCAATTCCTGAATATGTTTCTTTAAATAAGAGATTTGAAAAGGCATTATGCAAAATACGAACCAGTGTTTTGTTTTTTTTTCCTTATTTTTAATAAAGTAAACCTTTATATTTTAATGAAATAAATTTACATAAAAAATAACTCAATAAAACATATTTATTTTTAATCATTTTTTAATAGAGTAAATCGAAAGGTGTCTACGGCTATATCAAATTGAATGCACCGGTTACCGTCCGATCACCGAAGTTAATCAACATCGAGCCTGGTCAGTACTTAAATGGGTGACCATTTGGGAATACCAGGTGCTGTAAACGAAAGATCCAAGAATGGTACACCGGTCCTCCAGGTTTGGGGGTTGGGTGCAGGGCTAACAACCTTGCCCCGTAAAAAACAGTTTGTTACTGAAACAGCAACAAAAAGTTGCTGCCCTATGCACCATTGGGTGTGATAGATAAATTATGATGAAATCTAAAAGTGCAAAACAAAATGAAGCGATTTACTTTATTGTTGTGGATTTTTGTTTAGAAAACCACACAATATAATAATAACACAAAAAAGATATGAGAGGAAAAAGGTAAGTATATTGAAAAAAATATATACAACCTGCACACGGTTAGTAGATTCAGGAATATTTGTTAGTAGGAGTCAAATATATACAAAGAAGTAAGTCCGGGTAATAAGTTTATATTCTTGCTGACCAACGAACGGCGGTTTAACTGCTCTGACAAGCACTGCACTTTAACAACAACAACAACAACGACAACAACAACACTCTAACACCCTACAGACACCCGTTCTCTGTTGGCATGATTATAAGTACACCTTAGACGAGTCAATTGAGTGTGTAAAAAGGGGTGACAACCCAACACCCCCTCTCTAGCTTCTTTTTAGGAGGTGCTAGCATTTTTTTCGGTTTGAGATTAATATTCTCAACGGCTTCCAAAGTATTTTTCCCATCGCGCCAAACTTTTTTGAAAATGACGAGCTTGGCTCTTCATTCTTTCTTTGGTTTATGTGTGTCACTTGTTCGCCTGGTGTGCAAGTTTTTCCAGTAACTATCAGTGTAGTAAATACGGGTTTCTTTTGCGCGATTTCTGTGATGATTTTTTATTGCTTGAAAATACTGCTTTCGTAACGCTTTTTATTTTTTTGCAACAAGCATTAATGGGTAAATCCTATATATTAAATTTCTGCATCCAATTCGTTCCTAACAGATTGTTTGTGGTTTTCGTAGATTTTTAACTTTTCTGATTTTTCTTTTAAATTTTACATTTACAATAATTTCTCCTTCCAGTTTAATTCATTTTCCTGTTATTTTGCGATATTTTGAGTGTGTAGCATGGTCGGCCTATTTAACTTCCGCCATGTTTGTAAGTTTATAATCGTCAAATCAGATCGCGAATACAGTTGCAATTTAATTTTTTTATTCAGAATATCCATTTCAACGTATTTTCTGGTGTTTTCATTATTATTTTCCACTCTAGCAGATTTTACTCTACTAGGTTTATTTTTATTTCTACATACCGATGCTTTGTGGCCCATCTTACCACACTTTCGGCAATTTTTGTACTTAAAAAGACAATCTTTGACCCAATGCCATCCACCATATCTGTAACATGCAGAAGGGGGAGGCTTGTTTTTTACTGGATTCTTGTCAACCGTAGTTCTGTATTTTTTCTCTTTGGCATTATAATTTTGTTTTGTCTGTGGTGAGGGCACAAAGCGTAAATTTCTTTTTACCTTTCGAATGTGCGCGACTCCTGACTCTTGAATGTCCTTGCTATCTTTCTTTATGCTGAGGCATTTCTGGCAATCCTCTGCCAATTTTTGCAATGTTAGACTTGGCTCGTTTTGCAGTTTGGTCAGCATGCGCTTTCTCATTTCACTGTCTTTAGCTGCAACTAGTCCTTGGACAAATATGAGACACTTGAAATTGTCTGGAGTAAGCTCCGACAATTTAAAATCGTCACAGTGCTTATTGACGATAGCTGCAAAACTAAAATAGTCCTCGTTTTCGTCTTTTCTGAGATTAAGGAATTTTCACCTTTTATGGAACAACAAGATTTTTGGGCTAAATAGCTCTGTAAGGCCTGTCACTGCCTTATCGCACGTTAGGTCATTCGTTTTTTAGGGAGAATATAGTCTACGAACTTAGTGTGTTCGTCTGTGCCGAATCTCCTGAGTAGAAGTCTTAATTTTTTCTTTTCACTTCAATGCTGACAGTCGATATTAAAAATATCCTCGTATTGTCTGTAATACTCTCCCAAATTTTTATCTTCCTCAACTGAGTATTTAAAAATTTCAATCGCGTTCCACACCGCATATGGTGAAAATGTCTCCTTTCCGTGTTCTTATCCAGGATTTTGCCTGTTAATTTCAATAACAGTTCTTGCAATTGTGTTTGTCTTTCCTCATTTGCCTTTTGCATTGCAATTTGTCTTTCTTCAATTTGCTTTTGCATCTCCATTGAAAATCCTCCATTTTTCTGCTGTTTCGATTCCGCGAGGGATTTGATTTTTATCAATTTATCTCTCGGTGTTAGTGTTGACAACTTGTTTGTGGTTGACTTGTTTGAATCAATTTGTAACACACTTTGTTAAAATGATTCGGGGGGAAGGAAAAAAGTTCGTCACGATTTTGTTGTGTTACTTGTGCGCGAATCTGTTTCGCCAATTTGATGTTGTTGACTCCTCTTATGTGATTTTCGAGGTCCTCGACGCTAAGATTTTTTTCTTACTGTTATGCGTGAGTTCGTTCTTTTTTGTCGCGAATTTGCTCTTTACGACTGAGGTGACAACGTCTTTTTTCCTCCGTGTGCACGTGTTCGAAATCCTTTTATGCCAAATTTTTTGTTTGGCGATTGAGTTTAGAACGAGTTTTCCTCTCCGCCTGAACTTGTTAGAATTCTCGTCGCCAGATTGTTGTTGCGACTGACTTGAAACTGTATTTTTTCTCCGCGTCAACTTGTTCGAATCCTTCGTCACCAAATTGTTGTTTAGCGAGAATGTATTTTTCCTCCGCGTGAACTTCTTCGAATCCTCGTTGCCAAATTGTTGTGACGACTGAACTTGAAACACGTATTTTCCTCCGTGTAAACTTGTTCGAATCCTTCGTCGCCAAATAGTTGTGACAACTCACTTGAATTTTTTCTCTCCGCGTGAACTTGTACGAATCCTTCGTCGCCAAATTATTGTGGATTCTTGTTTAGAAAACCGCACAATATAGTAATAACACAAAACAGATATGAGAGACAAAAGGTAAGTATGTTGAACAAAAGATATACAAGCTGTACACGGTTAGTAGATTCAGGAATACTTGTTAGTAGGAGTCAAATATATGCAAAGAAGTAAGTCTATATTCTTGCTGACCAGCGAGCGGAGGTTCAAATGCTCTGACATGCACTACGACTCAACAACAACTCTCTAACACACTACAGACATCCGTTCCCTGTAGACAGGATTATGAGTACACCTTGGACGAGTCCATTGAGTGTGTAAAAAGAGGTGTCTCCCCAACATTTATTAAAAATGATTTCCAGCTATAAACCTTTTCTTTATTTTCCGAGAATTTTTATGCTACACCCTGGTCGTATGGAAACTATCTTGCGCACGGTTGACTTTCAAGAGCGCATCACGGTAATTTTTGTACTTTCACTGTTTGGGGCGACGTGGACCAACGCCCTCTGATCCTTTGCCTCTTTCCTTCCTGTTAAAAATGCAGCTAAAATAGTCAGAGTTTTCATGATCGGATATTTTTTCACAGCTGTTATTTTAAGTAAAGATTGAACGAACATCTTTCTGCAAGATCAATGCACCGTATTATCACAAACAAAATATTTTTAAAAAGCCGTACGTTTTTGTTAAGGAATCTATAATGTTCGTAAGTTTAATTTTTATCTACAAACAAATAAACTGGATGTGTAGATAGCGAAAAAAATAGAAAATCGTTGGTTAATTTCTGTACGGGTTTTCACTAAGCGCTAATTCTTCTTAAAAAAAAAAGTCTGAATTCATCATTTGCCAACTATGGGTTAAACTGCCGAGCAGTTACGTTCTCTTGCCTTGAGGTTGCAACTAGTTTGATAGAAAAAAATCACTGAATGCAAGATCAGATTGAAGTCTCGCTCTGAAAATTGCCTTCGAAACTTGCCCTGTTGCTTCAACTATATATTTAGAGATTCTTGATTAAATTAAAAAAATAATCAGTAATGTTATTGGCCCTGACCTGACATATCAGTTGCAGTGTATTTCCCACCCCCTTAAAGTAGTTTCCCTGTGTTTTTCTATAAATGTTTTTATTTTGGTAATTATTCTAATGAGCTTTCATCTTTTGCTATCCAAATTTGATGAAATTAAGTGTACTACTAGATTGCTGGCAAGGTTTTATCATTTTAAAGTTGAGATCGCAAGATTTAACCGGAGTTCTGATGCTAAGAGTTTCTTCTCTAGCACTTCTTACTTGTGGAAATCTCTTCTGGCTTCTTGTTTCAAAGTCAACTTTGACCTTTGAAAATTTAAATGCAGTATCAGTCGTTATCTTCTGTCTTTAATTCTGGTTCTTTTATTTGTTCTTGTTACACCCGCCTTAAGGGAGAGGTATTGTATTCGGCCACGGTTGTCTGTCTGTCTGTCTGTCTGTGGTAAGATATCTCAAAACCCACCGGCTGATTTCAAATGAAGCTTTCAGGGATGATTGGCCCTATGGCTGGCACAAACTGTTTAGATTTTTAGTTCGATTCGGTATGGAAAAATTTTCTGGTTAATTTTTACGGTTTCTAACTATTATTTTTCGTGGTGTCTCACATCCCAAATGCTGAATTACTTCTCTTAGATTGGTTTACGTCGTTACATTTTTCAAAGCACCATGAAAATATCATTATTTACAATATAAATCTAATATTTATTATTTAAAAGCCAAAAAAGAAAAAAAGCAATCAAATTCATTGTCGTTATTCTGATTTTCATAATCATCTCTTGCTAAGAGCTAAGATGGTGTTGGTATTGACTTGGCTGAGGTTTGTGGTCTTTCACTGTTCTTGTTAGTAAAGTTTTCTTTTTCTTATCTTCTCTAACACTCAGTTGACCACCCACTTTGCATCTTATTGACTTTATTACTATATTTAAGGTGAAATAATTAGCAATAGAAAGGAAGGATTCTATAGATACACAATTACTGCTATGGCCGCAGTACATGTGGAGGTCAATGATAATTGGCAGCCAGACAAAATCAAAACATTGTTGTTTATTCTTTAATAAGCGCGCTTACGTCTGGCACCTTCATCTAAATGAAATGTTAATCTAAATTTTCTGGCACCTTGATTTTTGTTTGTTTATTTTCTTCTCTCTCCTCAGTTACGTTTTCTCATTTTTCAATCATTTCACCCCATTGAAAGCAGTAAAGCCACTAAGACACAGAAAGTTACTGAATGTGAAAGAAAGATAAAACAGAGACATTACTAAGGAGCAAGAAAAACAAAAGAGTCACCAGGAAAACAGTAGATAACGATTGGCGTTGAATTTGAATTTTCGAAATCAAATTTAAACGGAAAGCATGTAGGAGGAAGTGAGTTTCACAAGTGAGAGAAGAAACTGTTAGCATAGAACTTACGGTTACATTCATCTGTAAATTGATGAGACATTGCTGTTAATCTCGTTCTGCAAATATTCGTAAAGACGTCATTAGAACAATTATCATCATGAAATTATTTTATAGAAAAGGCACAAGGAAGCAACTTTACGACAGTAAAAAAAATGACTGAAGCAGAGAGGTCAGCACAAGATTAATAATATTGCAGAGTCTTATTTGAATTTTTTTAAGAATATCTGAATGTACATCGGCGGAACCGGATCATATTTGGCAACAATATTATAAGCATGGATGAACGATTGATTTATAAATATGTCAAAAATGGAGAAGAGGAAAAATGTCTATCACGACACATGGAACGAACTTTCTTAGCAAGCAGATCTAGAAATGGATTCAATGTAGTCTTCCCAGGTTCTTACGTCTTAACCGCTCCATTGCTTTGCTTGGAGTCAAATGGTTAAGAACAGTTTTAGACGTTTAAAGACACGCGTATGTTTAGGACGCAGCCTAAATGAAACTGGTTATAAGTTATCAAAATGAAAATCAGTGAAATTTTGAAAAACCATTGAAGAACGTTGCTAGATATACACTACCGGCCATGATTATTAGGCAACCCCAGTGTATTTCATACTATTTTTTAGTATTTATTGCTAAGTGAATAATTGTATATGAAAATAGAATGTTTTTTTAATACTGCACAATAACATATGCATCAAATGGATTTATAAATATTTAATAGTTACCTCTATAGCAGTTTCATCAATGAAAGAATAAAGTAAATTTAGGGGGATTCGGACGAGTTCATCTTTGTTTCCTTGGACTGTAAAATTTTGAAATTGTAATAATAACAAAAGAACCATTCTATTTTCATTTAGAATTATTCACTTAAAAATAATATGAAATACATCATTTCTTTTAAAAAACTGGGGTGGCCTAATAAGTATGGCCGTTAGTGTATAAAGCAAATTCTTTAAAATATAGTGAATTTAGAAACATGTGAAAGTTTGGAGAAAATATGCAGAAATGTTTTGATATGAAAGACAAGACTTTTGCTTTATTTATGTTTTTTCTACAAAAGTGAACATAGGCAATAACAAGTGGGAAAATGAAGACAGATCAGAAGAACGTTAATAAAGTTGAAATATTTTTAAAAATATTTTTTAGATTTGTATTTATTATATGAATATACGTTGGATTGAGTTGTGGTGTAATGGATATTGGCTCGAAATAAGAAACCGGAGAGCCGAGTTCGATTTCCAGTCAAATTCATTGCATTCACTTATGCACAAATACCACTGGGAAAGGTATTAATTTGTTGCTTCTCTCTCCAGCTATGGGTTGGATAGAAGAACAGATTGGGTTGGTTAGATAATGAGATAGCCTTGGTTGGCAACCAGTCTACCGCAGAAAGAAATGACAACAAACTGCGGAAAAATGTTCTGCTTAGTCAGTCATGAATCGAAAGAGACATGAACACCCAAGCATGTATCATGTATGGTAGTTAACTGACTGATTTATTATACATTCTGTTACACACAACATCTGTCAGAATAGGAAAATATTGATCTTTTTATTATTTTCGAAGGGGATCCTATTTCTAAAATAAATACGGTGTGTTGCGCTGTACCTCGAACCAGGCATCAGCTTCCATGACAGTTTGCAGTTTCTTTCACCCCCAAAGATTTATCGCCAAAAAATTATCCTTTAACCAGCTCATTACCCACTAGTGACATCAGTAGTACACCGTTATGTACAACAAATTTAGCACAGAGGAATTAGTAAAGAGCCATGATCATCCAAAAAATGAAAGGACATGGCACATAAAAAAAATAGTACCGAGAAAATCAGATCATTATTCTCAAGTAGCCGCTTTAACTTTTTTGTTATAGAATATACAATACCGGCCATAATTATTAGGCGACCCCAGTGTCTTAAAAAATTGATGTATTTCATACTATTTTTAGTAATAATTGTTAAGTGAATAATTGTAAATGAAAATAGGATGTTTTTTGTTAATATTGCACAATAACATGTGCATCAAATGAATTCATAAGTATTTAATAATTACCTATATTGCAATTTCATCAATGAAAAAATGAAGCAAATTTAGGGTGGTTCGGACGAGTTCATCTTTGCTTCCTTGCCTTGTAAAGGTTTGCAAATTAATAATAACGAAAGAAACATTCTATTTTCATTTGGCAATAGATATTAAAAATGGTATGAAATACATCATTTCTTTAAAAAAATAAACTGAGGTGGCCTAATAATTATGGCCGGTAGTGTATTATATAATGATATAACGGTTTGCAATGTTATTGGTATTGAATGTGCATCTTGGCTTTCCATCTCTTTCCAACTCCATTATCGTAGTTTTGCCCTGCCTTATTCTTTTGCATATATTTTAATGATTACCTTTCAAGTCAGTTTTCGGCTTTCGACCCTAAATTATATATGAAATATTAAAAAATAAATAAATGTTAAATATTTATACCATTATAATTTAATATTATATATTATATATTTAGATTGCTTTAGTCTGCGATACATTTTTTATTATAATTTTTAAATAAAAAGAGTTTATGAATTTGTACTGATCTTAATTTGTTAGCATTTTTAAACATTTTGCATAATAATGTATGTTGGATTTGGAATGTAGTAATTCTTTCAAGAACAAAGATATCTGAAAAAAAAAAACGGGGCGCAGATTTTTAATATATATATATATATATATACTTTGAGGCATAGATTTATATTTTGATAAGATTCGATAGCAGCACTCTTGAGAGTTTTCCGGCTAAGTTACTTTCTGTTTTAATAAGTGCAACATTTTTAGATATTTTTCAATTTATTTCTAAATATGGCTAATACATTTGATAATTTTGTATGAAATCATTTTTTCTGCCGGTTTCCCCAATATATTTTTAGGAGCCGCTGTCACACACACACACACACACATATTAACGCATTCTTCAAACCATATTTACTACATGAATTCTGCATCTATTAATAAACCATTTTAGGAACATTATATATAGCTACAATCGTAGGTTGAGAATTTAATAGAATGTTTATGAAAGAGTGACGTTGGAACTGTAAAATCTTGCATGTATTCCTTTCAACTCTTCAATGTTTATCTCCAGATAAACTGATATCTGGCTGTTCAAAGAAGACTTCAAAAGTAACAAGTAACGAATTCTCTTGAAAATGGCATTTTCAAACATTGAGATGTTATCAAGTACCCGCAGAAAAAAGCCTTAAGCCCCTAAGAACAGTCATGCTGACACGATTGCTATATAAGGGGATGATGTTCTAACTTTATCAACAGTTGGCAGGAAGGGAACGGAAAATCACCCAAGGTCTGGACGTGTTGTAATTGGCATCACTAAGAAAAATATTGATCGTTTCCACCACAGTGTTAGATAACAGGCGATTGATTATAAATCATTTAGCGAATGCTATTAGCGTATGCCGTGAAAGAGTTGAGAATATTCCTTATAATAAAATTTGGTGTAAGTAATGTTCCATGTTGGACAAGTTAGCTTACTCAGGAGAATTGTTATGTTTATCACGTTGAGCGAAAAACAAAGAGAGAATCCATGCAGCGGAAGCACTTCTCCTAACCTGACCAAAAAAAAAAAAAAAAAAAAAAAGCCAAAGGCGTTTTATCTGCAGAGGAAGTGATGGTCTCTGATTTTGGGGATGCGAAAAGGCCATACCATCAATTGGGAGTACTATGCGAACAGGATGTGCGTTGTGGTAAAGTCGATATCGGCTCGGAACGAGAAATCAGGGAGCCGAGTTCGAATTCCAGTTGAATCTATTGTATTCACTTACACGCAAATACCATTGGGAAAGGTATTAATCCGTCTCTTCCTTCCCGTTATGGGTTAAATAGCAGGACTGATTGGGTTCTATAGCCTTATTCGGCAACTAGTCTACCGCAGAAAGCAATGGCAACCTACTGCGGGATAATCTTCTGCCCAGTCAGTCATGTCTCTTTCGAGACATGATCGCCCAAGCGTATGGCACTTAACTGACTGAATATAATAGTTGGAAACATAATAAAAATTTATACTGAGTATAAAGTGGGGGATCAGTTTTCTATTGTTATGAAGTAATAAATTGATCCCCCACTAATTACTACTTAATAATATGCTACATCTCTTCCCCCTCTAGCAATGAGTCAAATAACAGGACAGATTGGGTTCTATAGCCTTGGTCGGCAACCAGTCTTCCGCAGAAAGCAATGGCAACCTACTGCGGGATAATTTTCTGCCCAGTCAGTCATTTCTCTTTCGAGACATGATCGCCCAAGTGTGTATCACGTATGGCACTTAACTGACTAATGCTAACTTACCGAGAAAGTTAATAAAGATCATGAGGACCAAACGCCCAGGAAAACTGACGAAAGACGCCTAGTTGCATCAGCGCAATATCCAACTATGTTATGTAAAAATGATGGATTAACAAAATAATCTTTCTATATTTATTTGACAAAAAGTTTTAATTTATTTATTTATTGGCGTCTAGAAGATCACAAAATCTATGGTTGGATTATATTTTGAATCCAGCGAACATCATGACCAGAGTGGTAGAATCATTCAACCCTTTGAACAAGTCACATTCGCCCCCAAAATTTCATGAGTCAAGGAAAGTGTTCAGGGAAATAACAGAACAAATAGCATTAATATTTCTTATATTTTATTATTATTTTAATTTCTTAGATCACTTTAAATTTTACACGCACACACATACATACACACACACGCACACACACCACACAAACATATATCTATGCAGGTTTCATTAAAAATGACAGTCGTCCTGAGTATGACAGTAAACTGCATCCAGCAGCAAGGCCTCTGATTGGAATGTTGTGAGGAGCATGGAAACACCTTTTAATTGCTGTTGTTCTCAGGTCCACCCTGACTCGGAGTGGTAGCAAGGCCTCTGATTGGGAGGTTGTGAGGAGCATGGAACAACCTTTTAATTGCTGTTGTTCTCAGATCCACCCTGACTCGGAGTGGTAGCACCTGTTAGGTTCCCAGCTATGGGAAAATAGTTAACCCCCCAAACTGGGGTCAAAACACTATGAAAGTCTCTCTCTGCTGTATTAAACCAAACAGGGTAAAGTATCCCCGCGGGAGAAGGGAAAGTATCCTCGCTGGAGATAGTGTCACACTGTGATTGAGCATTCTGGAAGAATGGTAGACTGTGAGAAAACAGTAGCTACTCTAGCATCTACGCATCGTTCATTCAATAATGAATTAGAACACTCTTGGTTACTAGCGTATGTTTACATGGTATATCACGGGTTAAAAGTCTGCATTCTTCTGTCGAGCGCCCATAGCTCAGAGGTAGAATCGCCAGCTGATGATAATTCGGTAGGGTTTCAATCCTAAAAGCAATCGGATGTCAAACCGTACTGATGAGCTGTGAAACAGATCTACGTGAGGATGATTTTTATATATATGTATATATATCTTTATGGAGGTTTCGTTAAAGATGATAGACAAGATCACTAAGATTGCACGACGCATCCTCTGGGATCAAATCACAACGTGGGACTGTGGTGCGTTGTTGCAAAAGACGTCTTGTAAACCAGCTTTTGTAGCTCACCGTATTTAATTAAAAGGCAAATCTTTATTAAATTAGAAATTTCGAGTCATCTCATACGTGGAATAGCCCAGAGTTAGAATCGACGGCTGACGCCAATTCGGTCAGGTTTCAATCCTAGGTTAAAAAGCAATCGGAGTCTAACCGTACTTATGAGCTGTGATACAGCGAAACAGATCTGTTTGCGGATGACAATATATATATGCATAAATAGGTATTCCTTTGTAGGAGTATTAGTCGGCTGTAGTTTGCATTTGAGTAAACTTTTGTAACCTTAAAACTTGGTCTGTGGAGTATGCCATATTGTCTTTATGTTTCTTCACAGGAGATGAGGTCAAATGTTTAAATCTGTTATATTAATGGTTGATCCCTCGTATTCGAGGGGCCCGTCGACCTAGGCGGCTAGATAATCCCCATTGCAACCGCCGGCTCAAGCATACTTGCGTATGTTTTACACTCACAGAGCCCACCTGTGTTTTAGGCTGCAACTTTGCTAAGCGGGCCTTAGTTACAGTTTCTGGGAGTATTATCTAGCGCAAGCAACAGTCTGAACAAGGCCAGGATGCTCAAACCTTCAGCCGCGATGACTTGTGCCTTCAACCTAGCACAAATATCTACGACTTCTCAAAGGAATCCGTCTATCCAATTTCATTCACAAGGCTTGTGTCAATTTGTGGTATGGTTTTCAGGCACTTTCTAAAGGTGCCGCACGCTGGGATTGCCTCCTCCAGACCGATAACACCGAGAAGACTCCTTCCTATGTACATACAAGGACGTTAACATAAAAACATACACCATCAGCGAAGATTTTATCTTGTGTTGACATAAAATTTTGCTAAGCAACAATAACAGTTACCAAAAATAGCAAACGCAGTTCGTAAAATTGTCATGCAGTTCTATGACGTCGCACCACGTGCGAGCTCGAAATGATAACAGAATTTATTTATTAAAGCAACAAAAAGAAAAAAGAAATTTCGTTGTAATTTTATTTTAAATTTAAGAACACCCAAAAATATTCTTGGAAAGTAAAGAAAAATGTAGATTAAATAGGATTATAAATATATCTGGCCACTCGTATCGTCTACCAGGATGGCTCGCTAATCCCATTGCAGACGCCTGCTCAGGCACACTTGTGTTTGTTTAACACCCGCGGAACCCACTTGTGGTTTATACTGCAACTATGTTGAGCAGACCTTAGTTTCAGTATCTGGGAGAGAGCGCATTTATCTATGGTGAACAAAAGTCTGAATAAGGCCTGAACGCTCAAACCCTCGTTCACGATGATTTGTGACTTCAAGCTAGCGCACCCATCGACGACTCCTGAAAGGGAGCCGTCAACCCAATTTAACTCTCAACTCGTGATATGGTTTTCAGGCATTTTCTAAAGGTGCCGCACGCTGGGATTGCCTCCTCCAGACCGATAATCAAGAAGTAACTTTCCTGACAAATGGACAATGGTGAGATTAGAACCCAGGCTTTATGGTCAGAAAGCGAACGTTCTAACCACTCGAACACTTGCCCATTTTTATTACGCCATTTTTGTGGTAAAGTAGATATCGGCTGGGAGCCGAGTTCGAATTCCAGTTGAATCCATTGTATTCACTTACGCGCAAATACCCTTGCGAATTGTATTAATCCGTCTATTCCTTCCAGTTATGGGTTAAATAGCAGGAGAGATTGGGTTCTATAGCCTTGGTCGGCAACCAGTCTAACGCAGAAAGCAATGGCAACCTACTGCGGGATAATCTTCTGCCCAGTCAGTCATGTCTCTTTCGAGACATGATCGCCCAAGCGTGTATCACGTATGGCACTTAACTGACTGATACTAACAGTCGCTGGATGAGTCAGATGTCAGTTCACCTCGAAATAAACAATACAGTTATTAATAAGAATTGAAATTAATGCAGGCATGAATTTACAGCCCTGGCATCACCCCTTCATAGTCAATCTATGAACTTTTCAGCGCTCCCTCCTATGCATGTATACGGCAACAGATACGTTATGTCTGTTATGACTTTTAATAAGTTTTTGTTAAGGTAGCTGAAGAGAGTGACAGAAAAGGAATACAAATAAACTGCAAGAAAACCGAATGCATGGCCGTCAGTAAAAAAGCAGCCTAATATGCCGAATACAAATCGGGAATTCTAAAATCATGCAGATGCAGGAATTTAAATATCTGGAAAGTGTTCTAACAGAAGACGGAAAGTGCGACACAGAGATCCGAAGGCGAATTGGCATGGCGAAGAACGCATTCCAGAATTTGAGTAAAGTTTTAAAAAACCGGACAATTTCGCTAAAAACAAAGAAGAGCGTACTGGATTGTTATGTGTTATCAGTTTTTCAATATGGCAGTGAATACTGGACAATCTCATCAAAGATGAAGAGAAAACTTGAAGCAACTGAAATGTGGTTCTCCAGAAGGATGCTGCAAATATCATGGATCGATCATGTAATCAATGATGAGGTTTTGGAAATGAGAGAAACAAAAAGAAAATTAATACTGAACATCAGGAAGAGACAACTGAAGTTCCTGGGACATGCAACGAGGAAAGAGGGCTTGGAGAACCTGATACTAACATACCAGAGGGAAAAAAGAGACAGAGGAAAGCAGTGGATAATATATTTGAAAGACCTGATCAGGTGGATGACGGAACTAGGGTTGCATGGTTTTAAAAGGAGAAAGCGTGCTAAGAGCCACCACGGATACGGAGATGTGGAAAGCCATGATCGCCTACGTTTTGAAAAAACATGGCACATAAAAGAAGAACAAGAATACTGTATAGATGCTGCTGTGTTAGAATATTTCTTTTCATATGTATTAAATATGGAAAGATGCATAATATCGGATAATATCGGCGGTCAGTGCGGGTGTTGTCTGTTAGCTTCATTAAGCGATCATCTCAGATGCGTCAACGGAAACAACTTTCATAATTTACTAATAATTAGTGAGACCAGCTGTGTTAACTCCCAGTTTTGCAATTCGCGTTTGAAAAGACCTTCGCTTTTTACAACTCAGAAATGATTGCTTCAACAAGCACACTAATTAAACAAGGATTAGAATCGACTCTACACCGACGTATGAATAAAATTTTCTGAGAAGTTTTGAAGTGTTTGCAGAAATGGCGTGATCAACAATACATCGAACATCAGCTTCGCACTTGTTATTCGACAAGTTCGCTTCAGCAATGAGAATAGAATTAGCAAGAGAAATATGGCTTCCAGAAAGGAAAATATATATTAAAAAATAAATTCAGAAATTAAAATAACGTTACGTATGAAAAAAAAACTTTTTCTTCATTGACGTTTTTATCCATTCCTAAAGTCATAATCCATTTTTACTTGCATTCAATGAACTTCTAAAGTTAAATCACTGAACATTTGTTTTCTTCCCAAAATCATTAAAATTCACGGAAATGTCTGTCATAAGTTACTAGTGTGTAAACAAAAAAGGGTATCTAATACGGAACAACGTTTAAAGTAAAAAAAAAAATCTGACGGCTGAATAAAAATCTTTTGCTTCTTCACACACACACACACACACACACACACACACACACACACACACACACACACACACGCACACACACATATATATATATATATATATATATATATATATATATAAACTTATTTATAAATGGAACTTTGTGTGTGTGTGTGTCTGTGTGTGTGTATCCGTTACCTATAGACTCCGAAACGGCTGAACCGATTTTCTTGAACATTTACACAGTTGTACTATAAGCGTCTGCGAGTGTTCGTAGCTAGGTTTTGTGTCGAGGCACTCCCGGTAAATATCGATAATCGAAAAAATTGGGTTATAGAAGGAGTAGTCCGATTTTAATCAAATTTGATACAGTCATAGACAAAGACAGAAGAAACAATATTCAGGAGTTTCAAGGTTGCAGTTCTTACAATAGTGCAGAAAATCGATAATATATATATATATATATAAATCGATACCAGAAAATCAAAATTTGACTTACATCCATTCATTTTTCTTTCAGTCTACGGTTTCGCTTTAACTGGAAACAACTATTGCTTTTTAGTGTTTCGTCCCAACGTCCAAAGAGTCTGAGATCCAGGACCATGGATTAGTTTTAAAGCTTTCATTACACCGGAGCAACGCCGGGCTATACTGCTAGTATATATATATATATATATATAATAATTTGGATGTTTTTATAAATCCATTGTTATAGCTTATTTCGCGGAGCTCTGACAGATCGCTCATCAGGCCGAATTCATACAGCAATGAATGGGTTAAATATATCCAGACAAAAAAGAATCATGGAAAAAATTTTTTCGTGTAATAAAAAGACAAAGACACACACACACACACACACACACACACACACACACACACACACACACACACACACACACACATATATATATATATATATATATATATAGAGAGAGAGAGAGAGAGAGAGAGGGGGGGTTAAATAACAGGATGAGGAGGTTAGATTTACAGTGTTAGTTATTATTGGAGTCTGTATTTTATCTCAGACGAAAAGATGGCCTTGGTCTAGATTTACAGTGCAAGTTGTTACCGGGGTCTGTATACCTTGGCTTGAATTTTTAGTTGACCATTCTCAAATACATAACAGTGATTTTAGCTATCGTATATTCATCAGAAGAATTGACTTGTCAGCTTATTCTATTAATTCTAACGGTAATCATAATATCTTCATTTTGTACATACTAATTTTCTATCGTTCCGTTTATGACAATCATATTTTTACCATAAATGATAAGAATGTTACAAATATATATATATATATTAATAAATATACATATCATCCTACGTTTTAAGCACGACTTGGATTTTTACGCATTATGCAATAATCAGGTGCATATTATGTACTGAACGTTTATGAAGTGAATTAGGTATTAGTTTTCTTTAAGTTAAGGTCACTATAAATAGTCAATCAGATGTGCGAATATTTTTATTTATTAAATATATAATTTAGTTAGGTTAATATCGAAACCCAAAAATTAAATAGTATACTATGTTTTAAATATTTTAAAATTATTTGTTCTCACTTATTTTCATATTTAAATTTTTTAATTATTATTTTTTATTTTTTTTATCTTAAAAAATTTCCTCATTTAAAACTTTTGTCCCAAATGTAAACAAACTATGACGTCCCCTTCACCATTGGAATTAATTATATCGGACACTGAAATATATTCTTTGTTTCTCTCACGATTTTAGTATCCTATTCCTCTTTTGGTATTAACCCACCTAAATTAAACGTTTAATAAATAAAAATATTCCCGATTTACTATTTATAATGAAATTCACTTAAGGAACGCCTATAATTAACTCAAATAAAAAAACATTCAGTTTATAATATGCACCTGATGATTGCATAATGCAAAAAACTCTGAGTCGTGCTTAAAACGGAGAATAATATATATATTTGTTTGTATATACGTTTTGCACTGTTATATTTTACAGCAATCTTCGATTAACACCTGATTAATATTTATGTGTATTTGCGAGTATACACATATATATTTATTACATTCATATATATATATATATGAATGTCATACCATAGCGCAGAGGTAGAATCGCCAACTGACGCCAGTTCGGTCGGGTTTCAATCCTGGGTTAAAAAGCAATCGGTGTCTAACCGTACTGATGAGCTGTGATACAGCGAAACAGATCTGTCTGCGGATGACTATTTACGCTCTCACACCCTGATTGAGCACTCTGGAAGAATGGTAGACTTTGAAAAAACAGTAACTACTCTAGCATGTACGCATCGCTCATTCCGTAATGAATTAGAGCATTCTGGCTATTGGGCGTCTGTAATGATAATGTATACGCTAAAAAGCCTGTTTTCTTCTACCGAACGCTCATAGCCCAGAGGTAGAATCGCCAACTAACGGCAATTCGGTCGGGTTTCAATCCTGAGTTAAAAACAATCGGCGTCTAACCGTACTGATGAGCTGTGATACAGCGAAATGACTATATATATATAAGCAAGTGGATGCGTCTAGCCACACTGATTAGCTGTGATACAGCGAAACAGGCTTGTATGTGGATGACTAATATATATATATATATATATATATATATATATATATATATATATATAGTGTATCGAGGCAGTAAATAATTTTCTAAACATATGCTTTTAAATATAAGAGACAATGAATGACTTATGTTTAATCATGAGCCGTTCTAAACGTCGTATTTTGGCTTTAATTTCAGTTGAAAATAGACAAAAATTCTCCAACATTTTTGTCCGGATTTGCAATAGTATAAGGTAACAGTGTTAATAGTGTTAACACTATTAACTTATACTATTGCAAATCCGGACATAACACATTACATTGCATTTGACTACATGGTTTTGTTGTCATTTCGCGGTGTGACGTCATAAAACCGCATTGCAAATTTGAGAACTGCGTTTATTATTTTTGGTAACTATTGCCGTTACCAAGCGAAGTTTTATGTCAACACAATATAAAATCGTCGGTGATGGTGGATGTTATTGTATTAAAGTCTAAGTAACCTCTCTGAAGATGGCTCATTTGAGCCGAAAGCTTAGAAGCAAATTAATAAAAAATTATCCAAATGTTGGAGAATTTTTGTCTTTATTTTTAACTGAAATTAAAGCCAAAATACGACGTTTAGAACGGCTCATGATTAAACATAATAGACATTCTTTGTCTCTTATAGTTAGAATATATATAAATATATATATATATAGTCATCCGCAGACAGATCTATTTTGCTGTATCACAGCTCATCAGTACGGCTTAGACTCCGATCGCTTCCTAACTACCCCTAGGCCACGAGCGTCCGGTAGAAGGTCGGCTTTTTAGCGAGTATAAACACGCCCAATAGCTAGAGTGCTCCAATTCATATATATATATCATTATCTATTATGTCAAAACATGTGCAAGCTACAAACTACTACAAAATTGTACATTTTGTTTCGTCACTGCTAGAACAATGTTTCATCAGGTATTTAACGTTTTATTTTTTAAAAATTCCTTTAAGAACAACATTTCCCTTTATTTTTGCAATTTTTTTTCCGTACAAAGTAAAAAGGTATTAAAAAGTAAAAGAAAGAGGGAAGAGAGAAGAATACATCAGAAAATGAGAAATTAAGAAAAAGAAAAGAAAGAAGAAAGGAAAGAAAAAAGATGAAAAGAAGAAATAGAAAGTGAAGAGGAAAATAAGTGAAAAAATGTCGGGAATGAAGAGTGAATGGAAACAGATAAAAAAAGAGAGAAATTTTAAATTTTTGCCGGAAGTGAATTGCAGCCAGATATTAACATTATATTTTCTCACTTATTTTTTTCTTCATTTTCTATTTCTTCTGTACCTATCTTTTCTTTTCTTCTTTCTTTTCTTTTTACTTCCATATTTCTTTTCCTCCTTTTTTAAGTATATTTTACATCGTACGAAATAAAATTAAATAATGAAGGGAAGTGTTGTTTTTTTAAAAAAAAAATTAAATAAAACGCTTATTACCATCATTGTAAATACCTGATGAGTCGTTCTTTCAATGTCGGAAGAAAATGTACAATTTTGTAGTAGTTTGTAGTTTACACATGTTCTAAAGTAATAATTAATAATAAATATTAATTGCTCTATTTTTATATTGAGCATATATTGAGTATATATATATATATATATATATATATATATATATATATATATATATATATTTTAATTCAGATACTTCAATCCAGGGAAAAAAGCAGGAAGGTAAATTCCAAAAAACCAGATCCTAAATTAATATTAAAAATTTTATTTTAATATTAAAAAATGATACAGGAAGAGAGCTCCATGTAATAAAATATTACAGAGCAAATATATATTAAAAAAGGATTAATTCGAAGATGTTGAATGGCCATTTCGATATGAAGATCCCCACGGGGGACAACACATCATCTCAGCAACAGAAAAATCCTTTCAGAAACTGGAGAAAAACTAGTCTACTTTTCCTTTTTAAATAGATTGCAAAGAAATTAAAAAATAAAATAAAATAAAAATAAAAATAAAAATAAAGGGAAAGAAAAAGAAAAAGAAAACGAAAAAGAAAAAGATAAAATAAAATCAAATAAATAAGAAAAGAAAAAATTGACATCGTCTGGGTTCGCAAAAAAAAGAGAATGTAACTAAAAATTAACAGACAGCCGTGTTAAATCGACGTAAGTTTAAGCAACATGGAAAAAAGGTGGTAAGGGAGATAAAAGAAGGAAGGGAGGGAAAAAGAAAGAAACGAAAGAAAAATTTCTTTTTAAATATTACAGACGCTTGACAAATTCAAAAACCTAATTTCCCAAAAACGTTGAAGTATTAGAAAATCTCCAGTTTCTGAAAGGATTTTTCTGTTGCTGAGGTGATGTGTTGTCCCCCGTGGGGATCTTCATATCGAAATGGCCATTCAACATCTTCGAATTAATCCTTTTTTAATATATATATATATATATATATATATATATATATATATATATATATATATACTACTATAGTGGGTTGGTTATCTATTCTTTTTCTCTTAGTGATGGAGAGTCCTTTCTAGTGAAGCGTAGTTGTATACTGTTGCAGGTTAACGGAATTTGGCCTTGTGGTAGATAGCCCACTATAAGTCATAAAATGATTATGAATCAAGAAAGGCAATTTGTGTAGAAAAATAATATTTTATATATACACATATCAATTAATATTTTTACAATTAATGCAATACTTGAATATAGGTCCAACGGAGGTTAAAATGTTCATGGCAAATAAAATGCTGAAAGGGATTAAAGTTTAGGAATTTGGGGAGCGTGTAAGTGAGGAATGTCTTTGATGTAGTCACTCCTTAGATCAGTAAGTAGTTTTGAGTCAGGGGAGAAGGAAAGAGGCAAGCGTAGTAGTCACTTGACTTACGTCAAGGGGATATTGATTACTCTCGTCTGTCACCGTCGGTCTGTCTGTTGGGTGCTTTCTACCTCCGCTTTTTATTTCGGCTTTTTGGATCGCAGGTGATCATTTGGGATTTCACACTTGTATTTGATTCTGGGCTTCCCATTGGATGATAAATAAAATTAGCGTAGGCTAGCGAAATGGAAATTTAATATTTAATTATTTCTTATTTTTCAACCGGAACATCTGCGCGAACCCGGATGCGCAGCGACGACTTTTGGTCATTTGCTTTCTGGTCGTTATAGAGCAAACATCCGGTCCTTTGCTTTTGCTCGGTATCGCCACACTACTGACCACGATTATTAAGCCACCCTAGTGTTTTACAAAGTTCATGTATTTCATACTATTTTTAGTATTTATTGCCAAATGAAAAATTGTAAATGAAAATAGAATGGTTCTTTTATTAATACTGCACAATAAATGCCTTAAATGAATTTATAAAAATTTAATCATTACTTATATTGCAGTTTCATCAATGAAAGAATGAAGTAAATTTATGGTGATTCGGACGAGTTCATTTTTGGTTCTATTTCCTTGTAAAATTTTGCAAAGTAATAATAACAAAGGAACCATTCTATTTTTCTTTAGAATTATCCTCTTCAAAATAGTAAGAAATACATCATTTCTTTAAAAAAAACTGGGATGGCCTAGGTATATATAAGTATAAACACAGTCGCATTTATATGTACACATGTGGATGTATGGACATGTGTGTATTTGGGTATAAATGAGTACACATAAATGGGTTAATTTGTGGGGTTGCACATACATACGAATCCATGGGATTGGGAGTGGGCGTTTAATGACTTGGGGGTAAAATTCTTCGCGACTGGTCTAGATGCCCCCAACTGAGATGCCGCCTATGTCTCTGTTCGTAATCTTTTTACTTATTTTTCTCTTGAGTTAAAAGAAATGCTTATTCCGGTAAAAAATTTTGTACCGAATGAAACGAATATTGTATGGTCTGATGTAATGAGCTAATTTAGCTCATTCAAATGAATTATAATTTATAACCAATTTAAATGACATGTTGAGTTTTCCTTTATATATATATATATATATATATATATATATAGTGTGTATTGAGGCAGCAAATAATTTTCTAAAGAGATACTTTTAAGTATAAAAGACAGTGAATGTCTATTATGTTTAATCATGAGCCGTTCTAAACATCGAATTTTGGCTTTAATTTCAGGTGAAAATAAAGGCAAAAATTCTCCAACATCTGGATAATTTTTTTATTAATAAATTCATCTTTGATTGTGGATGTTGTTCTGCTAACGACCATGTAGCTTCTCTGAAGATGGCTCATGTGAGCCGAAAGCTTAGAACTAACTTAATAAAAAACATACCCAAATGTTGAAGAATTTTTGTCTTTATTTTCACCTGAAATTAAAGCCAAAATACGATGTTTAGAACAGCTCATGATTAAACATAACAGACATTCATTGTCTTTTATATTTAACAGTATATATATATATATATATATATATATATATATATATATATTGTTATTATTATTACTCTTTCCATTGTAGCGAATTCTCCGTATTTGAAATAGACGCCAAATTTTCATTCATTAAACAGTCTGTACTGCATTTACCGGGAAACTACACACAGTTTAATATATGAAAATGGGGCGTCTATTTCAAATAAAAGTGTTTCTATATATAAAAATATATTGTATCTGCATCTTTGTTTAACGACCGAGTAAACGTCTTTTCATAAAAGAAATCATGGAGAACAGTAAACACCAAACTTAAAAATATAATTAAAATGATGATAAAAAATAAAACAAATTAATAAAGGATTAGACATAATAAAACCCAAATAAAAGAAAAAATATAAACAAAAAGAATAATAAAAACAAACAACCCAAAATCGAACGACTAGTTATCAAAAATTAACGCTGAATTGTAAAAAACAAAGCCTAATAAAACTATGAGATTATTGAATTAGAAAATATTTTAAATGCATTTATGAATAATATATGTTGAGGATAATGTTGTCTGAAGCAAATAAAAATTCAAATGAAAAATTAATCTTCAGAGGAATTATTTTTTTCATTTACCCTTTTAATTACAATAATTTATAAAGTTGTTAAATCTTTCAAAATTCAGTTTCTGTCTTGCAAATTTTAGAAAATACAGTTATTAAGTAAAACTATTTCTATTAATCTTAATTCTAAAAGATTATTAAAAACTGCAAATTACCAGAATTTGAAAGAATTTGACATTGTTTCTGGATGTGTACAAACATGTATTTTTATATGTATGACTAGCAGTATAGCCCGGCGCTGCTCGGGTGTAATGAAAGCTTTAAAACTAATCCATGGTTCTAGAGCTTAGACTCTTTGGAGGTTGGCACGAAAGGCTAAAAAGCAATAGTTGTTTCCAGTCAAAGCGAAACCGTAGACTGAAAGAAAAATGAATGGATGTAAATCAAATTTTGATTTCCTGGTATCGATGTCAAATAATTTTTTCGTCGCAAACTGAATTTTGAAGGCTAAATAAGTCCTCTGAGTAAATGGTATCATGGCTGAGACTAAGAACGACAATAATAATTACTTAGAGAAAAATCCGAAACAAAAGCCAAAATAAAAGGGCTGAAAATCTGATTTTGATCAGACTCGATAGGATATCGGGGTATCGATTTCCAATCTCGGAGTCATATAAATTATCCAAGGATAAACTAACCTAAGTAAGTTCATGAAAACTTATCGTACCCATTGGGAATAAAATTGGAGAAAATGAGCTATATTAATGGCTGAATATTGGTTTTTGATCAGATTCAATAGAATATCGGGGGTATCGATTTCCGATATCGGAGAAAATGAGTTGTCTGGTAAGATTTACTAATGTTTGAAACTAAAAACTATAATTTTACCAAATTAGAGCAAATTCTGCAGCAAGAACTACGATAAAAGGGCTGAAATCCTGATCTTCATCAGACCTGATCGGATATCGTGGTATCGATTTCCGATACCGGAGGGAAATCGGAAAAAAATAAGTAGCCCATGACCTAACCGGAAGCCTAAACATATATGTGTGAAGTTTGGTGAGAATCGGATAAAAATTGTAGATTTGTATGGAGGACATACACACAGACAGATAGACAGACAGACAGACAGACAGACAGGCAGACACACACACACACACACACACACACACACACACACACACACACACACACACACACACAAATATCCTGCCTTTTATATGTAGATAGATAGATAGATAGATAGATAGATAGATAGATAGATAGATAGATAGTTTGTTCATACATGACATATCATTAAAATACACACGTTTTAAGAGTTATTCAAAATTTCCTGAGATGATATAAAAAACTAATAATAAATATATTTTCATAAAATTTCATAAGAGACGTATCTAAAAATTATAGGTACTTCTCGTATTAATGAAATTTCTGTTCTACTTTTATGTTATCTTAATTATGAAATTGTAAATTTATTTTATTGCTACATATTATTTTAAATGTTATCATTTTTCAAGAAAGCATCTTAGATGGGAGGTTATAAAGCTAAAGTAACTAATAATTGATATGATATTAGATTGTTTAAAATATTTGTTAATTTATAAAAATTACTGGGTAGTTAAATAAGTTTACCAAAAATTCGTAAAACTTATCACTTCGGTTCATCCATCCGTCCGATGACATCTGATGTCAGCTATCAATACTATCAATCAACACATCCCAAACAAGTCACCATAGTTAAGAAATGCGCTTCTAATTTACAACTACTTTTTTAAATCATTTCACCCCAAGAAAGGCGGTACTACCACTGATGTGCAAGGGGCTACATAAGAGAGTTAAAGTTTTAGGCATGAGTTGAATTAAGACAAAGACGAACCAGTTACAGGGGGTGAGAGAGAAAGGGCAAGAGAAGGATGTGAACATAGGAGTGTAGACAGTTGCAAAGTTAGAGAGAAACGTAAAGTCATATTGAAAGAGCTGGAGTTAAGTGTATAAGAGGTGGGAATTTTTTGAATTTTTTTAATCGTATCACCCCGAGCAAGGCGGTAACGCCACTGATGTGCAGGGGGCTACGTAATAGTGAAAAGATTGGAAAAGAGAAAAGCCGGAAACCACATCCTAAACAGGGAACAAGGGATGAGCCTCTTAACCTGTTCAATAGACGTGGGTGGAGTGTGAACCGGCGATAGATAGATCTATACTCCAATTGTGAAAAAAAAAAGAAACCAAAGTGAGAAGATTGGAAAAGAGAAAAACCGGAAACCACATCCTAAACAGGGAACAAGGGATGAGCCTCTTAACCTGTTCAATAGACGTGGGTGGAGTGTGAACCGGCGATAGATAGATCTTTGACTTTACATTTAATTTACTCGAGGTTGTAACCGTCAAGAATGCAAGTATATGGAAGGGAGTTCCACAGGCTGGAAGCTCGAGAAAAAAGCTGCTGTGAATTTCTTCCTTTATCTTTAAATTATAGCTAAAAGAAAGCTTCAAAAACGACTTTTCCTTTTT
Organism: Ascarosepion bandense; assembly: GCA_037127315.1. NCBI lineage: Eukaryota > Metazoa > Mollusca > Cephalopoda > Sepiida > Sepiidae > Ascarosepion > Ascarosepion bandense. The sequence continues at coordinate 5,571,318 of JBBBDQ010000941.1, forward strand.
TAAATTAATTTTTAACTATAGGTACGCCATTTTTCAGATAAATTATGGAATTTCTAGAAGACTATAATATCTTCTTCTTCTATGTGCCCTGAACCTTCAGGACGTAGGCGATCATGGTTCTCCACGTCTCCCTATCCCTTGTGGCTCTTAGTATGTTTGCTCCTGTTACTCCTGGCAACCCCCGTTCCGTCATCCACCTGATCAGGCCCTGCAAATATGTTATCCGCTGCCTTCCTCTGTCTCTCTTTCCTTCTATCTGGCCGGTCAGTATCAGGTTCTCCAAGCTCTCCTTCCTCATTGCGTGTCCCAGGAACTTCAGTTGTCTCTTCCTGATGCTCAGTATTAATTTCCTTTTTGTTGCAATTCTTTCCAACACCTCATCGTTGCTTGCATGCTCAGTCCACGATATCCGTAGCATTCTTCTGTAGAACCACATTTCCGCTGCTTCAAGTTTTGTCCTCATTTTCGATAATATTGTCCAGCATTCACTGCTATATTGAAGAACTGACATCACATAGCAATCCAGCACTCTTTTCTTTGTTTCTAGGGAAATTTTCCTGTGTGTTAGTACTTTACTCAGATTCTGGAACGCGTCCTTTGCCATGCCAATTCGCCTTCGGATCTCTGTGTCGCACTTTCCATCTCCTGTTAGAACACTTCCTAGGTATTTAAATTTTTGTACTTGCTTGATTCTGGTATCCCCCACCTGTATTTGGCATTTTAGGTTGCACCTTTTGCTGATGACCATGCATTCAGTTTTCTTTATTCACGATAAATATATGAAAACTATAATATACTCTTCAACAAAAACTTGAAAAAAACATTTATTCATAAACATGGATAAAATCATAATAATCGTAATATTGCCAAAATAATTTAAAACATTATATACAAGTGTATATATTCTTTTATAAAAATAAAAATAACATAAAATGAACAATAAACGCTATATTAATATAAAGCTGCAAAAATAACTTTAAGCATTACATACGTGGTAGAATTTAAAATAAGGAATAACATCAAACACAACTTTTAGCAACTCAAGAGAAAGGGTTCTTCAAGGTTAGATATGGAGGATGCCGAACACATTGAGAAAAATAATTGCAGACCAAAAGTGCACGAAATTTTGTACATTGGGCAGATGAAATATAAGAAAAAGAAAGGACAGATTGCAAGCCGAAAGAACTAGGAGGCCTGCAGAATATCAATGACAGAAAAGGCTTCGGGAATCCAGAGCTATTTTTGCAGGTCACAGAGCAACTGAAACTCCTGAGCAAAGACAGAAAAGGCTTTAGGTTGGTAGACCTAAGGGCTTTTAGCAGAGCAGTATAGTCTCATGGGCAAAGAAACGAATGACTAGAAGCTAATAGAGCTAGATCTGCTGTTAAAAGGAGAGACCCCTAAGTTACTAGACGAAAGACTAGAGGCTAGAGCTGAGACTACTGCTAGCAGGGTAGAAGAAACTACAAGCCGATAGAATTCGGGGGGCTGATCACAAATCAGCTGAAACACCCGAACAAAAGCAAGAAAGGCAGTAGGTTAGCATAACTAGGGTACGAAGAAGAGCTGCTCTTACCTGTTCACCAGTGACACCGTGCTGTCTTTAACGCAGCATGACTACGCATCCGAAAAGAAAATGATAATAGATTCTATGTCTACAGTCTGTAGTAAATGTGGAGCCAATAGATTTGAAGAATAAATTCTTTGAATGTTTTGTTCGAGTGGCAGACTAAGGATTCCACTATTAGAAAATCCACCACAGCCTTTGAAGTTTCTTTCAGGCACCACTCAAGAGTCAAATCACTTTTTGGAAAACATTAAAAAGTACAATTGTGCTTTTTAAATAACTTCACTTTGAGCTAAAATTATTGCACTTTTTAAGTGCAGGGTCAGGTGTACCATAGGACTGAACCCCCACGGCCACTAACAAATGAAAATTCAAATTTTCCTCTGCTATATTTTGTTGGCAACTTCTAAGAACAAGTGGCCAGGTATAATTCTTTTTCAGTTGGCACCAGGATTGAACTTACACTGAAACCGCAAGGGATGATACATTTTAGAAATAGCTATGTCAAAAGCTTTAAATGTGGTCTGAAATATGTTTCTATTCACAACATTAATATGATCAGTGATGCAGACAAGTGGCCTACTAGACAGTATCCAGGAAAGCTTTAATAAATCCTCCTGCAATTGCAATGAAATAGCTGTGGTTTTCCATGGTGACCAACATAACAAGTTAGAGATTGTTCTATAGATAAAATACAACACGCTTCACGAATTAATGAGACACTTAAATCATATAATTCTCTTCAGTATCCTCTGCTATTTGTTAATAGAGAACATGTTTACTATTTTCGTTATCCAAGAAACCTCGAGGATATGTTAAACAAAAAAAGAATCGTGTAAGAAATTCTGTGATCACCGTTTTATGACGGTTTTATTAATCATCTTCATCACTCTCGAGATCACTTTCATCAATATTCTGTTGATATGGCTTCTAAAATGGAGTCTGAGAGGCCGTGTTTCATTCGAAACAATCGAAACAAATGCGAGAGACGAAATGGATTCATCTGAGAGATGCCGTAAATAATGATGTAGTACCTGGTAATCTTGGGCAGATTGGCATTCTACCATCAAGGTAAACTTTTGCATGAAAAAGCGCAGGATGTCATTACGTATGCACACCACTATGGTTGATCAGATTTTTTCGTAACTTTTACATGCAACCCAGTGTGGAACGAAACTGAATAAGAACTTTTTTTCTGTACGAAAAAGTTAAAGATAGACCCGACATTCTTTCAAATGTATTTTGCCGGAAGCTGAAGAAGCTCATGGATCTGATTAAAAAGAGGAAAACATTTAGGTCGGTAAACGTGTGGCATATACGCAATTGAGGAGCTACCACATTCTCACTTTCTGCTTTGGATGGCTACAAAAATTCGCTAGAAACAAAGAAGAGAGTACTGGATTGCTATGTGATGTCTATTTTTCAGTATGACAGTGAACGCTGGGCAATATCATCAAAGATGATGAAAAAATTTGAAGCAACTGAAATTTGGTTTTACAGAAGGATGCTGCGAATATCATGGATGAGGTTTTGGAAAGGATGGATACGAAAAGGAAATTAATACTGAGCATCAGGAAGAGACAGCTGATTTTCCTAGGACATGCAGTGAGGAAAAAGGGCTTGGAAAACCTGTATTCAGTTTTCTTGTCGTTTATGCTTAGTCCTTTCTTCTCGCTTTCCCTTGCTACTTTCTGTAGGCGGTTCTGTATTTTCTTTTCCCTTTCTACTATCAGCACTATGTTATCTTCGTATCTTATGTTGTTAAAATTGTGGCTGCCAATAAAGAATCCCGACAGAACTTATAGTTCTGTCAGAATTGCTTTGGTGTACAGGTTGAATGGATCTGGTTTGAAAAAACATTCTTGTCTTATACCTCTTTTTATTTTTTGTATATTTGCTTAATTCATTTCCTGTCCATATGCAGGGCAGTACAAATGCTTGATTATCATCATAACTTTCCCGAATATGTCGAGGTTGCCGAGCCTGTCTATCTCGTATTTGTAGCGTACTTTGTTGAACGCCTTTGCCTAGTCTATGAAACACAGGTAAACGTCCTACTGTATTTTTTTTTTTGCTTTTTTCTCATAACATTCTGAGCGTAAATGTTTTGCTCCTTGTTCCAGTGTCTTTGAGGAACCCGCACTGTTCTTGTGTTATGTCTGACCTGATTCCGCTGCGCGATCTGTTCCTCAAAATCCGGATAATGGGTTTTATGAGTCTCAGTAAGCTGATTGTTCATTGGAGTTCAAATATAACTTAATATATCGAGCATGACCACATTTTTACATGTAAGTAGGAATAACTTCGAGAGATTATAAAGACAGTAACTTGGACAAGAACTTTCTGAACATCAGCTACTATACTCTAGTGTCATTTTATTATATATATATATATATATATATATATATATATATATATATATATATATATATGCAACAGTAAATTTATCTTTAAACACGTCTCGAAAAACCCACCGAGTATAAACACGGAGGGAAAAAAATAGAAACAAAAAAAGAAACGAACTAAGTACTTGAACATTAATCAAAGTACTATTTGAAAGAAAAAAAAAACCCGGGACGAGGAACCTAACACGTAAAGCGCTCAATACAATAGCAGAGCAATTAAATAAGTAAGTAGTTAACCTAGAGCCAACAGATCTACCTAGGTTTCACCTAATGGATCATCAGGCCAACCTTTCCTGATGATCCATTGATCCATTAGGTGGAAGCTAGGTAGGTCCGTTGGCTCTAGGTTAGCTACTTACTTATATATATATATATATATATATATATATATATATATATATATAGTCTATCGATGCAGCAGATAATTTTATAAACATATATTGTTAAATATAAGAGACAATGAGTGTCTGTTATGTTTAATTATGAGCCATTCTAAACATCGAATTTGGGCTTTAATTTCAGGTGAAAATAAAGAGAAAACCTTTCCAATATTTGGATAATTTTTTATTAAGTTGCTTTTAAGCTTTCGGCTTACATGAGCCATCTTCAGAGAGGTTACAAGGACGTTAACATAAAAACATCCACCATCAGCGACGATTCTATCTTGTGTTGACAGAAAGCTTTGCTAGGCAATGATAATAGTTACCAAAAATAGCAAACGCAGTTCGTAAATCTGAAATGCGGTTCCATGACGTCACACCGCGTGAGAGCTCAAGATGATGACAGAACCATATATTTAAAAGCAATGTAATGTGCTATGACCAGATTTAAACGTGATTTTATTAAGTTTGAGTTGCTTGGATTTAATGTAGATATTCTCTAATATCTGAAGGTCCTTTTTACTGTATGTATATAACATGCCAAATTAATCTCATCATATATGATAAACAATTCAAAACAATTGACCTCATTGTCTCTAATAACCCTACAAGCACTCAACTAAATCCTCTACAGAAAACCAATGTAGTGTATCAATTTAAATGCCCGTTCATATATATATATATATATATATATATATATATATATATATTGTGTGCGTATTTTGGCAGCATTTTTTCATTAATACCGGTTTCGTTGAATAATATAGACAAGTTCTGTCTATTTATTTTGTGTATGATCTTTTTGTATGATCTGATTAGCTTGATAATATTGTCATGAAAAGACGACAAGAAATCGCAGTAATTGTTGATTTAATATATAGTGAACATAGAACATTTAAATTATTAACAGAGTGGAGTTATACAGAGACATTTTCTCTGTATAACTCCACTCTGTTAATAATTTAAATGTTCTATGTTCACTATATATTAAATGTTCATCCTTTGATAATGGCTTATGTAAGCCGAAAGCTCAGACCTGATAAAAAAAAATTCAACAATTACTGCGATTTCTCGTCGTCTTTTCATGACGACACTATCAATCTAATCAGATCATACGAAAGGATCTTAAACAAAATAAATAGAATAGACAGAACTTGTCTATATTATTCAATGAAACCTATATATATATATATATATATATATATATATATATATATATATATATGTCAGCGCATACATATATTAACTAACGTTACTGTCTGAACAAGTGTTTCTATACAAACGTACATACTATGTTATATATTTTACCATCAAAATGTTCTATGCACATGTATTTAAAAAAATCTATTGCTTTAATAAAAGTGACACGTATCGGACTAATAAAAAATAATATCAAATCACAGCATGCTAATGTCTCTTTGTTGTTGCTTTTTTTAAAATTTTTCTCTCGTTCTCTGAAAAAAAGCCTTTAATAAAAATAAAACCTGTTAGATTGAGATAGATTTTCTAGTTTGTTCTTTTGCCTTATTCTATCAACTTGTCAGATTTCGATGCATATATTCATCTCATATATAGATAAATAGTATTACTTATCATATAAGCCTGAAGGAATACGAAAAAAGAAATAAATGAAGAAATCACCAAACTTTCCAAAAAAGAATTTTGCATTGAAAATATAAATGACGAGGGGAAAAAATCAAAGCCAAACTGGGTATAAGCGACAAGGTTCAGATATTAACCGCTAAGCAAGAATTTCTAACAATAAAAGACAATAATGATAATTTTCCCAATAACCTTTGTACCGACTTATTACCCCCCCCCCCACCCAAAATAAAAAATGAATTAGGTAAAATAAGCCAACAAATCTTAAAATATGTGTAATTTATTAAAGACTAGCATCATAGCCCGGCGTTGCTCGTGCAACTCAGAACTTTTTTTAATTAGATGATTACTGCAGCGTGTTGTGATTTCGAGCCTTGTAGTCGCCGCCTCACGCTAAAACTCAGTTATATAAAAAAAATAATTATATAAAAAACTGCTGTTTAAAAATTGTTAGAAAAATTTCATTAAAAAATCTATTTTCTTTTGTTTTGCGTAAATGTGAGTTGATGTTGTGTGTGACATTGTAAAAACATTGCGTTTGTTTTTTTTTCCAAATTACGGGGGAAAATATTTACATTTTTTTGTTGACTAAATGAATTTCAGAAAATTTCGAAGAATATTTAAAAATGAAAACATTTAATTTTAGAGGAAAAAGTTACATTAATGTTACACAAATTACAGACAGATGATTTCCTGCATGAAATATTTATCGAAAATATATATTTTTTAATTTTACTTTTTGAAGTATGAAATATTAAATCTGAAAAAAAATACTTAAATAATTAAATTAACCATTGGCACTTTTTTTTTCATACTTTGTTTTTGTTTAAAATATTTCTTTTGTTTCAAAATTATGGGGACAAATATTTACATTTTTTTTGTTGACCAAATGAATTTTTAAAACGTCGGAATAAAAATTAAATATAAAGGCTCATTTTTTTTAGTCGCGTTTGACACGAGTGATTTGATTTCTGTGACGTAATCTAGCAACTATCTTAGATCTTAGATGTTTTACGGAGCAAATGTAAACAATCGGCTCCATTGGCCAAAAAGTGCGAAAGTTAAAATTGCTAAACTTAAACTCAAAAAGTATATGTCGACCTGGCTTCCTTGTAGATCTTCTTCTTCTTCTATGTGCCCTGTCCCTTCAGGACGTAGGCGATCATGGATCTCCACGTCTCCCTATCCCTTGTGGCTCTTAGTATGTTTGCTCCTGTTGCTCCTGGCAACCCCCGTTCCGCCATCCACCTGATCAGACCCTGCAAATATGTTATCCGCTGCTTTCCTCTGTCTCTCTTTCCTTCTATCTGTCCAGTCAGTATCAGGTTCTCCAGGCTCTCCTTCCTCATTGCATGTCCCAGGAACTTCAGTTGTCTCTTCCTGATGCTCAGCATCAATTTCCTTTTTGTTGCCATTCTTTCTAACACCTCGTCGTTGCTTGTATGCTCAGTCCACGATATCTGCAGCATACTTCTGTAGAACCACATTTCGGCCGCTTCCAGTTTTGTCCTCATTTTCGATGATATTGTCCAGCATTCACAGCCGTATTGAAGATTTGACATCACGTAGCAGTCTAGCACTCTTTTCTTCGTTTCTATTGAGATCTTCCTGTGTGTTAGTATTTTGCTCATCTTCTGGAACGCGTCCTTTGCCATGCCAATTCGCCTTCGGATCTCCGTGTCGCACTTTATGGCGTTGCTTCAGAAGTGTAGGCGTGCATAGCTTACACTCACACACAGACTCACAGATTGCCTTTTATATATAAAGATTGCTATACAAACTAATCAATGAAAGAACTCAAGTGCTTCCAAAAAATTTGAAATAAAGAAAACAAAACATTCATATAGGATGCCATCAAAAACTTATACCCATCAAAATATCAGAATAAGGGTTAATGAAAGCATTGAATTTCGCTAAGCAGTTCATAAGCATAACATCGGAACATTTTTTTTTAATCATCTCACCCCAAGCAAGGCATTCCACTGCCACTATTGCGCATGGGGCTACATAGGGGAAGGTAAAGAGAAGGAGTGGTTAGACATAGGGAATGTCAGGAGGAAGGTGACAGATGAGTAAGGATACCGAGGATGAGGGTTGGGAAGATGGGAAGAGTGTTTGATAGAATAGGAGCAGGTTAGTGTGTTAGGAGGTGTCTATTGACCTTACATTTAAACTCCTGGAGATTGTAGCCGTAGGGGAAGCAATCGTGTGGAACGGAATTCCACAGTCGGGAAGTGCGAGGAAAGAAACTGTTGGAGTAGAAGTTGCGATTGAATTTTATCGGTTTCACTGTAAAAGGGTGGGATCTAGTTGCTAATCTAGTATCTCGTTCAAATTTGTATTTAGGGGGCACCAGTGATCTAAGTTTATCGGAGCAGAAGCCATGAAAGTATTTATAGAAGAGACACAGGGAAGCCATGTTGCGCTGATGGGAGAGAGACTGCAGGCGGTCTGCCAAGTCGGTATCTATCACATTACAGACCCTCTTCTGAAGCTTATCAAGAAGCCTGAGGAGAATAGCAGGGGCACCCGACCAGATATGGCAGCAGTATTCAATGCACGGGCGGATGGTAGATTTATATATGTGCAGGATAGATTTAGACGGAAAAAACTTCCGGGCCCTACACAGAGAACCGACTTTTATAGCAGCGGATTTAGCAATGGATTCGATATAGTCATTCCATTTGAGGTCCGCTGAAAGTGTGAGACCAAGGAGGCGTAGTGTTTTACTCTCTGGGAGACAAGCCTGGTCCATGCTAATGGGAGGTAGGTGAGATTGTCGATGATGGTTAATTGAGAGTAGCTTCATTTTAGAAGCATTAAAATTTACTAGCCATTTCTTACCCCAGTCCAATATGGATTGGAGGTCTTTTTCAATCTCGGCTGCGAGGTTAGCTTTGACGCCTACACCAGATTTTTGTAGGAGGCGGGAGTAAACTGTGGTGTCATCGGCGTACAAACCTATTTGGGCTCTTATGGAATCAGGGAGATCATTAATGTATATCAGGAAGAGTGTAGGACCTAAGATGGTGCCTTGGGGGACACCTTCGTTTGTATGGTAGTTCTGGGAGGCATGTCCGTTTAATACCACCTTCATTGTGCGGTTAGAGAGGAATGACTGGATTAGTTCAAACAAATGTCCAGTTATACCATAACTCCGCAGTTTACATAGAAGGCCAGCATGCCAAACTCTGTCGAACGCCTTAGATATATCCAATGCAACGGTTCGGGTTTCGCCATTCCTGTCGAGTGCCTGGTACTCGGTGATGGTCGTTAGCATATCAGCAGTAGACCTGGTGAAGCGGAAACCATATTGCTTATGTAAAATAATGTAATTTTATATTACCGCAAATCCATACTATTGCACAATGGTGAAACAGGGATTAAAAACTAAAAAAAAGGGCAACTTTAATCTACAACAAACTTTGTTTGACTGAGCCGAAACATCCGAACTAATATGCCTGTATATTCTAAATAAAATCAACGAATTAGTCCGCAGTGACAACCGCGGATTAAACAGAGATGGCGGGCTGATGATAACGCCGGACAAGAGAAGAGCAAATGACAAGATAAAAACAAAAACAAAAAAAAACGTTGTAGAATCAGTTGATATAAAACGCCTGAAGATATCGAAAGGTTGAAACCTAGGTTGCGTAATCAACTAACTTCCAAATGAAAATATATAAAAGCTCTATATTACATTATATATATATTGAGCACTTTTTAAATACAATTCTATACGGATTCAATTTAATTCTGACCGATAACCTGTTAATAATTTTCGCTGTCGTGTTCAGTCTTTTTTTCTTCCTCTTTTTTACTTGATTACTTGAGAGAGAAATATAAAGTGAGAGAGAGAGAGAGAGAGAGAGAGAGAGAGAGAGAGAGAGAGAGAGAGAGAGAGAGGGTGTCAGGGAGAAAGAAAGAAAAAATAGCAAGAAAAAATATGGGTTTTAAAGGTAAGTAAATGCTTCATTTTTTTGTTTATATATTTTATATTCCTATTTTATTTAATTTTTTGTATTTGTGTTCACAATAATTGTACGTAAATATAATAATAAATAATTATACGTAAATATAATAATAAATAATTGTACGTAAATATAATAATAAATAATTATATGTAAATATAATAATAAATAATTATACGTAAATATAATAACAAATAATTATACGTAAATATAATAACAAATAATTATACGTAAATATAATAATAAATAATTATACGTAAATATAATAACAAATAATTATACGTAAATATAATAACAAATAATTATACGTAAATATAATAATAAATAATTATACGTAAATATAATACCAAATAATTGTACGTAAAGATAATAATAAATAATTATACGTAAAGATAATAATAAATAATTATACGTAAATATAATAATAAATAATTATACGTAAATATAATAATAAATAATTATACGTAAATATAATAATAAGTAATTATACGTAAATATAATAACAAATAATTATACGTAAATATAATAATAAATAATTATACGTAAATATAATAACAAATAATTATACGTAAATATAATAATAAATAATTATACGTAAATATAATACCAAATAATTGTACGTAAAGCTAATAATAAATAATTATACGTAAATATAATAATAAATAATTATACGTAAATATAATAATAAATAATTATACGTAAATATAATAATAAATAATTGTACGTAAATATAATAATAAATAATTATACGTAAATATAATAACAAATAATTGTACGTAAATATAATACCAAATAATTGTACGTAAATATAATAATAAATAATTATACGTAAATATAATAACAAATAATTGCACGTAAATATAATAATAATTAATTGTACGTAAATATAATAATAATAATTATACGTAAATATAATAACCAATAATTGTACGTAAATATAATAATAAATAATTATACGTAAATATAATAATAAATAATTATACGTAAATATAATAAAAAATAATTGTACGTAAATATAATAATAAATAATTGTACGTAAATATAATAACAAATAATTGCACGTAAATATAATAACAAATAATTGTACGTAAATATAATAATAAATAATTATACGTAAATATAATAACAAATAATTGTACGTAAATATAATAATAAATAATTATACGTATATATAATACCAAATAATTGTACGTAAATATAATAATAAATAATTGTACGTAAATATAATAACAAATAATTGCACGTAAATATAATAATAAATAATTGTACGTAAATATAATAATAAATAATTATACGTAAATATAATAATAAATAATTGAATATAAATATAATAATAAATAATTGCACGTAAATATAATACCAAATAATTGTACGTAAATATAATACCAAATAATTGTACGTAAAGATAATACAAATAAATAATTATAATGTGAATATAATAATAAATAATTGTACGTAAATATAATAACAAACAATTGCACGTAAATATAATAACAAATAATTGTACGTAAATATAATAATAAATAATTATACATAAATATAATAATAAATAATTGTACGTAAATATAATAATAAATAATTATACGTAAATATAATAACAAATAATTGTACGTAAATATAATAATAAATAATTGTACGTAAATATAATAATAAATAATTGTACGTAAATATAATAACAAATAATTGCACGTAAATATAATAATAAATAATTGTACGTAAATATAATAACAAATAATTGTACGTAAATATAATAATAAATAATTGTACGTAAATATAATAATAAATAATTGTACGTAAATATAATAACAAATAATTGCACGTAAATATAATAATAAATAATTGTACGTAAATATAATAACAAATAATTATACGTAAATATAATAACAAATAATTGTACGTAAAGATAATAACAAATAATTGTACGTAATTATAATAATAAATAATTGTACGTAAATATAATAATAAATAATTACACGTAAATATAATAATAAATAATTGTACGTAAATATAATAATAAATAATTATACGTAAATATAATAACAAATAATTGTACGTAAATATAATAATAAATAATTGTACGTAAATATAATAATAAATAATTGTACGTAAATATAATAATAAATAATTGCACGTAAATATAATACCTAAATAATTGTACGTAAATATAATAATAAATAATTGTACGTAAATATAATAACAAATAATTGCACGTAAATATAATAATAAATAATTATACTAAATATAATAATAAATAATTGCACGTAAATATAATACCAAATAATTGTACGTAAATATAATACCAAATAGTTGTACGTAAAGATAATAACAAATAATTGTACGTAAATATAATAATAAATAATTGTACGTAAATATAATAATAAATAATTGTACGTAAATATAATAATAAATAATTGCACGTAAATATAATACCAAATAATTGTACGTAAATATAATACCAAATAATTGTACGTAAAGATAATAACAAATAATTGTTCGTAAATATAATAATAAATAATTGTACGTAAATATAATAATAAATAATTGTACGTAAATGTAATAATAAATAATTGCACGTAAATATAATACCAAATAATTTTACGTAAATTTAATAATAAATAATTGTACGTAAATATAATAATAAATAATTATACGTAAATATAATAATAAATAATTGTACGTAAATATAATAACAAACAATTGCACGTAAATATAATAACAAATAATTATACGTAAATATAATAATAAATAATTGTACGTAAATATAATAACAAATAATTGTACGTAAAGATAAGAACTAATAATTGTACGTAAATATAATAATAAATAATTGTACGTAAATATAATAACAAATAATTGCACGTAAATATAATAATAAATAATTGTACGTAAATATAATAATAAATAATTATACGTAAATATAATAACAAATAATTGTACGTAAATATAATAATAAATAATTATACGTAAATATAATAATAAATAATTATACGTAAATATAATAACAAATAATTGTACGTAAATATAACAATAAATAATTGTACGTAAATATAATAACAAATAATTGCACGTAAATATAATAACAAATAATTGTACGTAAATATAATAATAAATATTTATACTTAAATATAATAACAAATAATTGTACGTAAATATAATAATAAATAATTATACGTAAATATAATAACAAATAATTGTACGTAAATATAATAATAAATAATTATACGTAAATATAATAACAAATAATTGCACGTAAATATAATACCAACTAATTGTAGGTAAATATAATAATAAATAATTGTACATAAATATAATAACAAATAATTGTACGTAAATATAATAATAAATAATTGTACATCGAAAAATATAATAACAAATAATTGTACGTAAGATAATAACAAATAATTGTACGTAAATATAATAATAAATAATTGTACGTAAATATAATAACAAATAATTGCACGTAAATATAATAATAAATAATTGTACGTAAATATAATAATACATAATTATACGTAAATATAATAATAAATAATTATTATAAATATAATAATAAATAATTATACGTAAATATAATAATAAATAATTATACGTAAATATAATAACAAATAATTGTACGTAAATATAATAATAAATAATTGTACGTAAATATAATAACAATAATTGCATAAATATAATAACAAATAATTGTACGTAAATATAATAATAAATAATTATACGTAAATATAATAACAAAATAATTGTACGTAAATATAATAATAAATAATTATACGTAAATATAATAACAAATAATTGTACGTAAATATAATATTAAATAATTGTACGTAAATATAATAACAAATAATTGCACGTAAATATAATACCAAATAATTGTAGGTAAATATAATAATAAATAATTGTACGTAAATATAATAACAAATAATTGTATAAATATAATAATAAATAATTGTACGTAAATATAATAACAAATAATTGTACGTAAAGATAATAACAAATAATTGTACGTAAATATAATAATAAATAATTATACGTAAATATAATAACAAATAATTGCACGTAAGTAATAATAAATAATTGTACGTAAATATAATAGTAAATAATTATACGTAAATATAATAACCAATAATTATTAATAAATATAATAATAAATAATTATACGTAAATATAATAATAAATAATTATACGTAAATATAATAACAAATAATTGTACGTAAATATAATAAATAATTGTACGTAAATATAATAACAAATAATTGCACGTAAATATAATAACAAATAATTGTACGTAAATATAATAATAATTATACGTAAATATAATAACAAATAATTGTACGTAAATATAATAATAAATAATTATACATATTAATACCAAATAATTGTACGTAAATATAATAATAAATAATTGTACGTAAATATAATAACAAATAATTGCACGTAAATATAATAATAAAATAATTGTACGTAAATATAATAATAAATAATTATACGTAAAATATAATAATAAATAATTGTACGTAAATATAATAATAAATAATTCTTTGTAAATATAAATACCAAATAATTGTACGTAAATATAATACCAAATAATTGTACGTAAAGATAATAACAAATAATTATACGTAAATATAATAATAAATAATTGTACGTAAATATAATAACAAACAATTGCACGTAGAAATATAATAACAAATAATTGTACGTAAATATAATAATAAATAATTACATAAATATAATAATAAATAATTGTACGTAAATATAATAATAAATAATTATACATAAATATAATAACAAATAATTGTACGTAAATATAATAATAAATAATTGTACGTAAATGTGTAAATAATTGTACGTAAATATAATAACAAATAATTGCACGTAAATATAATAATAAATAATTGTACGTAAATATAATAACAAATAATTGTACGTAAATATAATAATAAATAATTGTACATAAATATAATAATAAATAATTGTACGTAAATATAATAACAAATAATTGCACGTAAATATAATAATAAATAATTGTACGTAAATATAATAACAAATAATTATACGTAAATATAATAACAAATAATTGTACGTAAAGATAATAACAAATAATTGTACGTAATTATAATAATAATAAATAATTGTACGTAAATATAATAACAAATAATTACACGTAAATATAATAATAAATAATTGTACGTAAATATAATAATAAATAATTATAAATAAATATAATAACAAATAATTGTACGTAATATAATAATAAATAATTGTACGTAAATATAATAACAAATAATTGCACGTAAATATAATACCAAATAATTGTAGGTAAATATAATAATAAATAATTGTACGTAAATATAATAACAAATAATTGTACGTAAATATAATAATAAATAATTGTACGTAAATATAATAACAAATAATTGTACATAAAGATAATAACAAATAATTGTACGTAAATATAATAATAAATAATTATACGTAAATATAATAACAAATAATTACGTAAATATAATAATAAATAATTGTACGTAAATATAATAATAAATAATTATACGTAAATATAATAACCAACATTGTACGTAAAATATAATAATAAATAATTATACGTAAATATAATAATAAATAATTATACGTAAATATAATAACAAATAATTGTACGTAAATATAATAATAAATAATTGTACGTAAATATAATAACAAATAATTACGTAAATATAATAACAAATAATTGTACGTAAATATAATAATAAATAATTATACGTAAATATAATAACAAATAATTGTACGTAAATATAATAATAAATAATTATACGTATATATAATATGACAATTGTACGTAAATATAATAATAAATAATTGTACGTAAATATAATAACAAATAATTGCACGTAAATATAATAATAAATAATTGTACGTAAATATAATAATAAATAATTATACGTAAATATAATAATAAATAATTGTACGTAAATATAATAATAAATAATTGCGTAAATATAATACACAAATAATTGTACGTAAATATAATACAAATAATTGTACGTAAAGATAATAACAAATAATTATACGTAAATATAATAATAAATAATTGTACGTAAATATAATAACAAACAATTGCACGTAAATATAATAACAAATAATACGTAAATATAATAATAAATAATTATACATAAATATAATAATAAATAATTGTACGTAAATATAATAATAAATAATTATGTATGTAAATATAATAATAAATAATTGTACGTAAATATAATAATAAATAATTGTACGTAAATATAATAACAAATAATTGCACGTAAATATAATAATAAATAATTGTACGTAAATATAACAAATAATTGTACGTAAATATAATAATAAATAATTGTACGTAAATATAATAATAATTATTACGTAAATATAATAATAAAATAATTGCGTAAATATAATAATAAATAAATTGTACGTAAATATAATAACAAATAATTATACGTAAATATAATAACAAATAATTGTACGTAAAGATAATAATAAATAATTGTACGTAATTATAATAATAAATAATTGTACGTAAATATAATAACAAATAATTACACGTAAATATAATAATAAATAATTGTACGTAAATATAATAATAAATAATTATACGTAAATATAATAACAAATAATTGTACGTAAATATAATAATAAATAATTGTACGTAAATATAATAATAAATAATTGTACGTAAATATATTAATAAATAATTGCACGTAAATATAATACCAAATAATTGTACGTAAATATAATAATAAATAATTGTACGTAAATATAATAACAAATAATTGCACGTAAATATAATAATAAATAATTGTACGTAAATACAATAACAAATAATTATACGTAAATATAATAAGAAATAATTGTACGTAAATGTAATGCGATTTTCAATCTGTTTTTAAGCATTACTTCTGAAAAAATCCAGTTAATTAATTCTTAAATTTACTAACAGATTTCGAAACACATCACAAGGACAAATATTTGATTTGAAAGTGATTCCTAAATTTTTTGTTTACATTTCTTCTTTTTCATGTGCCGTGTCACTTCGGGCGGAGGTGGTCATGGACTTTCACTTGGCTCTGACTCTTGTCGTTCTCAACAGTCTTCCTTTTGGTATCTCTCCCAAAACTCCGCTTTGCCATCCATTAACTCAGTCCTATCAAGTAGGTCTTGCGTTGCTTTCCCCTGTCTCTCTTTCCCTCTATCCGTCCTGTGAGTAGTAAATTCTCTAGGTCCCCCTTCCTCATTACATGTCCCAGAAACCTCATCTGTCTCTTCCTTATCTTATGAATCAGTTTTCACCTCGTTTTCATCCTCTCTAAACAATGGTAAGTCGACAAGGGACGACAAAACTTGACAAATTGTTTTAAAATGCCTAAAATGTTTATAGAAACTGGGGTCAACAAACTTTCATCGTTTCGTTTTCTGTCAAGTCTTTCCTTCTTCATTTTTTTTTTTGAGGGTTATCTTCTAATTACTTGAGAGAGAAGTATAGAGAGAGGGGCAGAGAGAGAGAGAGAGAATATATAAAGAGAGGAAAAGAGAGAGGGAGAGAAAGAGATGTGGGTTTTAAAAGAAAACAAATGCTTAACTTAAATAGAGATAGTGAGAGAAAAAGGACATTAATACTGATCATCAGGATGAGACAGCTAAAGTTCCTGGGTCATGCAATAAGGAAGAAGGGCTTGGAGAACCTGATACTAACAGGCCAGATAGAGGGAAAGAGAGAGAGAGGAAAGCAGTGGATAACATATTTGAAGGGCCTGAGCAGGTGGATAACAGAACGAGGGTTGCGTGGTGTGACAGGAGAAAGCTTGCTAAGAGCCACCAGGGATAGGAAGATGTGGAAGGCCATGATCGCCTACGTCCTGAAAGTAGAAGGCACATAAAAGAAGGAAAAGAAGAAGAAGAGATATGGGTTGTAAAGGAAAACAAATCCTTGATTTTCATTTTTTCTTTATATATTTTATTTTCATATTTTATTTTATTTATTTTTATCAGTGTTCACCATCTTTTTCTGCTTCATGTGCCGTGTCCCTTCAGGACGTAAGCGATCAGGGTCTTTTATTTGTCCCTGTTTCTTTTCACTATTAATATCTTTCCTCTTGGTATCTCTCCCAAACCACACTTCGCCGTCTATTTGCCCAATCTTTCCCCTGTCCCACTTTCTTTTTATCCGTCCTGTGGGTATTAGATTCTGCAGGCCCTCTTTCCTCATTACATGTTCCAGGAACCTTAGCTGTATCTTTCTGATGTTAATGATCAGTTTCCTTCTCGTTTGCTTTCCTCTCCAACACCTCGTCATTGTTCACGTACTTGGTCCTCAGCATTTTTCTGTAGAACCAAATGTCTGCTGCCCCGAGCCTCTCCTTCATGCTTGAAGAGATCGTTCGACTTCGCTGCCATACAGAAAGACACATATCATATAGCAGTCCAGCGTTCTTTTCTTTGTTTCCAGTGAGATTTTATTGTCTATCGGTAGTCTGGTTAGCTTTTAAAATGAATACATGGCCATGCCCATACGTCTTTGGATCTCAGCCTCAAACTTCCCACCCTCTTTCCTGGTATTTAAAGTTATTTATTTGTTTCATTTTAACTTTTCCGACCTGTAGTTGGCATTTTCGATTCTTTTTTTTTTTTTTTTTTTGCTGATGACCATACATTAAGTTGTCTTGAAGCTTATGCCCAACCCTTCATTTTCGCTTTCTCTTACGCCTTTCTGTAATAGGTCATGCATTTTCCTTTCCGTGTCTGCTATCAGCACTGTGTTATACGCATATCTTATATTGTTGAGATTGTGGCCGCCAATGTGACATATTTTTGTCTTTGCGTAGTCTATAAAGCACAAATAAAGGTGCTTCTGCGTTTTTATTGCTCTTCCAGATCGCATTCTGAGCATGAAGATCGCGTTCTTTGTACCGGCATCTTTAACAATTCCGCATTGCTCTTTCCCTGTCTTTGGGCCGATTCTGCTGCAGGTTCTGTTCATCAGACTCCGGATGATGAGTATTGTTATGTGGCTCATTAAGCTGAGTGTTCGGTGGAGTTCACATTTCTTTGCACCTGACATTTTGGGTAGTGCTATGAAATTGGGTCTACTTAGTCCTCAGGTATATTCTCACTGATATATATAATTTGTTTATTATTCCTGTGTTCCTGTCTACGCCAAACCGTCTAAAGATGTCAGCATAACTATTACAACACCGTCAGCTTCTGCTGCTTTGTTTCTGTTAAAATTATCCAGTGCCTCTTCCACTTTTTCAATATTTCTGGTCCATTCGTATTACGTTTACTCTCTCTTGTCGTGGAAGAGACCTCCGATATACTCGTATCATCGCTGAATGATTTTTTCTTAAGTATGACTGTTCCGTTTTTTGTTTTATACATCCTGTTGTTGAGTAGGTCTTCTGTCCTGTTAGTTCTTTTATTTTTTTATGCATATCTCCTTTATTTGTCATGCTTAATCTCTCTATTTCGGCGCATTTGTCGTTGAGGTGCAATGGATGGGCATTGTGGTGCAGTGGATATCCACTCGGAACGATGCTGATTGCAGTCCCGTAACCATCAGACGACACTTAAGACAAAAAGGCATGGTAAATAAAAAGCGTAAACAAATTCCTCGGCTGCTTCCACGTCACAAGTTGGGCCGCTTAAAGTTTGGTCGTGAATACCAAACATAGGACGTTGAGAAGTGGAAGAAAGTCCTGTTTTCTGATGAGAAAAATTCAATCTCGATGGTCCTGATGGCTTCCAACGATATTGGTATAACAAAAACATGCCTCCTGAAATTTTCTCCGCACGTCATGGTGGCGGAGGGTCCCTAATAGTATGGGGTGCTTTTTCTTACAGAGGGACGATGGAGCTCCAGGTGATGCAGGGTCGTCAGAGAGTGGCTGGTTGTATTAACATGATACAAAAAGCATCTTTGATGACGGAGGACCATCGTTTGTGCGGAGATGGATGGTTATTCCGACAGGATAATGCTGCAATCCATGTTGCAAGACGGGCCTTGACCTTTCTACAAGAAAATGGGGTTCATCTCTTGGGACATCCTGCATGCTCACCGGACTTGAACCCAATTGAAAATGTTTGGGGATGGATGACAAGAGATGTTTATCAAAATGGCAAACAATATTCAACAAAAAATGAACTTCGTGAAGCCATCTTCAGAAGCTGGAGCAGCATCCCCCGCACCTTAATGGAAACGCTTATTTCTAGCATGCCCGACATAATTTTTGAAGTCTTCAAAATCAGTGGAGGTAGAACTCATTATTAAATTTGCTTGTTGAATGTTTTCATACACTTTTTGTACAATTTCGTATAATTTTTGTCTCTGGTCATATAATTTTGATCATGTTTAAATCGCCTCATTTTATAAAAATGTAAATTTCTAACTAAAATGTTTGGAATGTAGCTTTTTGTTTCCATAACAGATTGTAGTATTGGTAACCTTAGGTGGAAGGAGTTTAAAATCTATCTGTAAAAAAAATTTATATTTAAAGGTTTTTAAGTGGTCCTAAATTTTTGATCGGGAGTGTATGTAAAGGCCTTGGAAAAAAGTAACCATAATGAAAGTTTAGAACACTTAGATAAAAAAAAAGGTAAATATAAGCTGGAAATACGTAAAGGGAACATCATGAGGATTATTTTACCTTTAAGTCATAATGTGTATTAAAACATCGGATGAATTTTTCGAAATGTTATTCACAAGCATTTCAACCATTCCTTCACACAAAAAAAAGTGTTAAGGTTAGTTATCACTGTGTTAAACGCATCAATTAATATATATCTGTTGTGGCGAAACTTTCGTCGCCAAGTTGTTGTGGCCTGTTTGGGCCAAGAAGAAAGACACGGAAATAAGAAAGAAGGCTCAAACAGTGCATTAGAATAATAGAACATATATACAAGTAAGAGTGTTAGTAGTCAGCAAAATAGAAGTGTAAGTCCGAACGGTATAGTTACGCTGCGTCTTGACTGGCACTATACTGTCACTCAGGTGCCTTCCCCGGAAGTCACTCAAGTTATTATTTATTGACAGAGGAAGAGTCCATTCTTATAGATAGGACAACATAACAATATCATAACATAACAATATGATATTTAAAAAAAACACATGTCCAGGATAAACAAGAGTATCTTTCCTAAAAGTAATTGTAACTGCCAAAAAATAACCCTACCCACTAAACGGCCAGTGTATAACCGAAAATATAATTTACAAAACTAGCATAAACTGCATCCGGCAGCAAGGCCTCTGATTGGGAGGTTGTGAGGCGCATGGAACCACCTCTTAATTGCTGTAGTTCTCATGTCCACCCTGGCCCGGAGTGGTAGTACCTTTTAGGGTCCCAGCTATGGGCAAATAGTTGACCCCCAAACTGGGGTCAAAACACTGTGAAAGTATAAAAATAAACTTACAGAAATATATACATAAAAATAGACTTTTATAGAAAGATATACACTTTTGAAGGTAAAATATTATCAATAATACATTTTTGAAGAAACAAATTTTCCATAACAGTTTTTTGAAGGAAAAGAATATTCTCAGCAAAACATTTTTGAATACAAAACTTGAAGACATTTTCAATTTTCTAAAATGAAATAATAAATACAAACAAAAATTCATTAAAATCTGACTAAATCAACCTTATCACTACAACCAAATATTAAAAAAAAGATACCTTAAATCTCCACTGTTTTAGCATTAAATAATCCACAGAGGTTGATATGCCATTAAACAAAACTCAAACTCAATCAAAACTAGCATCCATTTTGATGGCGATGTTAAACTCTATTTTGGCACAACTGAAAACTAATAGAAATACCGTTACTACAATCATCAAATGAACCCTTTATTACAATGAACCATTTATTAAAATCACTGGGATATGTAATTCTCATCCCTTGCGTAGTAATGTCTCTTTTGATACCATTGACTAGGGAAAACCATTAACATAAAAAAATACTAGAGAAAACCTTTAACATAAAAGTAGGAACTCTGGTAAAAAAAAAGATGGTGGGGTTACTGGACATTAGGTTTATAAATCCCAAAAATTCAGTTGTTCTTATCCTTAAGGACACGTGGCCCAGTGGATATAAACGTTGGTTAGTTTCCAAAGAATTGTAAGTTCAATAGGGTTTGGTTCGAAAATCCTAGCACCTGAGGAAACGTTCTAGCAACGGCCGAAACATCGTACAAATGGCACCAATAGTCCGAATAGTGGAAATACTGTAAACCTTCAACATATATTTAAATTTTTGTACTTGCTTGATTTTATTATTCCCAATTTAAATTTCGCATCTTGTTGTGTTCGTCTTGATGGTAACCATACAGTCTGTCTTTTTCTAATTGTTCGTTAGTCTTTTCTTCTTGCTTTCTTTTACTATCTTCTGTAGTAGTTCCCAAAGCTTTCTTTTCTGTGTCATCAATCAAGACTGTTTCAACTAAAAAGTAATAATACAAAAAGTAGAATATAATCAAAGCTTAATCTTGGAATAATGACAGTCGCATGTCAAAGTCTTTGACAAAAAGAAAGAATATGGTGAGATAAATGGAAAAGAAGTTTTCGCATCGGTTTTGAATTAAAAGAATAAAATTTTATGTTTTCTTCTTTGGGAATAAATCTTTTCTTTGGAATGAAATAGACTTTTTAATTACGTTTCAAGGTCTGCATTGAAAAATAATGATTATCGTATGGGATGCGTGTGTCTGGCGTATTAGAATTAGCGTGCAGAGCTCAAATTCTGATCGTGGTATTTATTTATTTTATTTTTTGTAATCAAAGAAAAGCAGGAAATGCCACTGGTGTACAGAGGGCTACAATGAGAGAGTAAAAAGGTACAGGGAATGTCGAAGAAACGATAAGAGATAAATGGGGAATCAAGTAGATAAAAGATGGTAATTGAAGTTGCATTTGAACTTTTGAATATTGTAGCTATCAGGGAAACAAGCAAATTGTACTGAGTTCCACAAACAGGAAGTGCGAGAAAAGAAACTTTTAGAGTAGAAGAGAGGGTTACATTTAACTAGTTCGACGATGAAAGGGTGGGACCTTAATACCAATCTAGTAACAGGAGTAAATAGATGTGGTTTAGGTATCAGGGGATAAAAGCTCATCAGAGCAGTTGCCATGAAAATACTTGTAGAAAGGACAGAGAAAAGCCACATCACGTCTGTAAGAAAACGACTGAAGCCGGGTTGCCAAGTCAGGATCGATTATATTGCAGACTCTCTTTTGGATTTTGTCGAGAATCTCAAGACCTATAGCAAAAGCACCCGATAAGATATGGGAACAGTAATCGATCCACGGACGAATGGTAGATTTATAAATACTTTTGGGAAAGTCATGAATCCATCTTTACTCCTTCCCACCTTATATAGCAACACCAATTAGATCTTTAAAATTAGTTGGTAACTATTCTAGACAGGAAATTTTGAGCTCAAAACATTTGTGCAGCTTCATCACATAAAAAATGAATACGGAAACCCCTAGTCGAATGTTTACATGTTTTGATTGCTTAATAAACCCAACTTTACACACACGTATACGTTTCCAGAAGCCAACGAAAAGAGGTGTTACATTTTTTCTAATTAACTAATAAAAAATCATTTATTATTAGATAATTGGTTTTACAAATTTTGCCATATGTGGACGTCTAGAGCAAATTAGACATAATATTACCTATTGAATATTTAAAAGACAGAGAAAACTTGATCCATTCTTGGTCATCAGAAGATATGTGTGATTTTACCATTTTTTTCTTTTCAGAGAAAGTCTCGGTGACCTGCACTTCTAATTCTCTCACCTTCTCCTCATACAGTAAAAAAAAGTGAGTCGTGAGTCTTGGCTGGACATTTGACATGTATTTCTCGCTCTCTCATTCTCTCACCTTTTTCCATCATGCAACGAAAGAAAGCCTTAAAAGTCGTTTCTTTGCGCTGGCTCTCGAAAAGCAGACGACACTGAAATCTCATTCATTTTAACATTTCTTCTCCCTTAAAACTGGTCAACAGAAAAAAATGAGAGTAAAGAAAAATCAACGTTAAGATGATTACTACTATTTATGCATGCGTAAACAAATACAAGAAGACTTTTTTTACAAAACATTTCCTCCTAAATTCAAGAAAATTGAACTTATAAAAAATATATTATTGCAGAAAACCTTTCCGACGAACTTGTTCTACTCAAAAATACATTTTATAAATAACAAAATGTGATGATTAGTAAATCTTTTTATTAATATAAAAGAATTAAGATTTTTAACTTTCAATTACTCACATTACATCCTTTCATTTATTAAATTCGGGAAGTTCAGTAAAATTTGACTCAGACATTTTCGCATGGTCAAACTCCCCGACAAACTTTATGTAACACAGACCAATCTAATAGTAATAAAACGTCTAAAGAAGAATTTCTATATTTGTTAAATATCCAATAAATTTAAAAGTTTGTGAAAACTTTTTCAGTCAGTTACATAAGTAGTATGTTTAAAAATTAAACTGTTTGGTTATTTATAAAAGCAAAATACTTTGGCTTGCATTCTAAGAATTCCGTTCGTTGTAATAAAATATGTCACAAAGAACTGTTAGAAGTATTAAGTAACCTTAATAAATGTGCGTTGTGGTGCAGTGGATATCGTCTCGAAACAAGAAATCGGGAAGCTGAGTTCGAATTCCAGTTGAATTCCTCACATTTACTTACGCGCAAATACCCTTGGGAAAGGTTATTAATTCCATCTCTTTGCTCCAGCTATGGGTTAAATAACAGGACAGATAGTATTTTATAGCCTTGCTTGGCAACCAGTCTACCACAGAAAGTAATGACAGCCTACTGCGGAATAATCTTCAGAACAGTCAGTCGTGTCTCTTTCGAAACATGATCACCCAAGCGTGTGTCAGGTATGGCACTTAACTGACTGAGTGTTTAGAATAGTCAAGAACCTGTACTTTCTTTTATAATCATATCAACCCCAACCAAGGCATTTCACTGCCATTGTTGTGCAGGGGTTTACATAGGAGGAAAATTATGAGAAAGAGTGACAGGTTATAGGGGGTGTTAGGAAGTGGGTAAGAGATAGATGAGAATACTGATGAGAGTGGAGTGGACGGAGAAAGGAACATGAGAGATAGGATGCATAACAACAAACCGACTACAGACATATTGAAAACGAATTTAATAAATGAACATAAGTAGAAAGGAGTGTAAGACAAGTACTTATCATCTCACAGGACTCACCCAACCCATATTATGAGGCGATTTTGAGAGAATTTGAAGTTCTACACGATCCATTATTAGCAGCCACAATCTTAACAACGTAAGACACGCAGGTAGAACACTTTTGTTTGAAGTAAAGAAAGAAAACTACAATACCTCCTACAGAAATCAGATGTGAGAAGAAAGCAGTAAACAAAAATTGCAAGAAGGCAAGACGTATGGCTGTTAGTAAAATAATTAGCTCAACATATAAATTACAAATTAGACATATCAAAATTTAAACAAGTACAACAATTCATATTTTTTTTAAAATCATATCACCCCGAGCAAGGCGGTAACACCATTGATGTGCTGGGGGCCACGTAAGAGTGAAAAGATTAGAAGAGAGAAAGCCGGAAACCACATCCTAAACAAGGAACAAAGGATGAGCCTCTACACCTGTTCAATAGACGTGGGTGTAGTGTGAACCGGGCGATAGGTTAGTCTATCTGGGGAAATGTTTTAACAGAGGACGAAAAACGCGAAACTAAAATCCGAAGTTGCATTGAGAAAGCAAAAGTTGCCTTGCAAAAGCTAAGCAAAGGATTTAAAAAAACATTTCGTAAGAAACAAAGAAAAGTGTACTAAATTAAAGAATACGGAATCAGTTTTCTTATATGGCAGTAAATGCTGGATAATCTTTTCACAGATGGAAAATGGATTTGAAGCAACAGAAATGTAATTCCATAGAAGAATTCCTGAGAATAAAATAGACTGAGCATGTAAGCACCAACAATGTTTTAGAGAGAATGGGAAACAAAAAAGACAGTTATACATAACATCAGAAAGAGACAATCGAAACTGTTTTGACACAAAATGAGAAAAGATAAATAGTAAATTTTGATACCCAAAATTGAAGACAAAGGGGACAGAAGAAAATAGCATTGGTTGGCAACCAGTCTAATAGAGGGGAAACTCTGAATTCAAAACACCCCGGAGAGAATTGGGCTCTGTCAAGCTGTCAAACAAGAAACGCTACTGTGGCTGCAGTAGATGTGGTTTTTCTACGACCCAAAGAAATTACGGGATTCGTGATTATAAGTAAACAAGGCAAATGACAAGCAAACTGTTCCCAACCTTTTCTTTTAATAAAAAAGATTAAAAATAAAATTACGTTGGTTCTAAGCCTTTTTCAATATGTGACGTTTAAATATTTGGTTTTGTTTCCCACATAAATAATATTTATGACGTGTATGTAGAATTTTGAAACGATGTATTCGAAGGCGTCTTTCTTTACGAGTCGTGAGTGGATTTTAATTTTAAATGTGTTTACGTTAAAAGCCAAAATAAAAGAAAGTGAGATGCATTATCGGCATTTCCAGAGCTCTTAATTTTATGAAAAAAGAAAAAAAAAACAGATGTGAGTCATTAATAGTGCTGACGTCATGACTTAGCGTACGTTCTTAAGTTCTTTGCTAGGTTTTAAAAGCAGACATTTTGAGCTGCAAGATGGAAAACACTGTTCGCAGATCAAAATATTTGATTCTCTAAAAACCTATAAAAGCACCAACACATAAACTAGTACATGGTTAAAAAAGATGCCTAGTTCTGAGAGGATGGAATTCTTAACCTATCAAAAAAGATGGCGAAAAATAGAGGAAAAATTAGTGCATATGTGATTGAATAAATCTACAAGCAAAAATCTAAATATTATCGTTGAAAAGCAATAAAACACATAAGAACATTTGTTCCGACACAATAATTCTCAGTTTTGAATTTTAAATAAAATACCCACCAATTTTATGCCTTTATCAAAATTATAAAATTGGCCCACCTCTTATTTTTGATTTCGGCTCTCTTTATTTGCAAGATATAATTGTTAATCCTTGCATGACAAAAAGGTTTGGTGTTTTCTCAATTTGAAGAATTAAATGATCTCAGAACTAATTAAATTTCACGGTAAAATTGGTGGCGTTTGTCAGTATGTTAATGATTTTACAGTTGTAAAAATATATAAATAAATATATAACAAAATGGTAAAAACTACCAGTTCTAATATATATATATATATATATATATATATATATATATATATATATATATATATATATATATATATGCACAGCGATTCCTCTTTTATGCAAGTTTCAATGAAAATGACATACAAGGAGCTGTAGTTAAAATTTTATATAAAGTAAATTGAAACAAGAAAGTTTAAGTGAAAAGAAAAAACACAAAATTAACTTGTATTTATAAATTTTCAATTAGTCAATGAACTGCAATTAAGGGTTCGTTTAATTCTTTGTTTTTTGTCGGATAAGTGCGTTTTTTATACAGATAAAATGTGTAAAATTTGACCAAATGTTCTATAAATCCAAATGCATTCGGTAATTTTATTAAACATTTTCAAGGATGAGCTTTTTTAATTAAATCTACAGAATTTTATATATATTCTTAAGTGATGGTAACTTTTTTTATTATTTTTCAAATACGGTCATCACGTTGTGGTAGTGTTCCTAGTTGATATCATTGAGTGTTAGTTTTTTTATCATTAGTGATTCTATTGTTTTCAGTCATTTTTTACATGTCGATGAGGCTATTATAATTGTATTTTTACAGGTAAGATGCAGACAGAGTTTGGTAATTTTCCGTGTCTATATATGAGGTAGTATGTTTAATACAAATATTGATGGATAGTGTTTGTTCATTTAGCTTTGCTATTTAAATATCTGTCAAATAAAAACGTTTTAGATGGGCTGATATTCAAAGCATCTAAAACTAACATTGCAACGCCAGCAAGCAGATCCTAAACCAATATTCCTAATGAATGTCCATAACCCCAAAGAGGCCCATTTCCTCGAACGAGTGCTGTGTATAAAGTTAATGTTATCGGTACACGAGTCAGATCAGACCCAAAATGAAATATAGCTGCTGAAACTGGACTGGGGCGGTTTTGGTTCATTCAAACAACCTAGAAAATACCAGACTCCTCCAGGTATGCGCTATATTTACAACAGTCAGATTAAATTAAAAAGAGAGTATCGCTGCTACACTTGGGATGCCGTTATTTCAGCTGATTATCAGTCCATACTTCTCCCGATAAGCTCTGTCATTACAAGAGTCATGTCAGTCCAAAAATGAAACATTAGTGTCATAGCTGGTCTGGATCTGTTTCAGCCCCTTCTATAAATCCAGAAAGTACCGCACTCCTCCTAGCATCCCCTATATTTGCAAGGGTCAGGTCAGCCCAAAAATGAAGCATTAGTGTCATTGCTGGTCTGGATCTGTTTCAGCCCCTTCTATAAATCCAGAAAGTACCACACTCCTCCTGGCATCCCCTATCTTTGCAAGGGTCAGGTTAGTCCAAAAATGAAGCATTAGTGCCATTGCTGGTCTGGATATGTTTCAGCCGCTTCTATAAATCCAGAAAGTACTGCACTCCTCCTGGCATCCCCTATCTTTGCAAGGGTCAGGTCAGTCCAAAAGTGAAGCATTAGTGTCATTGCTGGTCTGGATCTGTTTCAGCCGCTTCTATAAATCCAGAAAGTACTGCACTCCTCCTGGCATCCCCTATCTTTGCAAGGGTCAGGTCAGTCCAAAAGTGAAGCATTAGTGTCATTGCTAGTCTGGATCTGTTTCAGCACTTCTATAAATCCAGAAAGTACCACACTCCTCCTGGCATCCCCTATCTTTGCAAGGGTCAGGTCAGTCCAAAAATGAAGCATTAGTGTCATTGCTGGTCTGGATCTGTTTCAGGCCCTTCTATAAATCCAGAAAGTACCACACTCCTCCTGGCATCCCCTATCTTTGCAAGGGTCAGGTTAGTCCAAAAATGAAGCATTAGTGCCATTGCTGGTCTGGATCTGTTTCAGCCGCTTCTATAAATCCAGAAAGTACCGCACTCCTCCTAGCATCCCCTATATTTGCAAGATTCAGGTCAGTCCAAAAATGAAGCATTAGTGTCATTGCTGGTCTGGATATGTTTCAGCCGCTTCTATAAATCCAGAAAGTACCACACTCCTCCTGGCATCCCTTATCTTTGAAAGAGTCAGATCAGACCAGAAATAGAGTATTTCTACCATATCAGGACTAGAGCTGTTTTGGCCCATTCTATCAATCTAAAAAATACCAAGCACCCCCCGCCATAACCTATCATTACAGGAATCAGATCAAACTAAGCAAAATTA
Organism: Ascarosepion bandense; assembly: GCA_037127315.1. Lineage (NCBI taxonomy): Eukaryota > Metazoa > Mollusca > Cephalopoda > Sepiida > Sepiidae > Ascarosepion > Ascarosepion bandense. Next base: position 5,600,639 of record JBBBDQ010000941.1, read on the forward strand.
GAAACAGGAAAGTTACGTGAGAAACAAAGAGAAAATAAACAAACTACTGAGGAGAAGGAGAAGGAGACTTGAAACAAGAGAAACAAAGAAAAGAGGGCTGAATTACTATGTAATATCAGTCCTCTTAAATGCTAAGGAATTCTCGACAATTTCCTCACAGATGAAGAGGAGTCATGAAGCAGCAGAAACAAAAAAACTTTTGTTGAATTGTCATCTAATATCAATCCTCTTATATGACAATGAAAGCTTGAAAATTTCCTCACGGATAAAGAGGAACCATAAAGAAAGCAAAACAATGAAATGTTTGCTGAATTGTAATGCAATATTAGCCCTCTATACCCATAAATACTCGATAATTTCGGCAAAGGAGAAAAAGAAGATATGAAACAAGAGAATCAAAAATATGCTGAATGGCTAATATAATATCAATCTTCCTATATGGCAATGAATGATGGATAGTTTCCTCAGAAATGAAGAGGAGACTTAAGTAAAAGTAACGAAGAGAAGATTGCTAAATTGCTACGTAATATCAATCCTTTTATATGGCAGTGATTGATTGACAATTTGCTCACAGATGAAGAAGAGACTTGATGCAAAAGAAACAAAGACATGTTTGATGAATTATTATGTAAGATCATTTCTCCTATATGGTAGTGTATGCTAGACAATTTTCTCAGCGAAGAAGGGGATACGTGAAGCAAGGGAGATACAGAAAAGAGGACTGAATTTCTATGTAATATCAATCCTCGTATATAGCATTGAATGCTGGAGAATCTATTCACATGAAGAGGAGATTTGAAGTAAGAGAAATAAACAGTAGGCTTTTGTATTGCTATATAATATCAGTTAGCCATCTCCACTAAATCCCTGAAAAACATCGTAGTATGAATAAAAACAAATCAAACAAAATTAATACAAACGAACGTTTTCTATAAAAATATTTATATCCTTATTGAGAGGAAAGAACGAAGTATTTTTTAATTATTTAATTTTTTAAATCACTTTTAACACGTTCGTAGTTGTTTTGATTTTAGTTAGCGGGTAAACAAACCGTTACGCGGGTTTACAATGGAAAACGTAATCTCAACTTATTTATAAATGGAACTCTGTGTGTGTGTGTGTGTGTGTGTGTGTCGGATAAAGCTATCAAACACCAGTGTGTGAAAGCTGATCTGATCTACCTCTAACCGCTCAATAGATCCTGTTTGCAACATTAAATACCTCTAAATCCAAGCTTGTCATACTCACAAGGCAGACCCCGAGTTTTATCCAATCATAATAAACGGTCGGACTCTTCTTGAGGTCCCATTGCATTGAACACCACACTCTATATCGCAAGGTCAACTTATATATACGATACATCACTAAAGATGCTGGAAAAAAATCTCAGTTCTTTTACCTGGCTTCTACCATTCTCCACCTGAATGGCACACCTAATATGGAAGGATATTCTCGCATGAACTTAAAACTTGACCTGTTTAAGTCCAAGGTTAACGTTATCTGTCCTGTATAACGCCAGGAATTTAACTTGCTATTTCTTACGCCGAGACAACACCAAACAATAGCGTTCTAACTTGAGTGGCTGCTGGGCATTGAATGGGTTGAATATTCGTAAAAAAAATACGTTCTTCTTGCCCACTGACTGTACGTCCTTACAATTACCTGATTAAGTTAAATTCCATTTTGAGTGGCTCTTGGGCCATGTATTGGGTGAAGGATTGAAAAAAACTGTTATAAAATCAGTGCAAATAGAAAACCCCGTACGTGTCATTTTGTGTGACAAATGTTAAACATGACAAAGATTATAAAAAGTTGTTGTTTGCTTCTTGGTACAAAACGAATAATCCTTCAAGCTGAACTTCAAAGACACGAGATGTCAAAGAAATCCCCTTTTTCATAAGCTCCTCGCGAATTGATGGAAGTGCAGCATGACAACAAGAACATTAAAACTACGCTTACGGCTGACATTACGACACAGTGAGATTTCGATTTAATAAGTGAGATTTCGCACCACTAAGGGCCGGGACCTGTTTTAAATGAAGAACGCGTAGCAGCACATGTTTCCTAAAACAACGGCAAAAATAACTTTTAATATATTTTTAACAACCGTTATTAACTTGAAAAACCAGTTTGGTTTGGCTCGTTTGGTTTTACGACATAACAATCTCAATGGGTTATTTAGTGACAATAAGATTTTTTACAATAGATTCGTACGAATAGATTAAGTATTCCTTGTAAAAAAATGAGTTTGTAGATCAGGGTTTGGGTATATTTTGTTTTATGGTATATTAACCTCAACTGGTTATTTAATGCCAACAAGATGTTTATGAAAGGTCAGTATGAATAGAATATGCATTCTTTGTAAAAAATAAGTTAAGAGATCATAATTTGGGTATATTTTGTTTTACAGCATATCAACCTCAATGGGTTATTTAATACCGACAAGATTTTTACAATAGATTTGTATGAATATGTATTCTTTGTAAGAAATCAGTTTTAATTAACGTATTTTTGTAAAGACGGTTTTGTCTAAAGTCAAACGTTTTACTAATCCATATATTTTCCCTATAAAAATCTATTTTTCCACTTTCATAATTTAATCCCCAGTTTTGGGGTTAACTATTTGTCCATAGCTGGGATCCTAACAAGTAAAACCATCCATGGTCAGGATGGATCTGAGAACAAAAGCAATTAAGAGGGGGTTCAATGCTCCTCAAAACTTCCCAATTAGAGAGCTTGCTGCCGGATGCAGTTTATCGTCAAACCCAGTCCCCGAATGTAGTTTATCGTCGTACACGTCTTCATTGGGGATGGTGGGAAGGGTTACCCTTCTGTAGAGGTACAGTCGTCGTATTCTGAAGCCCCAGCCAACAGAGCAGCGAAACACCTGTAAAAATTTAACTATTTTCCTATTTTAATATTCTGACGTATCTTAAATCTTAAGTTAACAAATTAATAAGCTCTATAAGAATAAAATAGTCGTAGAAATATTCTTATCACATCGTTAAATATTTAGACTTTACATCTTTAACAAAATGTTGCAATAAAAGTTATAAATGTGAATGATGATCGTTTATTTTAAGAAGTGGGCACAAATGAAAAGATCGGAAATTTAGAATTTATTACACTTAACTGAAACAGCCGTTAAACACTTCAATCTTCAGTTCTTTCTTTCTTTTCTTACTCAAACCAAGTATTCATTTCCCCCATTTCTATGCGATCAAAACGTAGTAGTCTGTTAATATTTATTTTGCTAGTTTACAGAAACGTGGCACAAGACCAAATAGGGGATGGAAAAGGCTGGTCTTCACCTGTCTTATATTAATTTAGCTAGCCTCATTCATTGACCCAAGCAGACTATACACAAAATACTTTCCACCAAAGCATCACGTTCGTATTCACCATTCTTACTACAACCACCAAAATGCCTTAAAGACTCTGTGAGGTTTCTAATTAATCCCATATGTACAATTTGTCTGTGGGCGGGAGGAATAACAAAATTCAAAATTCAATACTCAGATGAATATTTATACAATGAATAAAAGTATATACAAAAACTAAACAAAATTGTTGTTATTAATAAAAAAAAAATAACCTACAATCCTTAAACCGTCACAGATATAATAGTTAACTGGGCGAAATTTTAGCGGGGAGTGTAAAAAGCAAACAGTCATACACACAATTACACACTGTTTCAAACACAACAAGACATACAAAACTGGCACACTCGAAAACGAAAATTGCCCCGCATTTACCAGGGAACTAACATATCTGGTCATCTAACAGGGAATGGGTTGGAGAATTAAACTTAAGAAAAAGAGGATAAAAAATAAAAGTGGGACCAATGACCATATAAAGCTAAGTTTAAACATGGCGAAAACAAAAAGAAAAAAAAAACCTAAACTATCCTACCTTTGGGTGGGGTTAATTATAGTTATTACAGGATCCCCAATATCCTAATGCCTAACCCGCATCAAAACGCCACTCCAAGTCAGTTTCTTTCACTAGACAGTTTCGCGCAACATTTACCCACCTTTTGCCAAATTCTGATGGAGGGAGTAGTCGCCTTTCCGTTCTGATCTTGACTTTAAGCTGATGCTTAAAAAACAAGATCAGTTAAGAAAAGAAAAATTTCTCGTCCCCATAGATTTCTTTCTGTCGTGTCGTCCATATAACATCCAGTAAGCATACGAACACATAATGCTCAGCCCCAGTCAATGACGGCACCACATTGCTACAAACAGAAGCGGCCTCCAGAACAAAGATCTTTCCGTGCAGCATGCGAACCATGAAAACTTCAAGCCACTTACACAACGGTACCACGACCTTCCAGTGGAAGAATGCGTGAGACAAAATCTCGACCACCGACTCACCGCAGCAATCGCAGTTAGGCGAACTAACCAAACCCGCTGATTTAAGGTTCTTGCCGACCCAAGAGAGCAGGTGAGTGATGCCTCGTTATTAGTGAGGCATTTCAACCCGGCTCCCTCACTAGCATTCGATATAATGCACGAGGAGAAAACGCCTGGACGCTAGAGATACCATCCGTCGTCCGTAAGAGGTAATTGAGAGATAACCGACAGTCACGATAGAAGGAGCATTCGCCTCGAAGTGTACGGCCGGCCTTCTCCTCACACGAATGCTCATTTTATAGGAACCGGAAGCTTTTTCGGGCATCTTCATTCCTGCTCTGCTCGACACAAGAGCTGAAATGTCGTCAGCATAGGCAGAATAACTGGCCGAGGTGGTAGCACCAAGTAAGGAAATCCTTGCAAAGAAATGGCTCCAAACCAAGAACGTAAAGCAAAGGCGAAAGCGGACAACCTTGTCAAATAGAGCGAGTTAATAGGAAAGGCTCCGATCGTACTCTATTCACTTCCACCAGCGCACCGGGAGACGAGTACAGAAGTAGGATCCAGGTGCGAAAGTACGGCCCAAAACCAGCCGTCGAAAGGACAGACTCCAGAAAACGATGGTCAACACTATCGAATGCCTTGGACTGATTTAAATTGATCAGCGCGGCTTCCAAGTCGACTTTCTCGATGATCAAGCATACCAAATGAAAGCTGTCCCAAATAGTGCTACCCTTCACAGTACAAGTCTGTTCAGGGCCAATCAGACTAGGGAGGACAGCCTGCAAACGGCTGGCTAAGATCTTGGCTAAAATCTTCAACTCTGTATCTAATATGGTCAAAGGCCTGAAGTTATTCACCTCATCCCCACCGTCCTTGTTTTTTGCGCACCAACTTGATCACACCTCTTGTTGAAAATCAGTGCCAGCAAGAGAACAAGAACGGGCGACTGCCTCAAGTCCAGTTCCTAAGGGAGACCCTCTAATTCCGGAGTTTTGTCCCAGACAACCAGTTTCAGTGCACTCCAGATCTCGGACTTTGTCACGGGACACTCGACCTAGCCGCTTTAGCTGCCTCGAGACGAGGAAAGTCGGCCAAATAGGCATCGGAACTGAGCAGTGCTCAGATCGGGCTCCCTGGTGAACAGCTCCCGAAAATAGTTACGAAAAGCCTCGACTATGCCCACGTTTGTAGTCAGGGTTCTTCCATCAGGCAATGTGACGCACGCGATATGCCTTTCGGCAGCATTTCTCAATTCCTCTGCATGCAATTTAGCGGCCATATTCTTTGCCTCAGGGGGCATTTTTTTAACCTAGCTCTATCTACCAGAGCTTGATCCTTCTTGATAAGTAAGGAGGCCTGCTTCGCTCTAGCTATGGCTACGTCCCCACTAACACGGGAGTTGATTGCCCGATCAACTTTTGGTTCTACTGCCGTTCGTGCAGCTAACCAAGATAGATTGAGTCGACGGCTATATTCAGCAGCAAACGACCTAATTTTAAAGAACTCCACCACTTATTATTAACTACAACCCCCGTCAATTCCCGCTGTAGCATTAGTTTCAACTAGTCCTGGAAATCTTGCTCTTTCAACAATGAACAGTTCAATTTCCAGTAGTCCGCCATTTTAACCTTAGGCTTATCTAAGTTTACACAAACCCGGACGAGCCTATGGTCCGAGTAAACTATAGAATTAAAACTTGGACACGCTAAAAGCCGTACATCGACTTTCTTAACTAAAAGTCGGTCGATGTAGCTACGCACCGCGGAAGCCGAGCCGCCCCTATTAGTCCAAGTCCATACTATATCCCGGGGGTGTTCATTTCGGTACTTTTAGGGACTTTATCAACAAGATCGAACTTGTCGATAGTCCCTAAAAGGTTTTACATCAGGGTTGTTAGTACCCGATCTTTGGCCTACGCGATCTATATTGGGATCAAGGACAGCATTCCAATCACCCGCTAAAACTACCCGACGAGATGTCGTCAAAAACATCTCGATCTGCCGAAACAAAACCTAACGCTCTGCAGGGTCGTTGGGTGTATAAACCCCAATGAGACAAAGAGACTTCTCCTTTATAGTAACATCCAATACACAAAATCTGCCCGCCGGATCTGCGAAAACAAGAGTACACGTCGCATCCAAAGACTTGCTCACTAGCCAGGGAACACCTCTCGAGCGTCCATCAAAACATACAGAATAGTGGGCGAATCTACTAAACAGTGTATTCTCACAGTTGCGAGTTAAAAAACGGGTCTCTTGCATGCAACATATACACACCTAGGCGCTGAAAACGGTGTGGTCTGTTATGTAAGAAGCGTTTACAGAAGACATCAAATACATCTTTTTCCTTCTTTCCTTTCATTTTTCTTACTGAAACTAATTAATGTCATTTTCCGTCTGGAACACGAATTAAAAGAGAATAGTCCATTATTCACAAGGTCAATTTACAGGGCATACTAAAGAACTAACAAGTGATGGGAGATACTAACGCAATTATTACACAGATTTTGATGAGCATTCATCTTAATAAAATCTATAGATTAACAGATTTATATTTTAATATCATCAAAGATGAAGGAAAAAATTGAAGCAGCTGAAATGTAGTTCTACAGAAGGATGCTGCGGATATCATGAACCGAGCATGTGAGAAATGATGAGGTTTTGGAAAGGATGGAATCAAGAAGGAAATTAATATTGAGCATCAGGAAGAGACAACTAAAGTTCCTGGGACATGCAATAAGAAAGGAGGGCTTGGAGAACCTGATACTAACAGGCCAGATAGAGGGGAAAAAGAGACAGAGGAAGGCAGCGGATAACATATTTGTAGTTCCTGATCAGGTGGATGACGGAACGGGGGTTGCGTGGGGTAACAGGAAAAAACAAATAAAGAGCCACCAGGGATAGGGAGACGTGGAAAGCCATGATCGCCTACGTCTTGAATGGATAGGGCACATAGAAGAAGAAATGATGATGATGAAGAAGAAGAAGAAAAAGAAGAAGTCTTTTGAACAGAAGTAGAGATTTTTTTATTATATGTTTCTGGTTTAGAATTCCTGGGATATCCAATAAGGAAGTAGGGCTTGGAGAACCTGATACTAACAGGCCAGATAGAGGGGAAAAAAGACAGAGGAAAGCAGCGGATAACATATTTAAAGTGCCTGAGGAGGTGGATGACAGAACGGGCGCTGAGAGACGTGGCAGGCGAAAGCATGCTAAGAGCCACCAGGGACAGGGAGATGTGGAAGGCCATGATAGCCTACGTCCTGAAAGGCTAAGGCACATAGAAAAAGAATATAAATTATAATTACATTATACGAAAGAAAGTTCAACTTTCACTCACTTTTATTTATCAAACTATATCACTTCAGTCAGTTAAGTGCCATACGTGATACACGCTTGGGCGATCATGTCCCGAAAGAGACATGGCTGACTGGGAAGAAGATTATCCCGCAGTATGTTGCCATTGCTTTCTGTGGTACACTGGTTGCCAGCCAAGGCTATAGAACCCAATCAGTTGTGTTTTTTAACGCATAACTGAAGGGAAGAGGTGGATTAATAGCTTTCCCAAGAATATTTGTGCGTAAGTGAATGCAAAGAATTCGACTTCAGCACCCCGATTTGTCGTTCCGAGTCGATATCCACTACACCACAACGCACATCTTTCAGATAGCCGGATGATTATTTATTATTGTTCTTAAATTTAAAAAGTAATGCCGTTTTTCTTTCGTTTATAAAGCAACCAGTTAAGTGCCATTCACGTTTTGGCGATCATGTCTCGAAAGAGACATGACTGGCTAGGCTGCCATTTCCTTTTTGCGGTAGACTAATTGCTAACCAAGTATATAGAAGTCAATCTCTCCTGCTATTTAATCTATAGTTGGAGGGAAAAGCGATGTATTAATTCCTTTCTCAAGGTTATCTGCGCGTAAGTGAATGCAACGAGTTCAACTGGAATTCGAATCTTCGACTTCTCATTCCGAGAACTACAAGATAGCCTGACGCAGCCCAATCCTCTCCAGGCTGGCCTTGCATTCAGTCTTTCCTTCTTCTAGACCGGTTACCACCCAAGCAATAGAACCTAGTATATCTTATTTATCCATAGCTGGGGAGAAGATATGCATTCATACCTTTCCCAAGGGTATTAGCACGTAAGTGAATGTACTGAATTTAACTGGAATTCGAACTCGGCTCTTCGATTCCTCAATTTGTGCCACTATCCTTTACTCAAACTTGGATCCAGTTAAAATCAATAATCAAAATATGAAGTCCTGACAAAAAATGAGTAGTGCCGTTCATGGAAGTTCCCTCCATACGCCAATGCTTACTCGATTTACTCTACTCTAATAGATTTTACACAAGGGAAGTAGAGGAATCGGGTAATGTCATGAGTTAACCAGATGCCGATTCGCGCCTTGTCTGTATGTCAATTACAAGTCCGGACGTGGAAACAAAGGTCGACCTAGCTCAGGAGGTGCATATTTCTAATGTGAACATTTACCAACTGACAGTATTTGGTAAATACGACGTGACAGTGTTGTTGCTTGAAAGGCAACTTTTTTATCAAGAAAGGAAGAAGATAGATACAACCCAAAACGCCAATCCGGTTAGCTGAAATTTAATATAATATACTCAAGAGCTAGGGGCCCTACTCCTTCGGGACGAATCTCCGCTCACTTTCTTTTCGATATTTGTCATAAGTATTTCACCCCAAGCAAGACAGAACCGTCAGTAATGCACAAAGGGTTACAGTGAGAGAAAAAGACAAAGTACAGAGGATATCAAAGAAAGGATACAACAAGGATGGGAATCAGGGAGATAGATAACTGTAATGTTTAGTGTTGGAGGCAGTCAATGCTTGCTAAACATCGATTATTACAATTGTGGGTCAACAGGATGGATGATTAATGAGAGAGAGAGAGAAAAAACGAACAGCCGTTAGCGTGTTTAGCGTCCCTTCTTTTTTCCGGATCCCCAGGGGTCGTAACCCCAGTGACACCAGAGGTTATCTCCCTTTTATTGGTCAGGGCATTACAATAATTGGTGTCATTTATGCGAGGGATCCCAATGGAAACATAGTCTTGTACAACATTCTGCTCGACTGGATGTAAGGATAAAAAAATACAAACCCTGGGATATAGCAATAAATAAAGGTTTCCGTAGTAATTAAAACATCACGCTATATAATGACGGGGAAAAGACCGACCCAAACATGATGAGAAAAATTCAAAATAAAAAACAAACAATAGCAAAACCGTGAGTTTAAAAAGCTTATATAGTTGAAGTATGATTTTTATTAAATAAAATCGAAATCAAATATGTCTGTCGAAACAAAATAGATAAGAAAAAAAAAACCTCTCAGGGCAAATTTTTAATCTCGCTATTCAATTATTTTCTCCTTCCCAGACAAAAAATCGTAATAATAGTAATACAAAAGCAAAAGCGTTTACACTTAAAGAAAGGCAAATAAAATAAGCCTCGTTGTTTACTAAAAATACTTCATCTCAAAAAAACAAGATTATTGATAGCGAAATCGGAAATGAGAAATTGGAGAGCCGAATTCGAATTCTAGTCCAGTTCAGTGTAATCACTTACGCGCTTATACCCTTTGGAATGATATGAATCCAACTCTTTTTGTTTTCTCTTGTATATTACAAGACTCGGTAGAGTAATAGATTACGTTTCGGTTTTAAAAATTAGAGAATTGTGTTCGAATATCAGTCGTAATGATTGCGTAATAATAGGTAATATCGTTGGGAAATGTGTGAATCCTCCCCTTCTAATATATTTGGGAAATGTGTGAATCCTCCCCTTCTAATATATTTGGGAAATGTGAATCCTCCCCTTCTAATATCTTTGGGAAATAGATGAATCCTTCCTTTCTAATACCTTTGGAAAATGTATAAAATCTTCACTTGTAATACCCTTGGGAAATGTATAAATCTTTTCCTTCTAATATATTTGGAAAAGGGATAGATCCTTCCCTTCTAATACCCTTGAAAAATGTATGAATTATTCACTTCAAATATTCTTGGGCAATGTATGAATCCTTTCCTTTTAATAACCTTGAGAAAAATATGAATCTTTTCCTTCAAATTTCCTTAAGAAAGGTATGAATACTTCCCTTCTAATACCCTTGGGAAAGTTATGAATCCTTCCCTTCTAAAAGCCTTAGGAAATGTATGAATCCTTCTATTTCAATACCCTTGGGAAAGGTATGAATCTTGCTCTTTTCTATCTGCTATGGGTAAAGTGCAGAACAGATTGGGTTCTAGAGCCTTGAGTGGCAACCAGTTTAGGCGAAAAAAAACTGAAAACTCGACCGTAGTAACTTTTCTCAAGGCATAATAACCCAAAGTTCGGATTACAGTTGTTAATTGCAGTCAATGAAAGAATCTAACCGAATTGCTTAAACACACTCTTAATATCTATGGCCTCTTGTTGTTGGCCTCAATGTCCACTTTCTTATGTCTGTATGTTTGTGTGGTTATAATAAATAATCAAATTAATAAAAAAAAAATAATGAAAAAAAAGGGTGAATGAATTATTTTTCCTAAATATTTCTTGTTATATGAATAGGTTCATATTATACTTATGGTATTTTATGATTTTATGACGAATGATCCTCTCTAATATAATAAAGAATGGTGTGTACTTATATATATATATATATATATCATTCAGTTAAGCGCCATACGTGATACACGCTTTGGGGGATCATGTCTCGAAAGAGACATGACTGATTGGGCAGAAGATTATCCTGCAGTAGGTTGCCATTGCTTTCTGTGTTAGACTGGTTGCCGACCAAGGCAATAGAACCCAATCTGTTCTATTATTTAACCCATAAGTGGAGGGAAGAGACGGATTAATAACTTTCCTAAGGGTATTTGTGCGTAAGTGAATGCAAGGAATTCAACTGGAATTCGAACTAGCTTCCCCGATTTGATATATCCTCCCCGTAACGGTCAGAGAGAGAGAGAGAGAGAGAGAGAGAGAGAGAGAGAGAGAGAGAGAGACAATAGCCAGGCAGCGTCGGCTCAGTTCATTCGAGAGACAATAGCGAGGAATCGATGGCTTAGTTCATTCCTCGTACTACCAGTTATTAAACTTTATTACCAGTTATGAAATCTCAAACTTTTGCAAGTTTGTTCTAGAACAATACCTTATTACTTTTTTTAAATAATCATGTCTTCGAGTAATGAAATATATATATATATATATATATATATATATATATATATATTCGCTCTATTATAATAAAACCGTTGTGTGTATATATATATATATATATATATATATATATATAGTCATTTCTGTTGACAGATCTGTTACGCTGTATCATATTTCATCAGTACGGTTAGACATCCGATTGCTTTTAAGCCAGGATTGAAACCCGACCGAATTGGCGTCAGTCGTCGATTCTAACTTTGAGCTATAGGCGTTCGGTATCCTGTCATGCTCAGGGGTTTCTTTCTTTCTATCTATCTATCTATCTATCTATCTATCTATCTATCTATCTATCTATCTATCTATCTATCTATCTATCTATCTATCTATCTATTTCGATTTCTCATTCTTTTTCTATTTATCTATCGTCATTCTATTGGCCATTCATGTAGATTCCTCCGTTGAATAAAGACGGAAGCTGACGATGGCTCGCCTGAAATAGGCCCATACTTCCGAATTACCATGAAATAATGCGTCTGTATTAATTTTTCTTATATTTGCTCTATATGTATTTATATGCATATATGTTTAGAGCTCTCTTAGAGAGTTATCCTACCATTATATGTAAAGGATACTCCTTTGGATTCTTCTATGCCTACAAGGCATGCTTATATATATATATATATATATATATATATATATATATATAGGGTGGGATAGATGAACTCTCACCTAAATATAGTTACCAAAATTACACAAAAATATAATGCAATATTTAAGAGTAAATTCATTCAATAACCTTGTGATTAGGTTCAACCATGGCCTCCAGACGTCTTCGGCATTTCCCGATTCTCTTTTGGGCGGTCTCCTTCACCCAGTCTATCTTGCTATTCCACCCATAGCTAGAGGGAGATGAGGAAGATTAACACCTTTCCTAAAGGTATTTGAGCGTAATAAATTCAACTAGAATTTGAACTCGGCTCTCCGATTTCTCATTCCGAGTCGATATCCATTGAAAGTTTTGTTTTTATGACGTCCAACTTAGCTTCAGTACTAAAGTCACAATGTTCCAAAAACAGTACTCGCGAAATGCTTAGCCACATTCACTCTCTGATCCCTGCTCTGTGCCAAGCGTCCATGATTGTCCGCACGAAAATAAATCACTGGATATCGACACTAGTGTACGCACGTGTCGCCAAGAGTTAGCTAGCGCGTTACGTGTTCGAAAGGTCAGTGTTTATAGTCCACGGCAGATTTGCAAAGGTTAAACACTTAAAAGCAGATATTTTTGTCACGTAAGGAAAATGCATGGCAATCATGGCTTATTTACACATCTGGTTTATCTAATTAATGAATTTATAGCAGCACAAAAGACAGGGTCATTTATAACGGGAGATCTATCGAATCGGCATTCTTTCCTTTGTCCTAATCAAAACGTTCAGCATGAATGAATACTTCAATATCTATGTTAAGTTTGGCATTGCCCTTTTCTGGCGCCGTCTCTGTTTATTTCTCTCTCTCTCTCTCTCTCTCTCTCTCTCTCTCTCTTTCTTTCTCCTTCTTTCTCATATCTATCTATCTATCTATCTATCTATCTATCTATCTATCTATCTATCTCAGCCTTTTACAACTTACCTATCTATGTGTGTGTCGGGGGTGTATTCACTTACGAGCAAACTGATGCAATTACCCACAAACATCCTTTAACGGTAACCAGTCTCGTAAAAGGGCAACATTAAATTCCAAATCAGAGCGGCGTTGTTTAAAATCTCGTAGCAAACTACACACTGGTCATGGCTTCCTAGAATCTTTCAAACTTTTCCTGATCACGTATACTTCATTTCTGGACGTTGTTTTTTTTTTCTTCCGGACGCATTTTTCTTTGCATTTTGGGCTCAGATAGATAGATAGATAGATAGATAGATAGATAGATAGATAGATAGATTTGAAAAGAGTGAGAAATCGAAGATAGATATGAAAAGAGTGAAAAATGAAAGAGATAGATAGATTGATAGATAGATAATGAAAAGAATAACATAGACACTAACATAGATAGATAGATAGATAGATAGATAGATAGATATATAGATAGATAGATAGATAGATAGATAGATAGATATGAACTCTTGTGCAAATTAATTGAAACAAAACGAATAATGTCTTTCTAGGATCATCCTCAATATCCTTACCCGTCTATCACCCTCTTCTGACATTTCCTCTATCTAATCACTCTTTCTCATCAATTTTCCCCTGTGTAACCCCCTACGCAATATTAGCAGTGGAATGCCTTGCTTGGGATGAAATGATTAATATATATATATATATTCTAAACATATGCTGTTAAATATAACAGAAAATGAATGTCTATTATGTTTAATCATGAGCCGTTATAAAAACGTATTTTGGATTTAATTTCAGGTGAAAATGAAGACAAACATTCTCCAACATTTGGATATTTTTTAATATGCTGGTTCCAAACTTTCAGCTCACATGAGTCATCTTCAGAGAGGTTACATGGACGTTAACATAAAGACATCCACCATAAAAGATGATTTTATCTTGTGTTGATATAAAACTTTGCTAAAAAAGAATCTTCAGATTTTGGAGGCTATCTACATTAACTAAAAATAACCCACACTTAATAAATTCACGTTTCAACCTTGTCACAACACATTACATTGCATTTTACCATATGGTTCTGTTAACATTTCGGTCTCTCGCGCGGTGTGACGTCATAGAACCGTATTACAAATTTACGAACTGCGTCTGCTATTCGTTGGCTATTATATTTGTATATGTATATGTTTAGAAAATTATCTGCTGCCTCAATACACTATATATATATATATATATATATATATATATATATATATATATATATATATATGTATTACTGTCTTTATTATAATAAGAAAGGATTGATTTTCTTCTGCAACTCAGTCAGTTAAGTGCCATACGTGATACACACTTGGGTGATCATGTCTCGAGGGAGACATGACTGACTGGGCAGAAGATTATCCCGCTGTAGGTTGCCATTGCTTTCTGCGGTAGACTGGTTGCCGACCAAGGCTATAGAATCCAATCTGTCCTATTATTTAACCCATAACTGGAAGGAATAGACGGATTAATACCTTTCCCAAGGTTATTTGCGCGTAAGTGAATGCAATGAATTCGGTTGGAATTCGAACTCGGTTCCCCGATTTCTCGTTCCGAGCCGATATCCAATGCACCACAACGCACATCTGTAATTCTTCTTTTAGTTGTTATTTTCGCGCAAGTTCAACAAAGAAATGGGCTTAAAAAGCGCCCTGTTGGAAAGACGTTTTCGAAACTATCTTCTCGGCTACTATTTCTTGACTTTCTATGCTTCTCTTTCGCAAATGATAGAAAAATACGAAAAATTATTTGAAGTCTTCTTCTTCTTCCTCTATGTGCCCTGTCCTTTCAGGGCGTAGGCGATCATGGTTTTCTACGTCTCCCTATTCCTGGTGGCTCTTAGCACGCCTTATCCTGTTATACCACGCAACCCTCGTTGTCATCAACCTTGATCAGGCCCTTCGAATATGTTATCCGCTGCTTTCCCCTGTCTCTCTTTCCCTCCATCTGGCCTCTTAGTATCAGATTCTCCAAGCCCTCCTTCTTCATTGCATGTCCCAGGAACTTCATCTGTCTCTTCCTGATGCTCAGTATTAATTTCCTTTTTGTTTCCATCATTTCCAAAAACCTCATCATTGCTCACATGCTCGATCTATGATATTCGCAGGATCCTTCTGTAGAACCACATTTCAGTTGCTTCAAGTTCTTTATCCTCATCTTTGATTATATTGTCCAACATTCACTGCCATATTGAAGAACTGACAACACATAGCAATCCAGTACTCTCTTCTTTGTTTCTAGCGAAACTGTCCTGTTTCTCAATACTTTATTCAATTTCTGGAATGCTTCCTTCGCCATGTCAATTCGCCTTTGGATCCACTCGTTCCGAAATCTTAATGTCGGTGAAAAAGGAATGCTTTTCGAAATGGTCGATTGAAATCATCAAATTCATGACAGCTTTAATTTGTCAAAATCTAAAAATGGGGTACTGGAAAGTTTCCTGCTCGAACGAGAAGGTATAACCAAAAAACTTAGGACGTTTGGTCATTTACTCATTTTTTGGGAAGAGTGTCGAGCTGAATATTTTTAGCGTCCCATCGTATATAAATGAATCTCTTTTCATTCATCTCTTTATGCATATTGACAGACTAACAATTATGGGATAGGCGCAATGTATTGTGTTGGAACCTCTCCAGCTCAGCAACATGTAGGAGCTTCAACATTGATTGAATAACACATTGAAGAATCCGTAGAGAGATTTTCAGTCATGACATCTCACCAATTGTCCACAATAATAGAGATGCTGGATCTTGGGCGTAAACATAACCCAAACCCTGAAAACCTACTATAAATACTAGATTGGGCTCATGCTGGACAGACCTGAAGGCACACCATTCCTTTGAAGTCCCCAGAGTGCCCTTGAAAGTAGTTCTGGGAAACTCAAACCTGATGACACAGGAAATTTTTTGATTATAATAACCTATCGTTTTTTTTTTTGTTTTTTTTTTTAATGGCTGTAGCCCATAATTGCTGGTCAATGGGCTGCATTCAGTCAAACTTAGCGGTTTAACGACGTGTTTAGCTAGACAAGCAGACCGCATCGATACCCCGCAACATATTGTAACAAATACGGTTCTTTTTAAAAGCTGTCTTCTATAACCGCCGTAAGCGAACCCAATCATCAGTTCGAAATAACTTGAATCGTAACTCATCTACTCAGACCAGACCTTCAGGGCCCACTTAATATCACCAAGAAGTCGACTGAGGAGCTGAATCGGGTAGTGATGTTTACAGTTCTACCCAGGTGATTATTCTGTTCTTCATATTCTACAGATGCTAGAAAATGTTGAACTAACTTGCTGTAAATGGTTATTGTTGTATACTGCATCGGCTGTGAAGGGAAAGTCACTCGAGCTAGTTTAATAGATATGAGCTTCAGTAACCATCGCCTGTTTATATACTCATTAGGCCACCGTTCCAAAGGACTTTAGCGGCTTGTTTGTTTTTTGTTTTGTTTTTTTGTTTTTTTGTTTTTGTTTTTGTTTTTGTTTTTTTTTTTTTTTTTTTTTTTTATATTCGATCTTAGATGTTTTGTAATAATAAAAGAATACTGACAGTCACCTTGTGCTGACTTCTATGTCCGCACCATCTATTTATCTATCGATCTATCTGTATATATATATATATATATATATACAAAAATATATATATTCACAAATATAGACAGACAGATAGATAGATAGATAGATAGATAGATAGATAGATAGATAGATAGATAGATAGATAGATAGATAGATAGATTTTCCTTTTGTAAACGAGTTATTACGCGACCAAGATTTTTACCATGAGTGGTATCTTCAGGCGATTTGCAATTATATATATATATATATATATATATATATATATATATAATTTATGACATTAGTATTTTGTATTATCACTACAAAAGTAGCTATTTTGTTTCGACACTTCTTGTGTCTTATCAGTTGCTAGTGCTGATTGCAAGATGAAGAGTTTTAAACCTTTTAAACTTTTTAAAACTCTTCATCTACCAATCAGCACCATCAAGTGTCAAGTATTTGCGCGTAAGTGAATGCAAGGAATTCAAGTGGAATTCGAACTCGTTTCTACGATTTCTTATTCTAATATCCACTACACCGCCATGTATATATGAACAACACAGGAACGTTTCAAAGCAAAAAAAACTATAATTCTGAACCTTCCGTAAAATTGTTTTTTGCAGCTTCTTATCTTAAGCCTTAGAAAAAAAAATTGATTCAAATAAAACAACGTTTTTTAAAAAGCAATAAGGGAGGTCCGTGTGGTGTATTTGATAGCGGCTCGGGATGAAAGATTGTAGAGCTAAGTTCAAATTCTAATCGGGTTTGTTATATTTCAGTTGTACGTAAATAATATCGGGAAAGTTATACATCTGTTTCCTCTTCCTAGTTATGGGTTGAATATTAAAACTTGTATATGAAAAAAAATTATTGTTCTTTTATTAAAGCAATATTCGCTCTCAAATAATTATCTTTTTGTTTCAAATATACGTTACTGCTTTAAATAACTTAAAAAGTTTTGACACACCGTAAAAAGCAAATTATTTAAAATGAAATAAAATTAAGAAAAAGGTTTCCTATTTAATTTATTTTTCTGTAGTTTACCTTTCTGATTAAGAAAGAAAAGACGCAACATTAATAATATTTGAAGTGTTTAATGTTCATTTATCTTATTTTTCTCGTATCAAAATCTATAGGAATATTATTTTAAATCGTCTTTTACCTGACTATTTCCGCCATATCTTGGGACATTCTCTTTAATTGTGAAAAACCCGTCAATGCTTTTTCTCATTATAAACTGATGGGAGTTGGTTTTTCTTTCTTTCTTTCTTTCTTTCTTTCTTTCTTTCTTTCTTTCTTTCTTTCTTTGTCTGGTTTAATCTATCCCTTTAAACTTTGCTCATAGTCCTCCATTCTTTTTCTTTCTTTCTTTCTTTCTTTACATTTTTCCATGCTCATGCTTTCACAACATTTATTTTTACCCACTTCTTTATTTTTAATTCAAAATCCAACCGAAATACGCTGAAATCAACCGAGTGTTATTTGGAAAGTGTTAGAACATACAGTGAAAAACGTGACATAGATAGCCTAACGCGCAATAAGAATAGAAAAATAAATAGGCCTTCAAAAGCTGAAAGCAGTATTAAGACACGCGAAAGGTTTGTAAGCTGAACTTTTATCTAATATCAATCCTCTTATATGACTGAATTCTGGGTATTTCTTCGTAGATACATAGAAGACATGAGCTTATGGAGATTTAGTTACACAGTCAAACACTGATAATTCAATGGACAGAATAGGTGAGCAATGAGGAAAATCGGAATGAAAAAGACATTTCAGAGAGAAGCAGATCAAATGTCAGGAAAAACATAAAGAGGGAAGAGGGGCCTAGAGAATCTAACACTCACAGGAAAAAAGGCAAAAGAAGCAGAGGGAAACCACGAATACCATACCTAACGACGTACTGCTTAATGAATGGCAAAACGTAAGTACGGAGAGGTAGTAAAGGGCCAAACATTGCTTCGTGATACAGAGGATAACAAGTTGTAGAGAGTCATTACCTTCCACGTCATGAAGTCTGTATTTGTTTTTAGTACAAGAAAAATTGAACACTGAATACAGAAGAGTCAAAGGCAGTTTTCCGTTGTCTGATCAGTCTCACGACTTAAAAACAGAGCAATGGGAAATATTTCACTATCTATCTATCTATCTATCTAATATTCTGTTCATATATCTTTCTCTTCAACTCTCTCTCTCTCTCTCTCTCTCTCTCTCTCTCTCTCTATATATATATATATATATATATATATATATATATATATTATGCTCCCATTACGATTGAGCTCTCTGGAGAAGAAAATGTTAAAAACAATTTCCACTTCTGCTATATGCGTGACTCTTCAGAAATGAATTGAGTTCTTTCGGTGACTGATGTGTGTATACACTGCTTATATACAACACGTTAAAATATCCCTCCTCTGACTCCATGCACCGATGGCTTAGGGAGTAGCGACTCCGATTGTCACCAAATAGGTCGAGTTTCGATCCCGGCCAGAAGTAGGTGAATGTGTCTTGTTGCACTGATGAGCTGTGATACCGCGAAACATGCTTGTATGTGGATGACTAATATATCTGGAAAGAAACAGATTGAAGGCAAAGGATCATGTTATTATTAATTATTGAAGATTAAATATTAAAACTGATCCAGCCAGAGAGCTTAATGTAATTAAATTTATTTATATACAGAACTAATATTTATTACATATAAAAGATTGATATTTTCCAAAAAACGTATAACCATTTCAAAGAGTGAATAACATACCATTTGTTAAAATATAATTAGAAATTAATTGAGTTCTTTCGGCGACTGGTGTGTGTATACACTGCTTATATACAACACGTTAAAATTTCCATTCCCTGATTCTATGGCTTAGGGAGTAGCGACTCCGAGTGACAACAAATCGGTCGTGTTTCGATCCCGGCCAGAAGCAAGTGAATGTGTCTGATGGGCTCTGATACGGCGAAACAGGCTAGTATGTGCTTGACTAATATATATTTGAAAAGAAACAGCTTGAAGGCAAAGGATCCTGTTATTATTGAAAATTAAATATTAAAACTGATCCAGCCAGAGAGCCTAATGTAAATTAAATTTATTTATATACAGAACTAATTTTTATTACATATAAAAATTGATATTTTCCAAAAACGTATGGCCATTCTAACACGTGACTTTAACACTTATCTCATCAGTGATAACATAACATTTGTTAAAATATAATTGTTTGCTTGTGTGTGTCTGTAAAAAAACAACGGAAGTAAGGGTAGCTAAAAAAAAAGGAAAAAAAAAGAAATATGGAAAGAAAGAAAGAATTAAAAAACCGTGCCAGAGTGTGGCTGACTGAAGAATAAAGTTACCACTCGGCGACGGAAGTTAAAATAGATACATTAAAATAAATTAACGATAAAAATTTAGATATAAAAAGAAATGGTTATATTACTAGCACATATAGACCATCTGAACATTATGGATAGAGTAGGTAAAGTCAGTACTAGAAACGCTTACCTCCTATTTAAAGATCATAAACTCAATTTCGAGAATAGGTTACAATTGAAGCTGTAGGGAGATGGTTAATGTTTATTGATTCGGTCTTGTGTGAAACATAACTCCCCACAACTTAGGATTATTAGCTATCATCAGAAGGCTGGAAATTGCAATGTGTGTATGTAAAAAGATTAAAAGTATGCCTTTTTTCATGTTTGAATAGAAATTTATTAATGGAAAAGAATAACATGAATTAGAAGTTAATGTTCAATGAGAAACAATTAATGAGTTAAGGGTATTAAGATTTCGTAGTAATAACTTGTTAGAAAGAGTTTGTGTACGTAGGCAGGAATGTATATGTGTATATATGTGTGAGCAATATTGATGGTAGGAGTGTCTTTGAAGTTATCGCTAAGTGTGAAAAGGAAGGAGGCGAGAGGTGAACGATGCAGAAAAAGGAGGTGAGAAAGAAATAGAGAGGTAATAATAATAACGATCGCTTGACCTTTGCGTTAATTACGCTCGTCCCATTTCTTTCTGACGACGGTCGAGCTTGCTCGTTTTTTATTCCGTTTGGGAATTCACTTCCGGGTGTGATTCTGGCCTTTTTTTAAACCACAAACATTTCGCATCAAGGTGTGAAATTTTGCGAGTTTTGTGAGTGTTAAGCAATGTATGTAAATTCGAGAAAATTCAGTGTTTAGCGTTTGAATTTTGAATCTAGGACTTGTCTTGTTCACTAACCAATCTAGATTAATAAATCCAACTAAAAGTGACTTAGAATTAACCTCGAAAAAATCATCAAAAATATAACTACTAAGCTCCAACAAACCCTTTATAACAACCTCTAGAAGGATTCGGCCGACACTATCCATTGGTTTAACAAAACTGTAGACAAAACTAGATCCACATTTCTTAAATTTGACATTATTGTTTTCTATCCTTCTATATCGAGAGATCGCCTAGCAAAATGTATTAATATATTAATATATATATTAATATATATATTAATATATATATTAATATATATATATATATATATATATAATGAATATATACACTGCCGGCCATAATTATTAGCCACCCTAGTTTTTTAAAAGAAATGATGTATTTAATATTGTTTTTAAGTGAATAATCCTAAATGAAAATAGAATGGTTCTTTTGTTATTATTACTTTATAAACTTTTACAAGGCATAGAAGCAAAGATGAACTCGTCCGAATCACCCTAAATTTTCTTCATCCTTTTATTGATGAAACTGCAATATAAGTAATTATTAAATATTTATAAATTCATTTGATGCACATGTTATTGTGCAGTATTAACAAAAGAACCATTCTATTTTCATTTAGAATTATTCAACTGGCAATAAATACTAAAAGAATAGTATGAAATACATGATTTATTTTTTCAAACACTGGGATGACCTAATAATTATGGCCGGTAGTGTATATATATATATATATCCTTGAAGTCTCCAAAAAGTTTGGTACACTACGGATAATTTTACATTTTCTTACTCTCACCAAATGAAAAAATGTAAAAATATTAGAAAAAGAAAATAAAAAATTCATCAAATTTTTCTTTTCTGTCATATTCAGTGGGACATGTTTGAAAGAAAGATTGCTGCCCAAATATATATTATTTACATATATATAACGTATAAATCCTTCGGGAAAACATCAATTTGTAAAGTTATGCTTAACAGACATTCAGTTTAGCTATCATTGATGATGTCAATATTCAGCTTGTCAGGTGTCCGCATTAATCTCCAACAGAAACAATGAAATTAATTTCAAGTGCAATACATTGCAAAAATGCTTATTACAAGAGAGTCACATGGTGTTCTCAGAAAGAAAATGACAAATGTACGACATTTTTGTCTATATTTCTGAGATAAGGCAGTATTTACAGTTACATTTTTTCAGACTATTGTCCTCATCTTTGTTGCCATTTGTACACGTTTCAGTATTTGTACATTCGGGCCTTCTTCAGATGCCAGGAATTTCGAACCGATTATTACAATCACTGGAGTATATGAACTCCATTCCTTGCGTAGTAGTGCCTCTTTTGGAAGTCACGAGCTATCTCCCTCTAATCCTGTAAGTTACTTGTTTACAACTGCTGTAGCGTAAGTCTTAAGTTCAATATCAGGCTACAGCAGTGGTGAACAAGAAACTTACTCATGACTTCCAAAAGTGTCACTACTACGCAAGGAATGGAGTTCATATACACCAGTGATTGTAATAAACGGTCCGATTCGAAATTCCTAGCACCTGAAGAATGTTGGAGCGTACAACGGCCGAAACGTCCTACAAATGGCAACAAAGATGAGGACAATAGTCTGAATAATGTAAATACTGTACAACATTTTGTTTGATATAAATATGTTTTTGTCTTTTTCTTCTCTCTGTTTGTCTCTGTCTCTGTCTCTGTCTCTCTCTCTCTCTCTCTCTATATATATATATATCGGAAAAACTACTATAAAGTTGTAAGTTAAAAATGTATTTTCTTGACAGTATTTATTTATTTCTATTATTACATATATATATTTGATATTTCAGACCGGCCTCGGCCTTTCATCAGAAACAAATGATTTTAAAATTTAAACTAGAAGCGTCCGTCGCGAGAACGTTCGTCGCATGATGTAGAAAGCAATAGAGTTTGAATATTTTTAAACGTAACTCGAACTGTAATATTTTTAAATGTTGTTTTAAAGAAAAAATTTTAAGTGTATCTAAAAAATGTTTAACTATGAAATATTTATAAAGATTCAAAATACCTAAGTCCCTATTTCACCCTAGCCTCTATGTATTTAATTTTAAAATCCAGTACTTTTCTTTCTTTCTGCGTGAGTATGTGGAACTAAAATCGTAATCTATCAGTAAATATTTGCAGTTTTCTAATGTGTGTTCTGGTTGATTGAAGTGTTCAGTTATGGAGGAATAAGGGTTGTTTTGGCGTATAAATATAGGATAGATTTGACGGAGTGTAATTTTTTTTCCGATTGTTTTGGAATTTATGTAACCAATAAACGGTATTGTGACACCTAGTCATTACAGTTTTCCAGGTGTCAAAGTTAACTGACATAGACCAATAGAAGTCATCTGAATAATGGAAAAGATTAACCTGGATCATGATAATTTGGGTTGGCTATCAAAATGGCATAATTATGACAGCTGCTGCATGGTTAAATAACAAAGTGAAAACAATCAGACGTGAAAACAATCAGACGTGAAAATGGCGAGTTGCAACGGAGACTACTAGGCTGTAAATGGCAGGAAAGAAAGCAGAAGCTATTATGATTGACGCTGTACACCAGAATTCATCAAACAACTCCAAGAAAATTTGATGGCAGACCCAGGCTTTGGTGCGGGAGATTGTTCGGACGCCCGCGCCTATTCGGCTATAATGGAATATTCCATTACTATGTAAAGTAATGGTGGCATCTACGTAGGAGAGTGTGCCGATCGACAAGTCAGTCGTAGACTTCCGGTGACGACCCGGAAGTACCCATTGCTCATACTACGTCTTACGACGATTGAGACGATTAACCTTTATTCTTGTATTGGATACTAATAACCTTTGTAAATACTATTTTCACGGAATACAACAATTAACCTATTCCAGTTGTTGAGTTATTTATTCTTACTCACGACATAACAGAGATGGTATTTGCAATTTTCACCATGAACCTGGGATTGAATGTGGACCTCCTCTACCAGTCATACATGAGATGTAAAGACCGACTTCTTTAAGAATAAGGCCCGAGAAATCCATCGGACAAAGGCAAAGAAAATCTTGAACAAGGAGAAAACATCCAGGGACATTTCTGTTCTTCTCGGATGGAAAGAATTTTGGTAAGTTCCAGCCGCACAACTGCAAAGTTCCATGTATAATGAAGACCAAGTTTCTCCAAAGTGTAATGGGTTTTGGGTGTGTATCGATTGAGGATGATGTTATGTCACCTATCATCCTTGAACATAGTCTCAGGCTCAATTCGGATGGTTACGTGGAATTGCTGAACATCGCCTTGTTTGGCGAGAGTGGCTTCTCGAAAACCATGCAACAAGATTCATCTCTCAGCGATGCCTCCAACCGCAATTTCTACTCCAACAGCTTCTTTTCTCGCACTTCCCGCCTGTGGAATTCCCTTCCATATACTTGCTTCCCTGACAGCTACAATCTCCAGGAGTTTAAATGTAAGGTCAATAGACACCTCCTAACACACTAACTCGCATCCATTGTCTCAAACACTTTTCCCATTCACGCAACCCTCATCCTCGGTATCCTTACCCCTACGTCACCCTCCTTCTGTCATTTCCTATCACTTTCCCCTATTAACCCCCCTAACCACTCTTTCTCATCACTTTCTCCTATGTAACCCCCGGCGCAATAGTGGCAGTGGAATGCCTTGCTTAGGATGAAATGATTAAAAAAAAAAACACTGCTAAAAATAAATTACCGTTTTTTCTGTACAGAAATGCCCCATTTTTGAAAAAACATATTTTTTCATTTGTTTTCTGTATATATGATATTGAATGATGGCAATATATTTTTTATAATCGTGTCGCCCCAAGCAAGGCATTTTACTGCCACTGCTGTGCAGAGGATTACATAGGAGGAATGTTATGAGAAAAAGTCACAGGTTATAGGGGGTGTCAGGAAGAGGGTAAGTGAAGGAAGAGAATACTGATGAGAGTGGGGTGGACGAAGAAAAAGCATGAGAGAGAGGATGTAAGTTAGTGAGACAGGAGATGACGATTGACTTTACATTTAAATTCTTGGATATTATAGCTGTCGGGAAAGCAAGTATGCGGAAGGGAATTCCACAGACAGGAAGTGCGAGAAAAGAAGCTGATGGAGTAGAATTTGCGTTTACAATTTATTGGTTTCACAGTAAAAGGGTGGGACCTAGTTGCTAATCTTGTGGCTCGAGGAAATTCATATATAGGGGGTACCAGTGAGCTAAGTTCATCGGAGCAGAAGCAGTGAAAGTATTTGTAGAAGAGACACAGGGAAGCCACATTGTGTCGGTGAGAAAGCGACTGTATCCTAGCTGCCAAGTCGGGATCGATCACATTACAGATTCTCCGTTGGATTTGGTCGAGGTCACCTTAGTGGATAGTAGGAGCACCCGACCAGATATGGCAGCAATATTCAATGCACGGGCGGATGGTAGATTTGTATAAGTGCAGAATTGTTTCGGACGGGAAAAATTTCGTGGCCCTACACAGAGAACCGACTTTCTTAGCAGCGGATTTAGCTATGGATTCTATATCGTAGACACCTCTAAATTCGTATTTAAGCCAACAAATATTGGTCTGCTTTTTGAAAAAATACTATTTTTTCAATAAAAATCAGTGCCTAAGTCATTAAAAATAATACGATTTAATATACCAAGACCAACAAATATTTTCATTAAATCATTTAATAAACTAACAGCAGAAATAAACATTTGTGAACATAAGAACTATGGTAATATTTGTTCTCTTTCTTGATTGCCTGCCATATTTAAGTCTCTTTTCATACTTCAGCAATAGTCAGCCATCATTAATTTACCCCACCATCCCTGGTAGCGCTCTTCCTGGTGGAATCATTCTCCTTGATCGTCCCTCACATCGACGCAATTATCCGGAAATCTATCTACATGGTTATGTAAAATATGAATCTTAATACTGATATTAGCGTATTACTGATAAAGTGTTTTACCGTTAAAGTTTATCAGTTAATATGAATTTCGGCAATAAACTGGAAAAATTAGATATTTCTGTTTTTAAATTTTTGACTCAAAAACAGTTTTATTCTGATAAGAAATAGCTTAATTCAAGTGGCTGATATAAATTTCTCAGCCTACCTGAAAATTGAAGGTTTTTAAAAATTTTATGGACTAAATGTTAATAAGGATGTGCGTTGTGGTGCAGTGGATATCGCCTTGGAACGACAAATTGGGGAGCCGAGTTCGAAATCCAGTTGAATTCCTTTCATTCACTTACGCACAAATACCCTTGGGAAAGGTATTAATCAGTCTCTCCCTTCCAGTTATGGGTTAAATAATAAGACAGATGGGGTTCTATAGCCTTGGCTAGCAGCTAGTCTAGCGCAGAAAGCAATGGCAACCTACTGCAAGATAATCTTCTACCCAGTCAGTCATGACTCATTTGAGACGTGATCGCTCAAAGCGTGTATTTACGTATGACACTTAACTGACTGACTGACTAAATGTAGTGATCAGACAAGATCGCAAAATGATCTTATTTTTAAAAAATGAGCAATTTCAGTACAGCAAAAACAGTAGCAAACTATGAAAATCTAAGATCATTTTCGGAATCAGCCGCCTTCAAATTGGCTAGAAGACGTGTTTTGTTTCTTGGCCTCAAAAATGGTGTTTGCCAGAGTAATTTTTACGACTTCACCAGTCTCAACATTTGATTCCTCTAACTCGCCCGATTGTTATCCCGTGGATTATTATCTGTGGTGCGTGGTTGAGAAAGACACCAACCATACTGCCTGTAACACCAAGACCCAGTTGATCGACAGGATTGAGGTGTTTGAAGTTCTCGCTAGAGACATCCTGAAGTCCGCATGCGCTAGATTTCATTGTCGGATAGAGTCCTGGGTAGATGCATAGGGTGGCTTCTTTAAGTGAATTGTTTTAATATTATTATAACAGTTATAATGTTTTTCTATTTCTCTAATAAATTAATTTTTGGATTAGATATTCACTGTGTTTCCCGTAAAAAACTATGAAATTTAACCAGCACACACACACACACACACACACACACACACACACACACACACACATATATATATATATATATATATATATATATATCACACCCTGATGGAGCACTCTGGAAAAATAGTAGACTTTGATAAACAGTAGCTACTCTGGCATGTACGCATCGCTCATTCAGTGAAATGAATTAGAGCGGTCTAGCTATTGGGCACGTATAATGATATGCGCTAAAAAGTCTGCCTACTTCCGCCGAATGCCCATATCCCAGGGGGAGAGTCACCGACTGACATTTCGGTCGGGTTTTAATCCTGGGTAAAAAAGCAATCGGAGTCTAACCGTACTGATGAGCTGTGACACGGTGAAACAGATCTGTCTGCGGATGACAATATATATATATATTCTTCATTTGTAAACTAGTTATTACTCGACCTAGGTTTTAATCATGTTGTGTCTTCAGGAGATTTGCAATAAATGATTTTACAGTTTTTTTCTTCTTTCTTTTAAGAAGGCTCACGTAACGGGGATATTTTTGAACACTCACGTAACAGGAAATTTTTGAACGCGCAATAATTTAAATTTTAAAATGGACGAAAACGTTATAATGTCTTCTAATCTCTCACTTCATAAATTATTGTTTAATAAAAGAACTGGTAAAATCAGTAATTGCAAATCACCTGTAGACACCTAAGTTGCGTGATAACTCGTTTAAAAATGAAGGGTATTCAAAAGTTATACAATACAATTGTATAGAACACTTTTTAATACAACTGTGTACTGGACTAATTTTATTATGACCAAACACTAAGTAATTAAACAACCAGTTAATATATATGATTCAAGTAGTAGGAGGATCTGAACAATTATTAAGTAAATCATCGAGCTTTATATTCGACCTCAACAGAATGCAGAAAGCACTGGACGGCCATTTCGTCCTATAAGAGGTAACGAATTAAGCTCGATGAAATGCGCTGCTCCTCACGAATTCCGTGGTGGAACTCCTCAAAGTTCCTTTGCCCATAGGATAGTGCCTCCCCAAGCCACGACTTCTCCAGCCATGCTTAATTCGTTACCTCTTCGTCACCAGTGTCCGTGGTACATTTGGTATGACATCAGCTTAATAAGCTAGCTGTCGGGTTTCGAATCATGGTAGTAGATGTGTACTACTGAAGAGTCCCACATATAGGACGAAACGGCCTTCCAGTGCTTTCTGCATTCTGTTGAGGTTGAATATAAAGCTCGATGCTTTACTTAATATATATATATATATATATATATATATATATATATATAATTGTTGTTTACTACTTTCTTGAGATTTATAGAAAACGAAATGGGAAACAACAGCAGCAGAGAGGCTGATGATTCTGAAGAGGGAAGACATTACAAAAATGCCTTCATGAATCTTTGAAGTAGGCATGACTGAAATAATACTGCTCAGCAAATTGACAAATTTTTCACATTAATTGTATTAACGCTCTATCCTTATTTTGATAACAAGCATTTTATGACAAAGAGCTGCTTGCCTAAAACGTCTTACACCAGTAAACTATTGAAAACAAAGAAATTTTGGAACAAAATATCACTACAATTTAACAACATAGTAGATGTCTAGCCGCACTGATGAGCTGTGATACAGCGAAACAGGCGTGTATGTGGATGACGAATATGTTATGCTCCCATTACGATTGAGCTCATTAGAGAGCAAAATTTAAATAAAAACAGTTAGCACTTCAGCGATTTATGCATAACTCTTCAGTAATGAATTGAGTTTTTTCGGTGATTAGCGCGTGTATACACCGCTTATATATAACACGCTAAAATTTCCCTTCTCTGATTTTTTTTTAATCGTATCACCCCGAGCAAGGCGGTAATGCCACTGATGTGCAGGGGGCGACATAAGTGTAAAAAGATTAATTAGAAGAGAGTGAAGAGGAAGACGAACGAGTTAGAAAGGAGCAATAGAAGTATGGTAATACAGGTGTGATGACAGTTTCAAAGGTGGAGAGAAAGGAAAGGATATACAGGGTGGGGAAGGAACTAGAGTCAAGTAGTTCATTGATGAGTATTGACATTGCATTTAAATTCCTGGAGGTTGTAGCCGTCAGGAAAGCAACAATATGGGAGCGAGTTCCACAGGCGGGAAGTGCGAGAGAAGAAGCTGAAGGAGTAGAATTGTCGTCTGCATTTGCTTAATCTAACTGTGAATGGGTGGGACCCAGTTGCCAATCTTGTTGCACGAGTAAACACCTGTTGAGGAGGCACCAGTGACTTAAGTTCGTTCGAGCAGAAGCCATGAAAGTATTTATAGAATAGACAAAGGGAGGTCACATTTCGTCGGTGGGGAAGTGGCTGTAGTCGAGCCGCCAAGTCGGTACCTATCATATTACTGATTTAAACAATACAATTAGCAATTAATAAAAACGAAGAGGAAATCGATTTCCGGAAAAATGCCAGCAACAACAATTTCAGGGAGAAACCGAAAGGTGTGCTACCTGCTCCCAACGAAATCTGCCTCTCTCTCTCCCTCCCCCCCCCCTCTCTCTCTCTCACTCTCTCTCTCTCTCTGAGTATATTTTGGGGAAGTGAGAAATAATAATTATTTAGTGATAAAAGTCTTACTAATTAACCCATAAGTGGGGAAAGAAGAGGTAGATTCAAGTATTTTCTAATGGTATTTGGACGTAAGTCAATATAACGAATCCAACTGAAATTGGATCTCTATTCGCCGATTAACAATCCTGAACTATTATTCATTACACCACCCGCACATTCAGATTTAAAGCACCTGGTATTCCCAAACGGTCACTTGTCTAGGCACTAATCAAGTTCGACGTTGCTTCTATTCAGCGATCGTACTAGAAT
Organism: Ascarosepion bandense; assembly: GCA_037127315.1. NCBI lineage: Eukaryota > Metazoa > Mollusca > Cephalopoda > Sepiida > Sepiidae > Ascarosepion > Ascarosepion bandense. Next base: position 5,630,457 of record JBBBDQ010000941.1, read on the forward strand.
CGGCACGGCAGAACAGCGATTGGGAAAGATAGTAAAAAAGAAAACTAAAAAGACATTAGTAATATTAATGTCTTTTTAGTTTCTTTAGTTATAGTAATAGACTATATCGAATCCATTGCTAAATCCGCTGCTATGAAAGTCGGTTCTCTGTGTAGGGCCCGGAAGTTTATTTCGTCTAAATCTATTCTGCACATATATAAATCTACCATCCGCCCGTGCATTGAATACTGCTGCCATATGTGGTCGGGTGCCCCTGCTATTCTCCTCGGGCTTCTCGATAAGGTTCAGAGGAGGGTCTGTAATGTGATAGATACCGACTTGGCAGACCGCCTGCAGTCTCTCTCTCACCGGCGCGACGTGGCTTCCCTGTGTCTCTTCTATAAATACTTTCACGGCTTCTGCTCCGATGAACTTAGATCACTGGTGCTCCCTAAATATGAATTTGAACGAGATACTAGATTAGCAACTAGATCCCACCCTTTTACAGTGAAACCGATAAAATGCAACCGCAACTCCTACTCCAACAGTTTCTTTCCTCGCACTTCCCGACTGTGGAATTCCTTTCCACACGATTGCTTCCCCGACGGCTACAATCTCCAGGAGTTTAAATGTAACGTCAATAGACACCTCCTAACACACTAACCTGCTCCCATTTTATCAAACACTCTTCCCATCTGCCCAACCCTCATCCTCGGTATCCTTACTCATCTGTCACCTTCCTTCTAACATTCCCTATGTCTAACCACTCCTTCTCTTTACCTTCCCTTATGTAGCCCATGCGCAATAGTGGCAGTGGAATGCCTTACTTGGGGTGAGATGATTAAAAAAAAAAAGTTTCGAGTTTGAGTTTTGTTGAACGACAGATCAACCTCTGTGGGTTATTTAATGCAAAAAAGGTAGGGTTTAAGGTATTTTTTAATGTTGCTTGTATTGAGAAGGTGGATTTAGCAAGATTTTGATGAAAGTTTTTTAGTATTTTAGAAAAATATCTTCCAGTTTTGTAATCAGAAATATATTGGTGGTAATGATTTTTTCTACAAAACATATAAAGTTATATTTTTTCTTCAAAAATGTATATTTTTCTATTAATGTCTATTTTTTGTATATATTTCTATAAAAGTCTATTTTTTGTATATATTTCTGTAAAAGTCTATTTTTTGTTAATATTTCTATAAAACTTATTTTTTGTTTTTATTTCTGTAAAAGTCTATGTTTTGTATATATTTCTATAAAAGTTTATTTATATATATATTTCTATAAAAGTCTATTTTGTATATATTTCCATAAAAGTCTATTGTTATTGTATATATTTCTATAAAAGTCAATTTTTTGTATATAATTCTATAACAGTCTATTTTTTTTTATATATATCTATAAAAATCTATTGTTTTTGTATATATTTCTATAAAAGCCTATCTTTTTGTAAATTTCTATAAAAGTCTATGTTTGCTAAAAATTTATATGAAAGTCTATTTTTATTGTAGATATTTCTATAATAGTTTATTGTGATTGTATATATTTCCATAAAAGTTTATTTTTGTTTATATTTCTATAAATGTCTATTTTTTTGTATATATTTCTATAAAGGCTATTGTTATTGTACATACTTCTATAAAAGTCTATTGTTATTGTATATAATTCTATAAAACTATTGTTATTGTACATATTTTTATAAAAGTCTATTTTTTGTATATATTTCTATAAACGTCTATTCTTTGTATATTTTCTATAAAAGTCTATTTTCTATATATTTCTATAAAAGTCTATTGTTATTTTATATATTTCTATAAAAGTCTATTTTTTGTATATATTTCTATAAAATCTGTTGTTATTGTATATATTTCTATAAAAGTCTATCTTTTTCTATATATTTCTATAAAAGTCTATCTTTTTCTATATATTTCTATAAAAGTCTATCTTTTTCTATATATATATATATATATCTATAAAAGTCTTTGTTTTTGTATATATTTCTATAAAAATCTGTTGCTATTGTATATATTTCTATAAAAGTCTATTGTCTTTGTATATATTTCTATAAAAGCATCTTTTTATACTTTCATAAAATTTTGAACCCAGTCTTAGGGGTTAACGATTTGCTTGCACTCTAACAGGTGCTACCACTCCGAGTCAGGACGAACCTAGAAACAACAGTAATTAATAAGTTGTTCTATGCTCCTCACAATTTTCCAGTCACAGGCCTTGCTGCTGGATGCAGTTTACCATCATACCCAGGACCTGCTAATAGGGGTTTGAAAAATGTAATAATCGTAGGTAAGTATTGAAGATAAAGATGCAACGATGGCGGGTGGAAACAGCTAACTAATTATTATTCAATTTATAAGGGACTGGGAGGGATAAGAAAATAAACGTTGTTTACAGTAGTGGTTCCCAAGATTTTTTAGCTAATGGCCCACTTTGAACCCATAATTCTTTTGTGCCACATGAAATTATTATAGTTTAAAAAATACTTCCATTTTTTATAGAATACAGGGTGTGGTAGATAAATTGTCATCTAACTTATGTAAAAATATAAATAACATTGACATTTCGTTTTAAAAGATATATTTATCAAAATTACACAAAAATATCTTGAAATACTAAACAGTAAATTTATTGAATAAAATCGCCATTGTCTTCAACTACGGCTTCTAGCCGACTTCGAATTCTCCTGTATACCTTCTGGGCGGTCTCCTTGTTTAATGCTGCCATAATCTTTGCCTTCAGTTCATATTTAGTGTTACAAGGAATTTTGTTGGCTACTTGCTCAACTGCACCCCACACATAATAATCAAGGGGGTTGCAATCTGGGGAGTTAGGTGGCCAGATGTACGGAGGGGATGTGGTCGCAGAAATTGTGTGGCAGGCATGACTGGTGTCTCTTTCTTGTGTGGCATGGTACAGTTTTGTTTCCTAAACATAAGTGTCTTCCAGCGGTCATTATCTTGACCAAGGGCAGCACTAGCTCCTCAAGACACGTAATTTAGGTCTCCATGTTGAGTCTGAGGCTCTGTGGAAAGATAAATGTAAGCATAATGTCGACGTCGTTATTTTAACACCTTCGTAATCACCATTAAGCTCATCCAACTACTTCTGAATTATCTGTTCTGTCCTCACATCGACACCGAAACACGCGAATGTCAAGGAGTACAGCATGCTGTTTCCAAGTTTCTGGCGGAGTGAATTGAGTCATAGTATTTTTTTGTCTCACAGACGGTGCCCAACTGACTCTGCTATACTGTGCAGTCGACAAAATAAAAACAAACGACGCGCATGCTCAAAATAAACAATATTTAATGGCGACAATTTACCCATAGCATCCTGTATATCTAATTATAAAATTTCTGTGGTCTAACGGAAATTTACCATAACTCATTCTGGACGTGTGATCATAGGTTGGAGATACTTGTTTTAGAGCTATAAATGGTATGAAGCTGTGGAGAGCTATAATCATCCACATATTGCTTGTGCATGTCTATTTTATCATGTGCGGGTGTTAGTGTGTATGCGTTATTGTGTGCGTGTCTCTTTTTACATGTGCCTCTTGACTTGTAACCCTGCAGCTGCATATATTCAAACTGTTTATATGACATTGTTATTGCAGATTTAGTTCACCTTTGTGTGTGTGTGTGTGTGTGTGTGTGTGTGTGTGTGTGTGTGTGTGTGTGTGTGTGTGTGTGTGTTGGTAAATTATTGTAATAATGTTTTTACCGTCAGTGTTTGCTCATCTTTGGATTTAGGAGATTCTTATCTTTCATCATATGAGAAAACACGAACCCATTTTTAAGATAAGCTTTCGAAACCCCGGGCATGGATTGAGAAGTGGCTTTAACAACAATACCCAATTTCGTTTTGTGGAAAAGCATTTAAGAAATACCCATTTCCAAGCATTGACGATTATTTAGCTTCTTCTCATGAAAACTGTTTTTAAGGCGAATACTTTGGTTCCGGAACGTGATGTAGGACTTAAGAGCGAGATTTATATATATTCAATCGAAGTTAAATCATGACTCATAAACGCAAATCTTTCTCCGACTTCCGAAAACTTCATATCAGCCCAGTCTCGTATCCTAAAGTAAAAAAGCAATTTCTAAAGAAGTGACAGATTTTATTTCTTAACTATTTATTATTTATTACTTAAACATGATTTTAGTAGAAAGTCATACTTGATTAGACAATCTATATTAATTAAAAAGTATATGTTTTTCGTCTACTGGACTGAATATGACAGAAAACTTATCAAAAAGGACATATGCGCTCTACGGTAGGATTTGAATCTTCCCACTTTCCTTTAGCAGAAGACAACTTCGTCCGATCTAATGCACTTTCAGACAATTTCAGATCCTGAATATATATGGTGCGGCGGATGTCGGCTTGGAAAGGGAAATCGGTGAGCCGAGTTCCAATCAAGGTGAGCACTCTGTATTCACTTGCGCACTGGTACCCTTGGGAAAGGTATTAATCCGTCCCTTCCCTTCAGTTATGGGTTAAATAACTGAGATCTGCCGTTCATGTGTTCTGTGGCAAACTTCTGCACCAATTTTTTGTTATCAGCAGTTCCAAAAAGTGTGGATGGTGCTACACAAGCCTTCACCACTCTAAGCAATTCTTTGTGTGATAGTCTAAGGTAGTCACACATACGTCGAAATCGAAAGGGAAAGTCCATGACATATTGTTTGGACTGTTGTCCTCATTTTCGTTGTCTCATTCACGAAATTTCGACCGTAGCATGCTCCGACCATCTAGAGGTGGTTAGAATTTCAAAATGAATTTTTTGAACTTATAAACCTAATAACTCAGTAACTAACTTTTTTTTTTTACTAGTGTTCATATTATAATTCGTTGTTTGTCATTGTTATCCTCTCGAACTCTATATTACTAGCTTCCATATGTTATTCATTTCTATGTCTAACTTTAATGTGACTCCCTTATTTTTACCATTTTTAACCTGATTTCTCCTGATAATTTTTAACATAGAGTTCGCATTAGATTGCGATCCCCTGTGGAATTAACCTTACCAATTACCAATGACACTGTTTATATATATATATATATATATATATATATATATATATATATATATATATATATATAGTGTATCGAGGTAGCAAATAATTTTCTAAACATATACTGTTAAATATAAGAGACAATGAATGTCTATTATGTTTAATCATGAGCCGTTCTAAACGTCGTATTTTGGCTTTAATTTCAGTTTAAAATAAAGACAAAAATTCTCCAACATTTGGAGAATTCTTTATTAATTGGGTTCTAAGCTTTCGGCTCACATGAGCCATCTTCAGAGAGGTTATTATAAGACGGTAATACAATAACATCCTCCATCACCGACGATTTTATTTTGTGCTGACATAAAACTCCGCTACGCAACGGCAATAGTTACCAAAAATAACAAACGCAGTTCGCAAATTTACAATGCGGTTCTATGACGTCACACCGCAATGACAATGAACCATGTATTCAAATGCAATGTAATATGTTATGACCGGATTTAAACGTGATTTTATTAAGTGAGGGTTGTTTGGATTTAATGTACATGGCCTCCAATATCTGAAGGTTCTTTTTACTAGGTGTATGAGTGTGACACGATAACTAGGCGTATATTAAGGTGCTTTGTAAAATATGTATTTTATTATAATAGATTAAAATAGAAAATGGTTAAGAATAGAAAATAGTTTAAAAACATATTTAACAAAAGTGAAAAAAGAAGAGGAAAAAATAAATAAATAAACGTTTTTTCTTTTATGAGGAAAATTGTGGAAGAGAAAAGAGTATCAGTTTACTGTTTTAAATCCTACCACTCTTCCAGTAAATATTTGACTCAGTGATTTAATGTGATAAAGAGATAAGTTCAGGAGATAAAGTTCAGGAGGTGGGTTTTCGAATGACCAGGTCAAAGGCTGTCTTTTTACTGTATCTTGACCACACATTAAGAATTTTCCGGCGGAAGCTTTATTAAGATAAAAAAAAGATAACTGAAATTTCAGACTTACAGTCGCCAATGTTTATCACCGGTGGTCTAAAGCATTTCCGGATTTCTGGATCAATTTTAAATAAATTCAGGTAATTTTTCCGAGTCAGAGCAGTAGAGTAGAGTGAGAGAGTGAGTTAAGTGAGTCAGTCAGTTGAGTGAAGTGAACCTCCGTTCGTCTTCTTTCGGTCATTTCGGATTTGTAGATCTCCATTAATTAGAGTTAGAGCTGTGTGTCACATTCGCCTGCCCCAACCGAAAAGGCTAACTCTAAACGAAATAAAGCATCCTTTCAATTCATCCAAGTTGTGGAAGTGTGTCCCTTATAGTTTAATCTTGTACCCCCAGCTTAACGCTCCGACATTTTCAACAAACTCCCGGCAAACATCACAGCGTGGAGAACGGCCGCCGGAGAAAATTGTTCGGACAGTCCGTTGGGCTGTTACATGAGTAAGGATTATTGTGTTGTTGACTAAAATACATACATATATATATAAGATTGTGTGTGTGTGTGTGTGTGTGAGAGAGAGAGAGAGAGTGAGAGCGCGCGAGAGAGAGTGTGTGTAAATTGATCTTTAGCGTGTGGTTTAACTTTCATGTTCCTCTCTTATTCTTACCTGCTTAATCTGATTACTCCTGAGAGGTCAGTTTAAAATGACCTTTAGCGTTCCGTCTAACGATCATGTGCCTCCCTGATTTTTAGCATGATTACTCTTGCGGATGCGCGTTTTGGTGCAGTGGATACCAACTCGGAACGAGAAATCGGGGAGCCGTGTTCGAATTCCAGTTGAACATCTTGCATTCACTTACGCTCAAATACCCTTGGGAAAGGTATTAATCAGTCTCTCCCCTCCAGCTATGGTTTAAATAATAGAAGAGATTTGGTTCTATAGCCTTGGTCAGCAACCAGTCTACCGCAGAAAGCCATGGCAACCTACTGCGGGATAATCTTCTGCCCAGTCAGTCATGTCTCTTTCGAGACATGATCGCCCAAAGCGTGTATCATGTATGGCACTTAACTGACTGACTCTTGACAGAACAATATAAAACGACATTGGGTGTTCGGCCGAACTTTCATACCACTTCCTTATCAACCTGATTATTCCTGAGAGGTCAATATAAAACAAATTTTAGCGTGCGATCTAAGTTTCATGTGTTTTCTTTTTTTATTTACATTTTTAACCTGGTTACTACTGAGAGGTCAATTTAAAATGACCTTTAGCGAGCTGCCAAAGTTTCATGTCACCCCCCCCTTTATTATTATGTTTTTAACCTGTTGTGGTTTAGTGGATATCGGCTCGGGACGAGAAATCGGAGAGCCGAGTTCGAATTCCAGTTGAAATTGTTGCATTCACTTACGCGCAAATACCCTTGGGAAATGTATGAATCTGTCGCTTCTCCCTCCAGCTATGGGTTAAATAGCAGGAGAGATTTGGTTCTACAGCCTTGGTTGGCAACCAGTCTACCGCAGAAAGTAATGGCAAGCTACTGCCCAGTCAGTCATGTCTCATTCGGGACATGATCGCCCAAGCGTCTATCCCATATGGCACTTAACTGACTGTCTAACTCTTGAAAGATCAATATAAAATGACCTTTAGTTTCGGTCTAAGTTTTATGTGCCTCCGTTGTTTTTACCTTGTTAACCGGGCTTTTCCTGACAAGTCAATATAAAATGATCTTTAGCATGCTAAGTTTCATGTGATTCCATTACTTTTACTTTTTTTAACCTGATTACTCCTGAGAGGTCAATTTAAAATAACGCATTTTACCCAGTGCGACACTGTATAAAGATATCTGTATATGTGTCATTTTAACAACGAAAACAGCAGTTGCATTTATAGGACGAAGATATCATTTTTGCCTTCGGAAAAACTAACAACTCAGTTTATCTATTTAAAATGCGGTCCCTACATTTACTGTTCTGCATTTGAAAATGTTCAACCCTAAGAAAAGTTTAATCCAAGGTCATTTTATCGTCTGTGTTTTTTTTTTGTTTTTTTTTTGTTTTTGTTTTTTTTCATAAATGCAATATTGTAACCAGGATATCCGTGTTCAGAAATTTAAATTGTAAATCTGACTCCCTTTCTTAACAACACATTATTTTCTTTCTTCCTCTTTCCCCCACTATTCCCTCCATCTGGATAAATCTAATCTATTCATTTTTGTAAAAAAAATTCGTTCTTACGAGTTGAATTTTATTTTTATAGTATTTATGTAATAAATTATCACCGATGGATTGATAAATTTGTTCATTTTATTTTTTCATTATAATATTCAGTTAACATAGACTTCTCATTGGATTGTGATCCCCTGTGGAATTAACCTTATCAATTACCAATGTAGAGGCATTTCTTGGTAAATTGGCCTTGTGCCAAACACGTTCGAAGTCCCCACAATTTAAATATCGGAAGGTTGCAAGTTGGATGTTGAAGTGTGGAAGGATAAAATATTTTGTTTCTACATTAGAGTAAAGATTTATTAACAGAATAACAAAATTGTACGAAGAAAAATATGTTAATTTTATTTTTTTAGCTGAACACGACAACACATTTGTGAGAAGGAAAATGTTCATTGAGAAAATGTATGAAGTTTTGTAGTTAAAATTGTTTAGAGAAATCTAAGTATTTAAAATGTTCACAGAAGTTTAGAGTTTATGGTTGTGTAGTAGCAGAATGTAAAGTCTTATTTTCCTTTCCCATTTTCGGTTGGTGGAGACAGAGTGAACAAGAAGGAACAAAGAAATAGTATTTAGAGTGCCCTGTTGTTGTTGCCGTTGTTGTTGCTGTACTCTGTGGCAGCGTCGAGTAAAAATGTAGAAAACAGGAAAATTGAAAGAAAAAAATCGAATGAATCTGTGAAGCTCCTTTTTGTCCGGGTCGGCTTCTTGAAATTTTTTTGGTACAATGCCACAAAGTCCATCAGCTAACCGCTCCCATGCTGAACTGATTTTGACTGGTCGTAGAATGGGGTTAAAGTAGTGAAGCGTTTTATGTTGCTGGTTCATGCCAACATTTTCACTTCCAAGTATGAAAAAACGTTTTGCTGACGTTAATTATGAATTTTGTATCTCTTATCCAATCAGGAGCCACAATTTTGTTTTTCACGCTGACTTGTGAAGTTTGCTTTGATCCGGGTTTTTCCAAAATGTTCATTGTCGTTTGAATCCACTTTTGTGGGTGTGCAATTTTTTATTTTTATTTTTGTCTGTTATTGTTGGATTTTTTCAAAATGCTTTTAGTCGTTTGGATCCGATTTTGCGAGTGTGCAATTTTACTTTGTGTATTTTTGTTAACGGTTAGATGATATAGGATTTGTATCCTATAAACCCCCTGCAGATTGATAAATATTGAAAATATTTTTCAATATGTTCATGCATGTTTGTACGTATCCATGTGATTATGATTGTTTAAAGCAGGAAGTAAAAGATACATTTGTTCTCGTTGCTGAAGATCAGATTGTGAGTTGCGGGTTGCTATTATTGTGTGTGTTTTTTACGATTTGAAGAGTCCTTTGAAGAGTCGCATTTTTCTGTTTTGAGTTGAATATTGCATGTGGCGTATGTGTTTGTTAATTGCAAGTAGTTTGTGCGTTTGAAGTTTTGTGTTGTCTCTCGTAGGCTGAAAAAATGAAAATTCTGAGTTGAGATGCGCGTGATTAGAGGTTTTAATGAAAGTGTAACCTTATCAGGGTGTTGTTTGTATCAGAATGTAGCATACTCTGGAAAATTCTCGGTGGATTCCGGTGGTTGACGTGGCTGTTAAAATCTTCTAATTGATTCCAGTGCTTCACGTTGAGTTGATCGCGTTTGAAAGAACCCCTTTGTTTCAATGTGTGCGTGGATTTATTTTAGTGTTAGAAGAATTAACAGTTGGGACAAACTTTGATTTGCAAAGTTGATTTTTTAGTTGATTGATTTTGTTGTGTAGATACCGAGTGTCGACGCGGGTTTGAAAGAACGTATAAGATACCTAGGTTTCGTGTCGATTTTTTTTAGAGGGCTCAGTTATCTGCAGTATCAATAAATCAAACTTGCAGATGTTTTATTGGTTCTTGATGAATTATGAAAAACGTCTGAGTCGACGTCGTGTCACCCTTTTTCTGAAAAGCCCGGGAGAGATGTCCGTTAGGCTGTATAGTATGCTAATAAGCTGTTCAATGTTCTGTGTGTGGTCACCATTCTATGAAGTGGTGGTTGAGTGTTATATATTGTGGTCAAAACTTTGTGTAGAACAGAATTCTTCAGCGTGTCATTCACGTGATCCCCATTCATGTACTGAGAAGGTTGAAAAGGTCCTGTATGGATAGTAGCTAGAGGCATTGAAAAGTAGTTCTTGTTAATAAAGTCTCTCGTTTTTTGTCAAATTTATTTAAACGAGAGAAAATGACATACTATTGTTGTGTGTAGTAAGCAAAGTGTTTTTTGGGGATTCGCTATTCTGTAGGGTGCATGTTCTTTGCGGTTTTATCATTCTGCAGGGCGCGAGGTTTTAGTGTGGTCACCATCATGTATAGTGCGTCGGCCATGCCTAGTACAAGGCCACTTCTAGACATAGCAGACAATCCCCACATTTAAAGATATCATCAGGTTGTTAAAAAAATAAGTGAAATGTTGTTTGCTGAACATTAACATAAATGTGTAAGAAGAAGAATGTTTGATGAGAAAATGTATGGAATTAATTGTTTCTAAGTGAAATGTATGTTAATTATACCAAGGAAGTATAGAGTTCATGGTTGTGTAGTAGCAGAAGGTAAAGTTTGATGTTCCTTTCTTTTTTCGGTGGTTGGTGACAGGGTGAGAAAGAAGAAAGAAAGAAATAGTACTTAGAGTGTCCGGTCGTTGTTGTTGTCGTTGTTGTTCTCTTTGGTGACGTTGAGTGAAAATGAATAAAAGGAAAATTGGAAGAAAAGGTCGAATGAATCTGTGTGTCCGGTAGGCTCCTTGAAATTTCTTTTGTTACATTACCACAAGGTCCGTCAGCTATTCGATCCCATGCTGAACTAATTTTGACCGGTCGCAGAACGTGGTTTAAGTAGGGAAGCTTCTCATGTTGCCGGCTCCAGCAATCATTTTCACTTCAAGGTGTAAAAAACGTTTTGCTGACATCAATATGAATTTTTTTTGTTTCTTATTCAATTAGGATTCAGAATGATGCTGTTCACATTGACCTTTGAAATTTCCCTTAGTCTGTTTTTTTTTTTTCAAAATACTTTTAGTCGTTTGGATCCTATTTTGCGTGTGTGCAATTTTACTTTGTGTGTTTTAGTTAGTTGATGGATGATATAGAGTTTGTATCCTATACCAAGGAAACTGCTTAATTATATATATATATATATATATATATATATATATATATATATATATCGGGTGTGAGAGCGTAATATATAAGTGGGAAAAATAAACAGACACATGATAAATCCTATATATATACGTTTGTCATGTATCTGTTTCTTTTTCTCCCTCATATATATATACATATATATATATATATATAATTGTGTGTGTGTGTGTGTGTGTGTGTGTGTGTGTGTGATTTTGGGTGTTTGTGTACACTTGTGTATGTGTGTGCGAGGGTGTATTTGATCAAATACACATATTTATTCGCCGCAATTCCTACGTGTAAAAATACTGATATTGATAAAAAAATTAAAAAAATATAAATAAAGACTTTTACTCATCATCTGTAATTAATAAGAGCTTCTAATTTAATTATCTTATGATTTAGGGCCTGGTAGATTCGATCTGACGAGATGAAAGGTTTCATCTTATGCTGATCATATTTAGGCTATTGAAAGTAACTGAGATGAATCATAGTGTGACCTTTCTTAAAGTTTAGAAACCAAATCTTTCCAGCTAGTTTAGACTTTAACAGTCAGACTGTTAAGTGCTATACGTGATACACGTTTTGGGTGATCACGTCTCGAAAGAGACATGACTGACTGGGCAGAAGATTGTTCTGCAGTAGGTTGCTATGGCTTTCTGCGGTAGACTGGTTGTCAGCCAAGGCTATAGAACCCAATATGTCCTGTTATTTAACCCATGACTGAAAGGAAGAGACGGATTAATATCTTTCCCAAGGGTATTTGTGCGTAAGTGATTGCAAGGAATCCAACTGGAATTCAAATTCGGCTCCCTGATTTGATATCCACTGCACCACAACGCACATACAGACTTTAACAGCTTCAGTTATTTAGGCTTATTTAAAGTTATTTTGACTTAATTAAAAATAAAAAAAATAAAAATATGGATTAAATAAGACTTTGGCAACTCCAGGTATTTAGACTTATTTAAGCCATATTTTTTTTCTCGAAGTCTGATACTTGACCTCGTTTGGGTATTGATTATTTAATCCTAGACAGTATTGACATATCCTTCATTAGTTCTTAGCAAACGGGGCATTCTGCTTCTGACAAATGTCCATCAAAAACTGCAAGATGACATTAGCTGTAAAGGTATAATTATTATTCTATAATTTGTTCGCACTGTTATTCTAAACATTGCTGCTTTTAATCATGTTCTTGAAAATGTGTCCTTTGGTTATGATCAGGAATCAAGCGGGGGAATAAAATCATCTCTGATTTACAGGCCTGTTTAAATAAGTTACATTGTGTGATACAGTAAGACGCATGTTTTATGTTATTGGACACGGTTCTGTCGTTAATCACTTTTGACACTTGTATACGATAAAACAATGGAAGTATAGGAAGGCTATAATTTTTCTATTTTTCTCTAACCCTCACTCTGTATCTTTATCTCACTCGCTCGGCATATACAATATATCAGACATTTTAGGTAAATCAATTCTTTCTCAGCACAAGTGGCATCAACCAGCCGATATTTATAAAACTTTCAAACTTGCCTTTGCTGATCGCTTCCTTTATTATGACGGCGGTGATAGCTAAAATTCACAGCCAACTTGCGGATTCAAAACAAAAAGCTACTGTAGTGAACAAGTTCTAGATTAAAAAATTCAAATGCTAAGCACTGATTTTGATTTTGTTATAAATAAACGAATTTGCTCAAATTTACTACGTAAGAGTGAAACGATTAGAAAAGAGAAAGCCAGAAACCACATCCTAAATAGGGAACAAGTGATGAGACTCTACACATGTTCAATAGACGTGGTTGGAGTGTTTCGGCGAAATAGAAAACTAGGAAACATTAAAAAAACTCGAATAATTTTCAATTATCAGAAACAAATTCTTTTTACAGACCGTTTTCGCAAGCAGACGCTAAATTTGTTTGTCGATTCAATGGAAAGACTAGAGTCACACCCGGGAGTGAATTCCAAAATTATCTTTCCTTGCCCCACAAACGAAATAAAAGATGGTGCAAGCTCGACCGTCTCAGTGATAAAGAAGACGTGCATAATTAACACGTGTCTTGACAAACATGAATCTATCGTTATTATTATTATCTCTCCCTCACCCCTTTATTCTCACAGTTCACAGTCTGCCTTTTCTTATACTTGATAAACGCACCACCCCTTTAAGACTAAGTGAATACTTTAAAGACACTCCTATTCAATAACGCTAATACATACATACACACATACGTTCCTGCCTACGTACACATAAACTCATTCTTGCAAGGACTACTTCGAACATTTGAACGACCTTGTATCAACCAAAATTTATTATTTTTATTTGTAAAAATTTTAATTGATTTATATGTATATAAATTGTTTGTATTTACAATTTGATTTTCTTGTTTTATACCCCACTTGTGGTGGGCTATCAAACTAACAAGTCCAGATCAAACTAATCTGTTTCAACGCACATATACTTCAATATTATGAATAACCCACAATGCTACCAGTTTCTTGATGTTTCGACCTCAAGAAACACTTTTCTAAAAACTCGTAATTAAACAAGATATTTGAATAGAAATACAGTTAAATTAATTTGCAAAAAGAGACAAAACGCAAAAAATTTTAAAATAACGTGCAGCAAAATATCGGTAATGAAAAATGTAACTGCAGAGACTAAAATAAATGTCCATTTGATGGACTATGTAAAACCAAAGAAGTTATTTAGAAATTAGAAGTTCAAGATACAAATGAACAGCTAAAGATATTTGTAGGATGGTTTAAAGGGAAATTTTAAAAACGATGGTACAATCATAAGTCAACATTCAAACTAGAACTTAAAAAAAAAACGTTGTACTAAATTAGACAATCACAGGGGGCAATTAAAAGAAAGAATGACAAATATTCCTTATATCCTTTTTTCTTTTCATAAAAGACCCATATATTTTTTTTATATCAAAAAGGCCAGATCTTGCAACGGTGGTGATGTCTGCAGATTGTGCCAAGAAAAACTATAGTATCATTTCCAGAATGAGAAAGGTTACTAAATGAAATGATACTTAAATGCTTGAGTAGCTACTGTTTTTAAAAGACTATAATTTCTCCGTAGTGCTCAGTTGCTGTATACTTAAATGGTGTTCAATGTCAAATTTGCTTTTTTTTTAGTAGTTTACTGGTGGAAAGGCACTTTAGGCAAGCAGATATTTTTTTTTTGTTATAAATTGACCTATACGAAAAGTAAGGATAAGGCGTTAATAGAATTAATGTAAAGAAATTTGTCACTTACCTGAGTGGTTTTTATTTCAGTCACGCCGATTTTGTTTTGTGGGGGCATTACTGCAATGTCCTCTCTCTTCAGGGTCATTCAGCTTTTATAAAATTAGATGATCTTAAGAGACATGTTTCTCCACATTATATATACAATTTTAATTTATGTGTAAACGTGTTATGGGTAATAAGAAAGATAAGGCGTTTGTAGATATAAAAAAATATGTACACTGAGTGTTCAATCCCCAAGCCCAAACATTGCGATCAAACAAGAACTAACGGTCGCCGATCGGTGTTGATCTCAGTGTCCATTATCTATCTATCTATCTATCTATCTATCTATCTATCTATCTATCTATCTATCTATCTATCTACTATGTTTTACCGTCTTTTCATTATCTATCTATCTATCTATCTATCTATCTATCTATCTATCTATCTATGGTTCCTTTTCTTTATCTATCTATCTATCTATCTATCTATCTATCTATCTATCTATCTATCTATTTTACCGTCTTTTCATTATCTATCTTTTACTATTTTCATATCTATCTATCTATCTATCTATCTATCTATCTATCTATCTATCTATGGTTCCTTTTCTTTATCTATCTATCTATCTATCTATCTATCTATCTATCTATCTTACGACCCCCCCCCCTCTTCCTCTCTCTCTCTCTCTCTCTCTCTCTCTCTATATATATATATATATATATATATATATATATATATATATATAAAGCCCCAATGATCAGTTGTGATTCAGCGAAACAAGCTTGTATGTGGATGACTAATATATATATCCAGATGAAGAGAACCAACATTAATTTTTAAAAAGTGCTTAACACAACATGGAGCGGAATATAATTAAATTTGTTTTTTATTCAAAACTAATTTACATTGCGACACGGAAATATTTTGAGATTTAAAGTTTAGTCTCGACATCAGGCAATGTTCGGTAAAATTAGCTAACATCACCTGTTGACGAGATAAAAATGTTAAAGCTTCAAATATAGTAATTTCCGTGTTGCAATGTAAATTAATTTTAAGTGAAAAACAAATATATATATATATATATATATATATATATATAAAATACCGATGACAGAGAATACATATATTTTTTTATTGTGTTTTGCCAGCAATCTAATATTTTTTGTTTTGCAAGAGTTAAAGATTATCAAAACCGTCTTTAACTTTTATTGTTCCAGTTGATTTCGTCTACTTTTATAAATATTTGCAATGGTGTTTTTTTTCAATGGTGCTGTTATATTTTCTCATGCCTTAACAGTTATGTAGTAATTTATTTTTGTGTTGTTTCTGAAAAAGATCATTCACTCCAAGTCCTCATAACCCCAGCACGACAGGAATTCACGTGTGCATTTCTGTATTTTTATAAAATATTCAGCGCTCCATCTCCACTGTTGAATAATGTAAGGGTGATAGTAGAAGAGAAATGTTTAATATATAGGGAATAACCAAGTTTTATACCTTTCTCGGACATATTTAATACAAGAATATATATATATATATATATATATATATATATATATATATATATATTGTTTAATTACTTAGTTTCTGGTCATAATAAGATTAGACCAGTGCACATTTGTATTAAAAAGTGTTCAATACAATTATATTGCAGAACTTTTGAATATTTTCCATTTGTAAACGAGTTACTATTTTTTCTACCATGACTGGTGTCTTCAGGCAATTTTCAATAACTGATTCTACCGTTTACCATTTTTTATAAGAACGCCCACGTAATGGTAACTTTTTTCTTTAACACTCACGTGGCAGGGAATTTCTGAACGCGCAATTTTTTTAAATTACAAGAAATTATAACGTTTTCATCCATGGTTGTATGAACCTAAGAGGTATTTTTTGTATGGTTACACTTATTCATAATTTCCTTTCATTCGTTCAACAGTTCGATTTTGTTTGGGAATAGCATAATCTCTAACTTTTGTTCTTGGCACAGTCTACATATTGTTAGGCTTGGCTGTTTTCACTATACTCCACATTATGTCTGGGTCTTTTCCATATTTTACAATTTCTACACATGACCAAAAACTAAGTAATTAACTTATATATATATACAAAGGAGGATCTGTAACGTGGTTGATACTGACTTGGCAGACCGGCTGCAGCCGCTCTCACACCGGCGTGATGTGGCTTCCCAGTGCCTCTTCTACAAGTACTTTCATGGCTTCTGCTCCGATGAGCTTAGATCACTGGTGCCGCCTAAGCACGAATTTACACGAGATACTAGATTAGCAACTAGGTCCCACCCTTTTACAGTTAAACAAATAAGATGTAACCGTAAATTCTACTCCAACAGCTTCTTTTCTCGCGCTTCCCGCCTGTGGAACTCCCTTCAACAAGTCTGCTTTCCCGACAGTTACAATCTCCAGGTGTTTAAATGTAGGGTCAATAGATACCTCCTATCACACTAACTCCCAACTATTCTCACAACACTCTCATCTACCCAACCCTCATTCTCGGTATCCTTACCCGCCTATCACCCACCCTCTGTCATTTCCTATATTTAATCAGCCTTTCTCCACTCTACGTAGCCCCCTGCACAGTAGTGGCAGTGACATGCCTTGCTCGGGGTGAAACGCTTATATGTATATATATATATATATATATATATATATATATATATATATATACACTATCAAATAATTTGTCAAAAAAAAATTTAATGAAAAGAAAAATATCTATGAAGACGCACGAAGAAAATCTGGCCATAAAAACATTTTACAATATAATTCTCAACCAAACAGACAAACAAAAACAATAATAGAAAACGAAACATTATCTGATTCAACCCACCATTTAATTTAGAGGTGAAGACCAAAATAGGACAAATATTTTTTAAACAGATCAATTAACACTTTCCAAAAGGATCAGAACTAAAGAATGTATTTAATAGGAATATAATCAAACTGAGTTGTAGCTGCACTAGTAATTTAGAAAATTTTATGAAAATACAAAATGCCAGAAACTTAGATAGCAGTGTACAATCAGTCAGTTAAGTGCCGTGCGCAATACACGCTTGGGCGATCATGTCTCGAAAGAGACATGACTGACTGGGCAGAAGATTATCCCGCAGTAGGTTGCCATTGCTTTCTGCGGTAGACTGGTTGCCGACCAAGGATACAGAACCCAATCTGTCCTATTATTTAACCCATAACTGGAGGGAAGAGACGGATTAATACCTTTCCCAAGGGTATTTGCGCGTAAGTGAATGCAAGGAATTCAACTGGAATTCGAACTCGGTTCCCCGATTTCTCGTTCCGAGCCGATATCCACTGCGCCACAACGCACATCCTGTGTACAATACAAGACCACTAATAAAGAATATAACTGCAGGGACAAAAAACAAATGCCCACTTCAAGGACGTTGCAACACAAAAGAAGTTATTTACAAAGCAAAAGTCCACGATCAAAACAAAATATATTTGAGATGAACCAAATCTATCTTTAAGAGCAGATGGTTCCATCACAGGTTTACATTTAAAATAAAAAAATTTTAAAAAATGTACAAAATTGATTAACCACGTGTGGAAATTGAAATTAAATATGGAAAAGACCCAGACATAACGTGGAGTAGAGTGAAAAGAGCCAAGCCTTACAACGGTGGCGAAAGATGTAGACTGTCCCAAGAAGAAAAGTTAGCTGTTATGTTATTCTGAAACAAAAATGAATTACTGAATGAAAGAAGAGGAATTATGACCAAGTTTGACCATACCATAACATAAGTATTAGGTTCATACAACTTTGGATGAAAACGTTAAAATTTCTTCCAATTTTGAAAATTGCGCATTCAAAAATCCCCCTTTATGCGATCGTTCTAAAAAAAAAACGGCAAAATTACTTATTGTAAATCGCCTGAAGACACCACATGGTAGAAACCTAGAACGCGTGAAATATAAGGCCATATTTTATGCACTCAGACGGGAGAGTCCATCGTACATAATATAGGAAGTAACTTTTCAATCACCCTGAATATAAATTAACAATAAGTCAGTCAGTCAGTTAAGTGCCATGCGCGATACACGCTTGGGCGATCATGTCTCGAAAGAGACATGACTGACTGGGCAGAAGATTATCCCGCAGTAGGTTGCCATTGCTTTCTGCGGTAGACTGGTTGCCGACCAAGGCTATAGAACCCAATCTGTCCTGTTATTTAACCCATAACTGGAGGGAAGAGACGGATTAATACCTTTCCCAAGGGTATTTGCGCGTAAATGAATGCAAGGAATTCAACTGGAATTCGAACTCGGTTCCCCGATTTCTCGTTCCGAGCCGATATCCACTGCGCCACAACGCACATCCAATACAATATAAACAATCAGGAACAAATGTATAATTATATGTAAATTTGAGGTGCGTGATTTTACATTGAATTTTCTTACGACTAGCATTCACTTTGTGTTATTTAGTTATTTTATATACAGTACTGGGCAAAAGAATTAAAACAAGAACTATTTTATTTTTTATGAAGTATCAAAATAAAGTTTAAAATCACCCCTGTCCTAACACTTTTGCACACTACCGGTAATGTGCAAAACTATTAGGACAGGGTGGATTTTCCTAAAGACCTCACTAAAATTCAAACACAGGGTGAAAAGCCAAACCTTTGCTAGAATTATTTAACTAAAAAGGATGTGGAAGGAAAGCTTCGGAATTTGACTTGGCCACCACAAAGCCCTGATCTCAATCCTATTGAACATCTATGGGATATTTTGGATAGAAAAATTGATAAATCTAAAGTTACTTCGCAAGACACGCTTTGAGAACAAATACAAGCTGCTTGGCAGGAGATATCATTAGATACATTGAAGAAGCTTGTGATGTCAATGCCTGACAGAATGAAGGCTGTGATCAAAGCAAAAGGCTATTATACTAAATATTAAATTTATTTTGTAATAAGTATTTTTTCTTGTTAAAGCATTTGTTGAGTCAATCATATATAATTATTTTAATTAAATTATTTATTTTCTGTCAATATGCCTCATGAAAGATCAAATAGTTCTTGTCCTAATACTTTTGCACAGCACTGTATATATATATATATATATATATATATATATATATATATTGTTACGGATATAGATAGCTACACACACACACCTACACACATATATTGAGATTGGTCTCCGCGTGGTAACAAGGAGATTGTCACGTAGGAGCCTAAAGTCAGTTTTGGTATATCAGGTCAAAGTTGGTTGACCCAGCTACCCTTAGTAACAAATGTCTAGACAGGAAATAGACAGAGACATAACAAGAGGTCGTGAAGCAGCAGGAGCTCAAGTCCGCGCCAAAAGACAAGTTACGTGGAAAGCAGATATTGGAAGTCAGTTGCAGATCAAATCTTGAATGAACAAGTTTCGATTGCTGAGCGCTGATAACTTATGAATGAAAAGGAAAACGCATTTGAGATAATGGCGTAATTTGACCAATTCATCTTAAGCAACTTCGGATAAGAAATTCAAGTGTATAAATTCTTATTCGTTTAAAGAAGTAGGAGAAGAAGAAGATGAAGCTGAATCGTTTATCAAGAAAGAAAGAAAGATAGCGACGAAGAGAAGATAAGAGAATAAACGATAGATTTATTTGTATGTTGATTCTTATTTGTTAAAACAAGAAGAAGACAAAACTAAATCGTTTATCAAGAAAGAAGGAAAGATAGCGACGCAGAGAAGATAACGTGCAGACGAAGAAATAGTGAAGAGAAGAAACCGCAGAATTGTGTGCTGAAAATACGACGCTTGTTTGAAGAAAGAAATAAAGAAGATTGCGGATATTGCCGAAACACTTGTATGCTGAAAATACAACAGTCAACTGAAAGAAAAGTAAAGAAAGTCGCAGCTACACACATTTCAAGTGGACAGTGATTAAGTCCGAAGTTGTATAAAGAAAGAGAAAAAAAGAAAAAGAAAAGACAGTAAAACAAAAGAGAAGAAACTGATATAAAGATAAGTTATTATATTCTTAGGTCCGTATTAGAAAATACACTTTCATGAATATTATGTTACCACAAACACCATATGTGCCAATAATAATCTTACATGATTCTCCCCATTTTTATTTTGTGTTAATCTCTTGCATTCTTATTCGCCTGTATTCGTTCATATTTGTTAATATTTGTCGTAAACTGTTATTTCGACTAGGTTGTGTGTCCGAACATAAGTTTTGAGGTTCAGTTCATTGGACATTTTTATTCATACTTATATATTTTTTATTTTAATATTTTGTTACTTATTAAAATCATATATAAAAAATCATTTTTCCTTGTCGTTCATCCATGAATTGTTAGTCAGCGCATGTGTTGATATTGAAGCAGACCTGGGAAGATTACAGCTCGATTATATTAATTGAACAGTGATCTCATTTTCTTATCTTTGTTTATCATTGTCCATTTGTCATGATTTAGGAGAGATAACTCGTATCTGTCCATAGATGTGGAAATTTAAATATCCCCGAATCGACGTGTAATCATCTCGAGGCAGGCATATGACAATATATATATATATATATATATATATATATATATATATATGTGTGTGTGTGTGTGTGTGTGTGTGTGTGTGTGTGTGTGTTCATCAATTCATAACTAAAAAGACGATAATATTCCAAAGGCGCAAGTTTCTACTGGGTGTGGTAGAGAATGGGAATAGTTTAGAAGGAACTGGATAACAATATTATAAACCTCTCTTCTTCTTTTGTGTGCCATGTCTTTTCAGGACGTCGGCGATCATAGCTTTCCACATCTCCCTATCCCTGGTGGCTCTTAGCACGATTTCTCCTGTTGCACCATGCAACCCTCGTTCCGTCATCCACCGATCAGGTTCTTCAAATATGTTGTCCGCTGTTTTCCTCTGTCTCCTTTTCCCTCTATCTACCCTGTTAGTATCAGGTTCTCTAAGCCCTCCTTCCTCATTGCATGTCCCAGGAACTTTAGTTGTCTCTTCCTGATGCTCAGTATTAATTTACTTTTCAACTCCATCCTTTCCAAAACCTCATCATTGCTCACAGGCTCAGTCCACGATGTCCATAGCATATATTAAACAGCGACAAGGTTACGATCACACACACACGCACATACACACACACGCACACACAGACACACACATACACACACAGACACACACATATATTTGTAAAATGAATGAGGAACCGTGAAGAATTATGAGGAACATGTTTGCTCTTCTACATGGGCAAAATAAGATTGTTTTGATATATATAAATTTATATGCAGGGTATCCATAAAGTCCGTGTGCACTTTAAAAAATTATAACTTTATTTGTATTCGTAATAGAAATAATCTGTAAAAGATGTCATAAAGTTTAATGTTCCTAGTTGTAAGTATAGTCATTGAATAATTCTTTACCACAAAATTTGCAACAATTTAAAAAATTGATCGGAAGGGGTAGACCTTTTTATTGGCCTCCGCGTTCGACAGATTTGACT